>JAPMOQ010048821.1:489437-523386 GCA_026543055.1 Argiope trifasciata
TACTCGTTTCTTTTAGAATTACAATAAGTCAATCTCCCATCTTCTGTAATTGTTTTGAGCCTTTTGGTAGATGAATTCTTTATAAATGTTATATAATTTCTTTTAGGTTGTTTCTCTAATTTAAATCCTCTATATTTTAAATTTCTTAAATTTTGGCACTTCACCGTTTTTTCAATTGGTCCTGATTCTTTATAAATTTTCAAATTTTGAATTCTTTTTTTAATTTTGTGATTTTGTATCCATTTTTGATTGGTCTATTATTGAGTTATGTATATTAGCATATGAGAATATGATGTGGTTTTGGTTAGGGTTTTTCAGTTTTAGTTATATTAACGTTCCGTTTTAAAGCAACACGAGAACTATTTTGGGACGGACCTCGTAATTTTGAAGCACAGTCAGATGACGAGGACAACACCCGAACTTGCACCCCCCCTCTCCACACCAAGCCACACCAACGGGTAGAACGTTTGGCCTGACAGATTTAACGTGCAAGAGACTCCCTCACACGACGGTTCTTCGGTGGAAATGAGTCTCGAACCTAAAACCCTCCGGTTCCAATGAAGAGATTTTACCACCAGGCCACCGCGTCCCTGTTTTGGTTAGGGAGTTTTGAAGATAGATATTGTGTAGGCAATTATTAAAATATAAATGGCAGTTTTTGTTAAATAAATTTTTTTACTGGCAAAAAAGTTTTCGAGCTCTTGTGAACCTCGAAAGAAAAGAAAATGAACACCGTTTTCTAAAAAGTTGACGCATGTGCATTACGCCATAAATTTCAAACCCTATTGTAATTTCTCCATTTTTTCTTGACTGGTAAGAAAGTTTTAGAAATCTCATCAGCATCTATGAAAAGCATAGTATTTTTTAAAAGTTTATGTATGCGTATTAATATAATCATGTGATCTGAAAAAAAATTATCACATGATAACGAAATTTGCGATAACAGACAAAATGTTTTCTTGTGTTTTTCCGGAATGAACTTGTTTTTTTTACTGTTTTTGTGGAGTACTTAACATAAGACAAAGTTCCGAGTTGGAATTGCTGCTTGATGGAGATTTTTGCTAAAGTTACATTACATTCGAAGTACATTAATTTATTAAAAATTTTGATTCAATATAATGTTCAGATATATAGAATACCCTTATACACATATTACAGTAAATTAAATGTCAAGTTAATAAATTAAAATTAAAATCACTTTAAAATTATAAATCTCTTTATATTCAAATAATAATGATGAATGTGTATGTAGCAGGCTAGGCTGTTTGACTTAGAGTTACCAAACTTGGCACATTCATACTTTGGATGATAGGAATGTTCTCATAAATACTCGGATTTTGAAATTTCAAATTTAAGTAATAAA
This sequence comes from Argiope trifasciata, assembly GCA_026543055.1. Lineage (NCBI taxonomy): Eukaryota > Metazoa > Arthropoda > Arachnida > Araneae > Araneidae > Argiope > Argiope trifasciata. The sequence continues at coordinate 490,801 of JAPMOQ010048821.1, forward strand.
AAAATTTGAACAAAAGTTCTGTGATAACTTCTGAAAATATTTTAACAAACATTATTTTTATGTCAATTTAAAATCCAAAAAATTACCTTTTCAATAATAATTATCTATATAAATAAAAATGAATGTTTGTCTGTATGTCTCACATGGTGTGTGTGTAGAGGGGGATCCGCACCACTCTCCATTTATTGGTAATCACGATTTAAGTGCCGAAAAACAATGCTAATAGATTACCTATAAGTGCCTCTTCAGCTCAATTTGATAGTCAAAAGCTTTATCAGTCTTCCATAAAGTGCCCTTAATGATGCCAACGCGTAATATATAAAGAGTGCTACATCATTAGACTGACCTAATAAAAACAAAAATTAATTTTAAAAATTCGTAACAAAGAACAACTATCTTGAAACAAAATTCATAAAATGGATTTCTATATATCTGAAACCGAAAATAATTATAAAGCATTTATAAAAATAATATAGCAAATAACTACCGGATAGCTTTCGTTTTATTTTGTTTATGTCCAATAGCAGTAATAACTGAAGATTAAATTTCAAATACCGAGTAAAGCAAAACAAATGAAACTGATAATTCGTTTTCTTCTAGTTTTTTTTTCTTTTCCTATAGGGATTTTTTTCCAATTATCGAATGCAATTTATGACGGGAGAGAAAAACGATATTAGAGCTAATGGCACGGATTAAAAAAAAAGAAATTACTACACAGATTCACTTTTCTATTTGATATAAAATGTAGCTCGAAGCCAATAATTGTAATGACTTTTTTTTTCATAAGCAAAATGTAATATTATTAAAACTGGGGTGAGGTTCGCTAACAGGAACCAACTGTAATTTTATCGAATTTAGTTTTACTTTACTTTTACTAATCTTTTCTGGCTCAGATATGACATGTTTTGTAGGCCAGATATAAACACTTTTAGTTCGGCTTTTGGAAAAATGGAATATTAGAATTATTTTAATTTATGATTGTTTCTAGCTGGTTAATTTTAGATTGAATTTCATTAAAGAAATCGTGCAAAGGGGCCTATATTTTGGAACTTATCCAACAGGCAAAATTGGTCCAAAATATGTCAAAGATTTATAAATTTTTGAATCCAGTTCTTTCGGTAAATTTCATGTATTTTTATGTTTTGGAAATGATCGCTTTCACATAATCATAAAGAGAAAGAAAGTCAAAACTTTGGGTATTATATCAAACATTTGGTTCAGGCTTATATTTCATGGAATAGGGCATTTGGGGTATATTTCATTCGTCTAGTTAATGTGATCAAATTTATATAGAAATGGATGGACAGACAAACTGGTTTCTCCACAATAAAGTTTGTCAACATTTTCAGAGCAGTGGTTTCCAATCAATAGAAGTCAGGGAACCATGAAGCCAAAAATTAAACCATACATGCAGTAAAAGCTCCTTATTCGTGCTTCCTTCATTCTCCTTTTCACTATTCGTGGATTTAAAAAATTGTACCCAATTCCCATATTTGCGGCTAAAAATTTCTTTATTTGCGGATCTAATCAGTACATACATAATAATAAAAAGATTCCAATAGGTATCCAACCCAATATCCTTTGTGAATGCTGTCAAATGGTCTAATAAAAAAGTAAAATAGATCTTATTTCACCTTTGTGTAAAGTATGTTGTTAAATGCAAACTGCAAACATAGCCGAAATCGCGAATGAAATAGGACGAAATGGGTTCGAACTGATAGAATCAAGTGACGTTCAGGGTTTGCTTGAATCGCAAGATAAAGATTTGACTGAAACCGACTTAGAGGAAATGTTAAATTCACAGCCCATTGAAGAGGAGGCTTCAACAAGCACTGGAAACGTGACATTTCATTTGAAAAATCTTAGTGAAGGTTTAAGAATGACAAAAGAACTTCGCGATTTCTTTATGAACATTGATCCATCTATGGAACGAAGTCTTATTTTTAAGAGTCAAATTGCTAATGCGACTGCTGCGTATCAGTCAGAATTGAAGGAACTTTTAAAAACTGCCAAGCAAAAGAAAATTACAAAATTCTTCAAACCATTGCCTAAGCCTTAAGATAATGAATCAAAATGCTCAAAAATTTCAATTAAATTGATTTTTTATATATTTGTTTTTTTTTAAATTTTGTCATTTAGGAACGTATTCCCTATAATCCCATATAAATTAGAATTCCACATTCACGGTTTCTGTATTCGCGGCATATTTATGGAACATATACTCCGCGAATAAAGAGCTTTTATTGTATATTGCCATACTGTGGAGTCCTTCTAGGGCTTATTGAATATTCAGAAGCAAAGGGGGTGGTGGTGATCCGGAGACTCTACACCCTTGAAAATGACATGTGTCCCACCTGCCATGTTGATTTTAGTATAAAACACATTTTGATTGAATGCTCTTTATTTAACCTTGAACGTATGTATCATTTTCATACATCGTCAGCAAATTTGCAGTACTTGGTGGGTGAAAAATTCCACCCAAATATTTTTAATTTTTTAAAAGCCATTCATTTTTATACTTGCATTTAGCACCTTTTACCTTTTGGGTTGTTCATTACTTCAATGTCTTATATCTTCATTTAACAACACCTTTGTTAATATTGTAATTTCACTTAAATAATTTTGAAGTTTTATATTTTATACAGTTTTATATTGATATCATAGATTTTATATTCAATTGCCTTTAATATTCTGCGTTCATTTTACCATTTGCTTGGTTCTGTTCAACCAGATATGGTTCTTGCGCCAAAAAACCCCAAACAAACAAACAAACCCTTGAAAATGATTTGAAAAAAAAGGGCCTTTTGTTCATCCACCTGTCAAGTCATTTAAACTTCAGGAAAACTAAATAGTAAATTAGTTCTAACTATAAATATTCATAAAAAAAGGCATAAAATTAACGTTATTACTTTTTTCTTCAATCTTTAAAATTAGGTAATGTAAATCTCAACCTGAAAGTGATTTACGAAACTTACTTACAGGCAGACAATAAAATTGATATTCAGATACAAACTTTTGTGCTCGTCTATAGTTGGTAATGGTTCATTTGCCAAATTTAAACTCGCATAAATTAAGAAAAAATTTCTTTGTAAAATTCAAATAATAGTTTTTTTAAACTTTTAAGCAATTTTAAATCAACATCTCATAATTATTGAGCACGTTTGACCAATCACTCATTTAATACACATCTCTTTCAAAATATCCATAGAAACCTTTGAGCCAAGGATTATTGGTTAATATTATTTTGGATTATAAAATCTTTAATTTAAAAATCTTTACAAAATTACCAACAGGTGGTAGCTCAATCGATAAAATGCGAGAATTTCAGTATTATTCATGTGAAGATGAAGAATGCGAGTTCAATACTTGATAAAAAACATTAATGTTTTTGATACTTAATATTCTTTTGATAATTATTTAATAAAGAGTAACAAAAATAAAAATTTCTTTTGTTGACATAGATAGGAATTAAATTTTCAAACTTTTTTTCTTATATTACTTATTTTTCCTTTGAATTCAGAGATGTCTGAAACAAGAAAATAATTTGAATTTCAGAAACATCAAGATCAAATTTCTTTACTAATTACAATAATTTTTCTTTACATTCCTCAAACATGAAAAAGATAATTTTAAATGAAAATATGGTTCTTTCTAGTATAACTAAATCATGTTGTTGTTCCTATTATTAGAACTGAGCAATGTGGCTTAGGAATTTTTAATAATTATTTATTTATCGCTTCTTAGAATTTGAGAATCGTTTTTTTTCATATAAAACGATAAATAAAAAACACACAATCAGGAAATAAAAAAAATATTTTAAAAATCTTTCCTTTAGATATTTTTTTTGTTCATATAATCCGTGATTTAAAATTTCCTCCATCGAATAATTTTTAATAATTATTAATATAATTTTTGTTTTGAACTGCAATTTTAAATGTACAGAAAGCAAATAAATTTGATCTAATTTATTTTAAATAGCAATGCAGAAAAATATTCATTTTGATGAAAAACGCTTTGTTTTAAAAAATGCTTTGAATAAAAATACCACAAAAATCTGTTTACGTGATTTAAATTCTGTTTTTTGCAAACGATATATAAAACAAAATAATTTAGGTATGCAAAAATAAACAATAAGAAGATTGCGTTGTTTGTTAGTAAAAAGGAAAATATTCCGAAAAATTTGAATTGGGAATATGTAGCTTCGTTAAGCATCGTATGTGGGCGTGAATTCCTAAACAAAGCTGATTTTTAATTTTTTTTTCAAGTGAAAAAAATTTCCATTAATTTACAAAAGGAATTTGGCAACAAAAGATTTGTAAACAACATTTAAATTGAATCATTATTGTTGCAGTATAAGAAAAAAAGAGCTATTGTTTCTTGAAAATGAATTGAAACAGGAATTTTTACAATCTACGAAATCCTTTGTTATATTAAAATGTTATGTTATATTAAATCCTATTTTATATTAAAACTTTTATATTTAACGAGACAAACATATAGTAGATACTTTTCATCGTAGGATTTTACAAATAAAATTCAGTTAATACTATTATTTTTTGAATCAATTTGAATTATATTTTCTGAAAATGTTTCCTTATAAATGTAGTCACATTTCGAAAAAAATAATATGAAATTCGTTTGTAATGATAATCGTATAATAAATAAATACATCCCAAGGAGATCTGGTGTTAAGATTTCATTTTCAAGACCCGATTCTAGCGAAGAATTGCTTTAAGTATGTTAATGTATGAGAGAAAACCCTTGTTGGCTAATGGCAGTTGGGGCACGTTAAATATGTTGCGACTCCAAAGTCCTCCAAGTTCCCATAACAAAACAATACCTCTGGGGGTACTGAATCAGGGATCAGTCGATCTCTGAATTGGATCTAAATTCTGACTTGATGATGGATGAATGAGTGTATGAATGAATTCGATCACCTTCTAAAAAGGGTTGTGTCGTGTGTGTTCGAGCAAAGTCGGACTTTCAACTGAACAGTGCTCGTTAACAACGAAAGGCACAGCTCTGCTCATTCGGGCTTGGTATGACCAAGTAGCATTAGATAACAACAACTTGGGGGGGGGACGTTCTACCACTGTTGTGATTCAGAAGCTTGGAGAAGGCATTGCCATATCAGGTGTCGTCTCAATCATTTGACAGCGGTTCAAAGTTACAACGGTTGCCACAAAATAGAATTGATTTAAAACAAGAAATACAACATATATATAATTTAACTAATGTTTTAATTTAACTAATATAATATAATAATTTAACTAATGTTTTCACCCCCAGTGGTATCGTTTTGTTATGGGAACTTGGAGGACTTTGCAGTCACCACCTATTTAACGTATCCCTACTGCCATTAGCCAACAAGGGGTAATGTTTAATATATAATTTAACTATAATATAACTAACTAACATGTATAATTTAACTAATAAATAAGTAAATTTGTGTCAACAGTTCGTATTTTTATTTTGGGATGTGCATTAAATTAAAAAACAACAACTTGAAATTAGAAATTATCCAGAACAGTTATTTTTTAACTTTCTGCACCTCCTTTCAGTAAAAATAATATCTCATCACAAGTTTTCCTTTCATGTAATAATTGATAAGACCCTGAACACCCATTCAGTATCTCGCACTTGAGTGTTTTGTGCTGGGAATATAGTGTATCACCCTTTTTTCAATTGATTAAAACCAAAGTTTTATAGAAGATAGAAAATAAGTTCATTTAGGTATCCGACTACGTTCAAAGGAAAATTTTTGAAAAATTGAATTTTTTAAATACTATTTAAAAATATGGTTTTTAGATGTATTGTCAATTATAACACAAAATACTGTAAATACAACAAAATTATTTGAAAATAGAATATTTTTTGGGAAATAGCAAAATTTGTAGTAAATTTCAATGAAATTTATCCAAAAAGGTTAACACTCTACACAAAATGGTAATGCGGCAATCCTATTTTTCTTTGTACATTTTGTTATAGAATACAATGATGAATGAAGTGAACCAAAATCTTAAAAAAAATGTTGAGATGCAAACAAGTTATGGGTAGAAATATACGTAAATATGCATTTTTTCCATAAATTCTCAACTTAGTTTTACTAAAAACACTTGCAAATGAAAAAGTGTTTCACCAACAATAAAACTTCTGGTTCATTTCATTGTCAATATTATTTAAAACACACTCTGAAACTTTTATGTAAGTACCTTTATTAGTTTTGGGGTTATCATGTTAACGGTGGAGAATAGTTATGAAAATTAAAATTGAAGCCAAAGACAAATTTTAGTTGAAAAATATGTGAGACCCTGGATAGTAGGTCAGATCTTCCTTTTCCTAGAAAAGATAAACCGTTTTGGAAAGAGGAAAGTCTGAACAACAAGAAATAACATTAAAAATCATTCGCCAGTATGATTGATAACCAGTGTTTTTAATGTAGTCGGATACCTTTAGTAACAAGATAACGTACTAAATGAATTCTCACTTTTACGTGCAAGCAATTATACAGACTATAGACTGAATATATTGATAGATTTGGTTAAAAATTTGATATAGATCTGTACTTTGGATGTTAAAATTATACACTAAAATTCATTTCTCTATCGTTTTGCGCTTTGTGCTTATTTTATTCACTTACAATTGCGCAGACAAAAGAACTTTTGGAGGATGGTTTTCATTCAAAATTTGGTAGAAAGTTTACATACCAAATTTAATCTGCTGAGCTTAAAATATTTTGTAATATTCTGTATACAGGAAGACACCGTTTCAAAAAAATATTTTTATGACTCGGAAAAGGATGGAATTTGATTGATTTTTTCTTGAATTTCTTATGAATAAAAATTATTCATCAAGGATTAAAATTTCCTTTCACATATGGCACACATGTATTGGAAAATTTTGTTCTTGTTAATGTTAGTAAATGCAGTATAATATTCATGAAAATAATTGAATTAGTCAACTGGAAATTTTAGTAATTTGCAATAAACTATTATTAATTATAAATTGTTATTAAATCTTTTTCTGTTAAGGAAATTATTTTTCTTATTTTTAGACAAAAAATACATGATAGAGCATAATTATGTATATAGGAGTTTTAAGTCAGTTTTTTTATACAGGATTTTTTGTCATTCAACCAATCATATTTTTGGTTAAATAAATAATTACTTTCGATTAAAAAATTACTTTTCATTTTTAAAGAGCATGAGTGACTTTCTCTCGGCAGAGTAATACACATTTTGAGTGTAATAATTCATGTTTTAAAATCATTTTAACAATCCAGCTGTCTTAGGTCTAAATCTTTGTTTGTAACTGTGCTTTTATTGCCATTCTGAAAGAATTAAATAGGAATTAAGCAAAGACAATAATATGTACTGGAAAATCGTCTGCGATTATTTCTACATTAAGGTATCCGACTACGTTAAAAACAATGTTTATAGACTATTATTATTCTTATTATTTATTTTAGTTCAGACTTTTCTCTTTCCAAAACAGTTTATCTTTTCTGGGAAAAGGAAGCCCCGAAGAATTTTAAACAAATCATATTTTTCATTATTAAAATTTGTCTTTAACTTCAATTTTCTCAGAACTTTAATTTTCATAAAATTTCTTCACCTTTAACAGAATATTTAAAAAACTAATAGAAGTATTTACATAAAAAATTTCAGCGTGTGTTTAAAATAATATGAACAATGAACAGAACCCAAAGTTTTATTGTTGGTGAAATACTTTCTCATTTAGAGGTGTTTTTAAAAAATTAAGTTGGGAATTTATGAAAAAAATGCATATGTACGCATAATTTTACCCATAACTTCTTTGCGTCTCAACATTTTTTTAGATTTTGGTTCAGTTCAATCATCATTATATTCTATAAATTTTGTACAAAGAAATAGAGGATTGCTGCATTACAATTTTGTATAGAGTGTTAACCATTTTGCTAAAATTTTATTAAAATTTACTACACATTTTCCTATTTCTCAAAATATATTCTATTTTCAAATATTTTTTTGTATTTATAGTGTTAATAATTGACAATGCATCTAAAAACTAAAAATGCTTTTTAAAATATCAATTTTTCAAAATTTTCGTTCTAATGTAGTCGGATACCTTCAATTTAAAGGAAACAAATATTGTATTAAAAGTAGAGACAAAACGCTTACACCAAAAGTCGTACTTTATGTTTAGCTTCATATAACAGTGTAAATAACGGTTTTCGATTTCTTCCCAAAGGCTATGTCAATGCAAAATTTTCTCTCACTTATTTCAATTCCATGATTTTTTTAAATACTATAATTTCTTTAAGTAATAATAATAATTACGGTAGAAACCAAAATTGTGGGAACAGTTTCAAAAGCGTGTATTTTTCAGATTTTATAGACCACAGCTGTGGTTTTATTAAGTGAAGCAGTATAAAATCATAAAATGCTTTCAAGATAATTTAATCAAAAATTTAACATATAATTTTAAAAATCGATATTTCTATTGGAACAGCAGTTATAAGAAATAAAAAGAAAATACAGAAATAATGATATGCGCAAAAATTTTCACTTATGGCAGTTAATACTTTGTTACTTAGCCTTTTAACAACAATTATAGTTTTTAACTTTATTCCATGGAGTTAGTTTTGTAATGTTTTTAGTTCTTCAGCGTAAAATTTTTAGTTTTCTTTATTAAAGGCGTTTTATTGTTCAGTTACATTCTTTTTCCTTTAGCGCACTAGATAGATTTTTGATTGATTTAAGATCACGACTATACCTAGACTGTTCCAATAGAGAATTATTTGAATCCTGTTTTTATATACAGTTGACATCTTGATATGGAGCTTTTGAAATAAAAATTCTTCATTACCTCGAAAATGCTAACATACTAAAGACAGCTCGAAAAAGGTTACTAAAGACAGTAGGAAAGGCGTTATACTCGAACAGATATATAACCAAAATGCTAACGGTTTAAGCGGATTTTTGTTGTTGTCAAAAATTATCAAAATGCCATCAAGATAGTGAGTTATTCAAAATCCATTCAGTATGCATCAAAGCAATCTGTAAAACTATTTTTTTTACCAGAAAAATTACTGCACTGGGATTCAATATTAGGAATTTATCTCAACTTGGGCTCCCGAATGCTTTTAACTAGAACAAAAATTTCTGATCAATTATTTTGCGAAGCTGCACCAATAACGCCCACTTCACACTTCGGAAAATTTTCCTGCAGCAAACTTAACGAGATTAATTTCCTAGTTAATCAGTTTTGCAAAAAGGAAAAGCAAGCGGAGTGATGCATTAACAGGGAAGTAATGCTCTAATGGAACGCTGCTCCAATCTGCATAAGTAGGGAGGATTCCTTCTTGAGAGCATTAGGAGTGCTTCTTTCTTTGGGAATGAAATGAATTTAATTTCGATTACATTTTAGCTCTCTTTGCAAGACGCGGTATGGTTAAAGGTTTGCTAAGAGAGTGCGAAACATTAAATTAATGTTCATCGAACATGGCAGCTTTCCGCGAAGAATAGAATGGGGAAATGTAATAAATATAAGTTGCGTCTGTGGACCAGAATTTCTAACCTCAGGCTTTTACCATGGTAACTAAAGGTACTAAAATAAAATTTCAGATACTTTGTTAATTTAAGATAGATAAAATTTGTGAGATTTTAATTAATTAAATGTAGTTAGTCAACATGTTGATTAAATTTAACTACTGTTTATAAATTAAGGGCTAATATTTCTGAATTTTTAATGAGTTCTTTACGTAATTCCTATAAAATTATTGCATACTTGGAACATGAAAATATGACTTTATTGAAAAAGCAAAGGTTTTGAAAGCTCTCTAATTCAGTTCTTTAATTTTTGTTCAATTTTTTAATTAAAACTTTTAAATTTTGAAAAACTGAATAATTTAAAAGCGAGACTATTGTCTCGACTCTATTATTAGACTTTATGATCCTATTATTACTGTTTACTACAGATTAATTCCTATTAAACTTTCAATTGTTTGAGCTTGCTATTCCAGAAGCATAATTAGATGCCAAATTTTAATTACCTAACTTCTTACTGCGTTATACTTAAGTCTGAGTTATAGTTTTGTTATAAACTATATTTCAAACTGAGTTATTATTTGAATTAGAGTTATCAAATGCGTGGAGGTAATGTAAACAATTCTGGTTGAAAACGCTCTTACTAAATCATCAATAAATTATATACACAATTTCTCTACAATTTATTATTTTTTAATCTCTTATATGATAAGTCTAAATTAAAAAAATATTATGTTTAAATGTGATAGAAAGTTAAAGAAAGATCAATAGTTGTAAATAGAATAAATAATTAGATTGTTTGTATGCATTGGATTTATTTAATTGATGAAGGTAATAATACTTCGGGATAATTTTTAAAAAACTTTTGCCATAATTCTGAGAAAATCTTTTGAAATATTTCTTAATTTTTTTTCTATATTTCTTAAAAACTATTTAGCCCTTTTTCTTTAAAAAATCATTTGTCATTTTTCTTAAAAAGTCTTTTGCCATAATATTTTTTTCACAGATAGCTGCAATCGCTAGTTAAAGTTCATGTACTCAATGAAAATTTCAAAATTATTGTGCTGCGCAATCGCAATTGGTTGTGTCGCATTTTTGCATATCTTCCTAAAATATAAAGTACTTGTTATCGAAAAACTTCCCCTATTTTATTTTAAAAATTGATATTAAAAACATTAAGGAATTTGATTTAGTTAGTATATTCATCTTATTTTTCCGTGGTCGAGCGAAAATTCCTTCTCCAATATAATCCAATATCCTTTTTTAACAAATGCTAAGAAAAATTCCATTTCTGTATGCCTTTATTTTTAATTTTATTTACCATGGCTTATATTAGAAGTATTATAGTTTTTGGCTTTAATACTTCTTCTTCTTCTTGCATACAGCCGACCACCCCACCATCACTGAACTTAGCAGTATCGACAGAATTTGTTTGGTTGACTGCTGAATAAGTTTTGTCCAACTTACATTGACTGAACAAACTAACATTCCTTTCGGGGTAGTAAATAGCTGTCTTTATCCCCATCTGCACTCTCTCAAACAGTTGGAATGAAACTATTAATCTTTAACATCAGATCCTTCAGGGTTTTGAGATTACCTGGTACCATCAGTACTGTACTTAAATCATTATTGAAAATCGTCAGGTCCTGCCTAACTCTGAGATCTCCATACATTCTATTAAATAGTATTAAACAGTACCCATTTCGCCATAAATGCATTTATTTTCCTGCGTTCTTCCAAATCTTTGGAAGTATGCATGAAATCTCCCATGTCCAGATATTATTTGGATATTAAGTGGATGGTTTCTTATTTTGATATCCGGATTTGGAATGAAGTCTTTGGCTTTAATACTCTTGGCTTTTCTCTGTGAATGCATATGCATCAAATGCAAGTATAATATATTTTTTAATACACTGTGTAGAATAAGATATTATCTGTTGAGAAACATCGCCCTAATAAAAATATATTTGTATTTGAATTATTTGGCAAATGTGCTTATAAACATAATATATCCAAAAAAACTTATGAAATTGATTAAATTCATCAAGTGTTAGGAATTCTTATTATATTTAATGAACAATTTTGATAGAACAAAATTTTTATTAATATTAGCATGTACAACATCGTTTACATAGTTTTAGTTAATTAATGTTGCAAAAATGAAATTTAATAAATAAAATATTTTAATTGTTTAAATTAGAAGTTGATTAATGAAAGAAGTTTAAGCTGCTTCATTTTTGCAATTACATTAATTTATTTTTGAAGAGAAATAAATGAAGAAAAATAAATGAAAATAATTTTCAGCATTAAAATATAATTTTCTGCAGAAGAATTAAAGAGAGACTTTCATAGATTCATAAAGAAATTCATTAAAAATTATATTTGATATAAATCTATTTATCATTATTCACTGTTCCATTTATGTATGTATTTTAAAATAATTGCAGCAATAAATTTCTTATAAAATAATTTTCTTAATTATCTCACAAAAAATTTAAATAATTTAAATTACTTAGAGCTTTAATAAAAATAGAAGTAATTACTAACAAAACATTTTCAGTAAATTATAACGTATAAGAAGAACAAAGAACAGAAAGAACAAAGCTAATTATAGTTATTGATTTTATTAAACATAAAAAAATTGATTTTTTAAAGTTTTAATCAAAACTGAAATTGAGTTGATGATTCATTTTTTCCATAATAAAGTTTGAAAAGAAATAAGGGAATATAACTCAAAGTGAAATTGGGCACCTTAATGAATATATTCACTTTCAAGTATATAAGAAAGAAATAAAGTCATTAAACAAAATGAAATTTGAGTAATTTGCGATAAATTTCCTTTTAAATTATGAGAATAATTTATCAAAAGATAAAAAAAAACAATTCTCAACTTCAAAAAAATGGAATTATTTCAGTTTCATTCAAAAATAAGTTACCAAACAATTAAATAAAATAAAAACGCAGCAGACAATTGAATATTTAAATATGAAAATTAGATATTTGAATAAAATGAGAATTAAATAAATGATGGAATGGAAATTATCAAACTCGGATAATAAAATGATTATTAAAAATAAAATAGAAACCAATTAAAAAACCTACTGAGGAATTTATTAATGGCAAAGAAAACAAAAAATTTCATCAAATTTTAAATTTTTCTAAAATTTTTACAGGCTGTTTAACATTTTGTTTGAAATCTGCTCTTTAAATTAAGTTCCAAATTATTTTCTTGCAGAATTATTTTGGTTCAAAACTTTATTATTAAAAAAAGAAATTTATCAAAATTAAGTTTTATTTGAACTTTAAAGTCATTGCTAAATATTTGGATAAAACTCTCACTCCTCGTAGTAATAAGATATGTTTTACAAAAAATGCTTAAAGCTTGCTAAATTATTTTGTTATTATTTTGTGCCTTTTTAAATTTTAAGATGACACAAAATATACCTAATAATCTAAATCAAGAGAAAAGAAAAAAAAAAGACTAATAATCAATAAAGAATTGAATCAAAATTTTTAGCTCCTTCTTATAATTTTTAGGTTAAAATAGTTTTTTTTTTTTAATCTGCGAATGTTTTTTTCGAAGTTTATGCATTTTTTATTTATAATACACAAATTGTTGAAAAAAAAATATAAGTTAATTTTCCAAAAATGAAAACAAAATTCAATCTTTAATCATCTTCGTTTACTTTGCTTACACCAATTGTTTGAAGGAAAAAAAAACATGTTAATTTTCTAAAAATAAAAAAAAATCAATTTTTAAAATTTTTTATTATTTTTATTTATTATAAAGTTAAAATAAAAACATATTTTTAACTATTAAGTAGTTCTATATTTAGAACTACTTAATAGTTAAAAATCGAGAACTTCACTAATTTACAGTGTGTCTCGTTGTAAGGCAACACAGAGCTATTTGGGGACTTACCTCTTAATTTTGAGCTACGGTCAGATGGCAAGTTCGACACCTGTGCTATCGCCCTTCCTCTCTACACTAGTCTGGGGATGTTTGGCACTGAGGGTTTTAACCTGCCTCAGATATCCTTAAATGACGATTCGTCGTTGGAATCGAGTCTTGAACCTGAAACCCAACTGCTTACGAGCCAATACCTTACCATCAAGCCACCGCGGCCTCTGTATTATGGAAAAATGCTCTTATCCAAGAAAAAGAAAATTAAATATTAAAAATTTGATAGACATAGTTTTACAAAGTATTTTTTGTTAAGAAATGTTTCCGATATTACATTTTGTAATTCTTTTTTTTTTACAACATACTCATTAAGTTTTGAAAGAAGCAAATAAATAATCAAAATGTCGCCCAACGCTAGACGTTACCTAACATCAACTCTAGTTTAGAAAAATCCTTTTGTTATCTTTCTGTAAGAACTGACGTTTATTTATGCATTCATAAAATATTCCGTAAAGTATTCCGTAAGAAGTGAAAGCATTCGACGCGACTTGTTGCAAAATGTTTCTCAAAACCTTCCAAAACAACAAAATTTTTAAAGAGCAGTAATGCACTGTTTTTCTCTTGTGATGTCACCGGGAAACTGATGTTAAATTCTAAGTTTGAAGCAAAAAGAAAAGAATGTTTTCAGAAACTTCGTGCCTTAACAAGCTTCAAAAATGTCGCAGCATCTGATCTTTTAAAAGAAAAATTTTACAAGAAAATTTGTCGGAATGCTCAACTGTTTTGACCATGATGATAAAAGAAAATAATGTTTTTATCCGACAAGAATGTTTCCGAAAAATGTTTCAGTATGTTACAAAGTGAGCCAGATAAAGTGTCCCTTCCCCAAACTTCTTGCATATTAACTTAAAACAGTACGTTCTATTCTTTAAAGTTTGCTATCACGAAATATGACCCAAAATAACGTTCTCGCAAGCTCAAAATGAAAAACAGGAGTCTAATGAAAAATAATTTTTGCGTTATTTAATTTAAAGATAAAAAGTACTAAACTGCCTTTCTTCCTCGCAAATCTTTGTCTTATAAATATATATTAAAATTTTTAGAATATCTGAATGGCAACATAATTTTAGTCATTCACTAGAAATTGAAAAAAATTGTTACAGTTTGATGCTATTAGGATGATGTACATCCTCATTAATATTAATTATTTCATTGTCTATTAATATTTCTTTAATAATTTGATGCTATCAGATTAATTTTCATCATTTCAAATTTTATTCATTTTTCTAGACTATTATTTTTTTTAATAATTTGATGCTGTCAGAATAGTTTTTTTCTATACAAATTCTGTCATTTAAAAAATAATTTGATACAGTTATAATGATTTTCTTCCGAATATCTACTTTTTAGAAAATCAAATTTTTAAAATAATTTGATGTTCTCAGAATAGTTTTTTTCTCCAGAAATTTTATTCATTCTCTAAAACATAATTTTTTTATTAATATTTATTCTCTAAAATATAATTGATGCTGTCAGAAAAGCTTCCTTTATTGCAAATTTTATTCCTTTTTAAGGCATTAAAATATCTGTAATTATTTGATTATGTCAGAGTAGTGTTCTTTATTCCTAATATTTAAATTTCTGAGAAGCTTAATGTTGTCAGAATAACGTTCTTTGTTATGAATATGAACTAATTATTTGTATATTAAAATTTCAGGAATAATTGATATTTTCAGAATGTTAATTGTTATGAATATCGGCCATTTTTTGTATATTAAAATGGCTACAAAATTTGATGGCATCAGAACAGCGATGTTTCTTATGAATATAAGTCATTCTTTAAAACATTTAAATTGCTGAAAAATTTTGCTGTTGTCCGAAACGCCTTTTTATAGCAATTATTTATGGAATTATTAGACAAATCAGGGAGAAAGAATGAATTTTAAATTAGTTAGTTCATTCTCACAATAAAACGTACCGATCTCATTTTTATTTTGGACTGGTAGGATCGCGATTTGCTATAGAGGAATGGAAGACAACACTTTGTTAGATTTTAAATGGCAGGAACAATGAATCTATAATGGGAACATAATATCATGGATATTGTTTCAATTCTCAAAAAACGAAATGGCCGTATCTGAGGTATTTAAGATATTTTATCTTTGCGGAAGCATATCAATCGTAGATGTTTTTATCGTCCGAAAAAACATCTGCTGAGATATTTTCAGGATTATCATCTCTCGTGTATTCTTTCTGCTCGTATATTCCGTGTTGGTTCCGTATATCTTCTAAGAAATTCATTCGTATCTGCTTTGCCTTTTCACTTTTTTTACTAAGTCCAGATGATGGATATTCAATGCTCCGAGAAAATTCTTTGCGTATAGCATCCTATTCTTATAACTTTTTCTAACAGAAAAAAAGGAGTAATGATTCTGCATTCGCTGTGAAACCAAAGCATGATGATCTTAGAAGTCGTAAAATAAAAGAAAGCAAAGTTTTCGATCAAAAATTATACAAAAGATAAAATGATATTCGACATAAATTAAAAAAAAAATAATACAATATAATTTGAATATACAAAGATGTAGTTTTATAAAGTATAATTATGTAAAAGTATATCACAAACTCTACTTTTAATATAAAAATAGTGACATGAAAAGGGAAGAATGTATGTAAAAGTAAATATCTCTATATAAAACTCGAAACACCTAGGACAATACTCCAATATAAAAAATAATTAAATTAAACTGAAAAATAAATTTATTTTAAAAACTGGATAGATACCAAACTATTTTTTTATATTTTGTTTATTGGTTCAGATCTATTGCTTTAAAAAATTAGAAACAGTGAAATTTTTGAATATTTGTATAAATAGAGTTCCATTTTAACTCAGGTATGACTAACTTAAATTAACCAAATTCCATTGTATTTAAAAAACAAATACTATAACAAAATTTTTGAATACTTGAATGTATAGAATTTTTATTTTTTTACCATTAATTTCCAATTCATCAAAAATCAAAAAAATTCAGCGATATCGCATTTTTTTAATGTTTGGAAAATAGAAATTTTATTACTCTGCAATCAACTTTCAATCATCCATACATTTAAAAAAATAGTTATAAAGTAAAATTTTTGAATGCGTAAGAAAATAAAGTTTTTATTGATTTTCTGTCAATTGAGAACTTCATTAATTCATTTATTACATTAAAGTTTCATTGTATTAAAAAAATCACAGTAACTTCGAATTTTTCAGCTATATTGCATTTCAAGGTTTTCTAAGATAACAAACGAATTTACCAGATAAATAAGACTACTTAAACAAAACTAAAACAAAACGACAGCTGCTTTTTTCAGCTGCCTATTGAGAAAATTGAGAGGATAGTTTCGAGTCACTGATCTTTGATACCTATGGGGAAAACTGACCTTTAACTCTTTTAATTAGACTGCATTAGTGTAGAAACGAGACACAATCATTAACAATGTAAACACAATTGGGAATTAGATTGCCGGCCTTGTTGGTAAAGTTGCACAAACAGCTCAACTTATCTTTATTAGTAGTCAAGCTTCATTTGAAATTATCTCTGTGTGATCTAGAAAGATATGTTATTGTGAATTGTGGATGATATTCAAGATTGAAGTGAGAGTTGATGATCAAAATATTTTCAAGTAAGTTTTATTTAAAAATAAACTGTTATTGTTTCTTCTGTGATAATAATATTCATTGTAATAAATACTATTATTTACACATAATTATTACATTAATAAATACTCATTTGTGGGAAATACTATAGAAAAAACCTTAGAAATTATTTTAATAAGTTCATGCCCAATTGTAAGTTTCACGTTCTCAATGAACTGAACATATTCAAGACAGTTAAAATAACAAGGCTTTAATGCCCAACTATTGCACTGAATAATGGAAATGGAATATATCAAAAGTTTTAAATAGAATTAAATATAATTAGTATTTGTGGTAAACAAGTTCCAAAGGCGACTGACTAATTACAGAAGCGAACATATTCAAACATGCTACAGGTCAGATTGTCTAAGAAGAACAATTTTAATGAAGAGGATAGGAATGGTACAATCTGAAAAATCCAAAAACTATATTTATTTATTCTACGTAATGTTTTTTTTTTCATTTGAAGGGACTTTGCTTGTAAAGATGTTTTTAAATATACGAGATCTGACCAAAAAGTTTACAAGCAACAGTATTTGGAAGTAGAAATTGTAGATGGGAATATTGTTACCCAGAGTGGAGACAGATCGCGCTAATTGTCTAAACTGGTTGTTTTAGCTGCTAGTATTAATACTGAGACCCAAAACAGTGACAGTAATGGCAAGACGTCTAGAAAAGTGGTCTCGCACAGAAGTGCGAGACATGATACGATTTCTATGGGCCAAGAATGTGTGTCCATCGATCATTCATAAACAAAGCGTTGAAGTGTAAGCAGGCGGAGCAATGAGTAGATAACATGTGGCGAAATGGTGTCGTTCTTTTGAAGTGGACAGAGATATTACTGATCAGGTTTAGCTGTCAGGTCTGGAGCCTCTTTCCCTACAGCCCTATTTGGCTCTCAGTGACTATTTCCTTCTCCCAGCATCAATGATACACTTATCCGAAACAAGATTCCTATCAGATGATGGTGTTCATAAAGGTATTATGAACTGGCTCAATAATTAAGAACCCGATTATTACCAAAACTAGTCAAACAGATTGTTCCAGTGGTGTGATAAATGCCTCAACGGGTTTGGTGATTATGTGGAGAAGTGATAGCTACATATATATCTTAATTACCATCCTGTGTCTCTTGTTAATAAAACATTTTTGATTTGCCTTGTAAATTTTTCTTGGAATATAAAAACAATATTTATAAACTAGCGTGTAAAACAATATATTCATTTTTATTTATAAACTCCAAACATTTTCACTATAACCGTTAATACATGGTAATCTTATAGTATTTCTATGCTTGTTTAAATGTATTATAAAATAAACTTTGAATGCAATACAATAAGATTTTTATTATGTTGTAAACATGTTTGGGAATCTTTTTAGTTCAATAGATAACACATCTAGTACAGAATTAATAATTTCTTACATTTTATTAGTATCAAAGTGAAGTCAACAAAAAAAAAGTGTCATTTGATTTCATGAATTCAACTGAACCCTTTCTGTTCAATAAAAGTTGTGGGATTACCTGAAAAACAAAAAATTCGCTACTCAAATTATGGATATTGATACACTCAGAGTTAGAATCACAGGCATTTGTGATCCTGACTTTGATAACTGGATGCTGTATCAATTGTAGCAGCTGAAATATTGGATAAGATTTTGTGAGAATCGGAATACCGCTTTGATATTATTCGAGTAACCAAGGGAACTTTACTGACATAAATGGGTTAATCAATGCAGGGTGATCAGCGAATAAGCCCCGATTTCAAAATTAAATATCTCTACAAAAAAGATATATAGAATTATGCAGTAAACTGTACGTTTATTGGCAAAACTGTAAAAATAGTGTACAAAAGTTAGAAAATTTAGTTACGAAAATCGTTAACAGATGGCGCACTAATCACAATGCCCATAGACGCTTTCAGTGTGACGACAAAAATGAAAAATGACTCCCGATCTGACTCCTTGTGACTTCTTTCTGTGGGGAGCATTGAAAGACAATGTATACAGAAACAATCCCGCCACTCCTAATGAGCTTGAATTGTTGATAGGTGTTGCATGCGATTCCATTTCCGTTGAGACATTGCAAGACATGATGTCAAATTTCATTGTTCGATTATCCACCTCCTTGTTTCGAACGCTGAAGACTTTGAAAAAATTGTATTTTGATTGCAAAGACCGCATCACTTTATTGGGTTTTTTAATACTCCTTTTAGGGAGTTTTCAACGCACAGCGGCATCTGTTAACGATTTTTGTAACTAAATTTTCTAAACTTTTGTACCCTATTTTTACAGTTATGCTAATAAACGTACAGTTTAACGCATAATTCTATCGATCTTTGTTGTAGAGATATTTAATTTTGAAATCAGGGCTTATTCGCTGATCAACCTGTATCTCTATAAACATAATTACTATATATAGAAATAACCAAATACTAATTATAAAATAGTTTTTACAATAATTCTTTTGTGATAAAAAATGCTTTGTGACTGCACTGTTTTACAAATCGGATTGGAGATTAAGAAATGAAGATTAGACAAAAAAAATTTACAATAGTATCATATTTTTTATTTAAAACCTTTTTAAGAAAATAATTTATTATCATGATTATGGCTAACATTTTACAGCATAAACAACGGTTAAATGTTTTAACGTTAATTAGTTTTAGGCTATTTAAACTATCTCAATTTTAGCTTGACATTTGATTTCTTATTGGAGTACACTGATTTTATTTTATTGAATAAATTAATTGTCTATTGAATTATTCTTTGATGCATTAATATTTTATTCTGAAATATACTCTACAGTTTCTAAATAATTTCATATTTAGTTGATTCATTTTTATTTTTACGAGCTTTTAAAGGTAGAGCAATCAAGTTGAATTTCAGCCGCCCCTTCTCTTGCAAAATTAAATTTTAAAGTTCAAAAGAAATGACTGAAAATTAGAGAGGCGTTTGAGCATAGCTAAATCAGTTTCTAAAATGGTTCGATTTTAATTAATACCAGAATCTTAGGTTTCAAAAGTATTATTTATTTAGGAAGTAATTTTAATTAAAATACATTTGGAAAATTACATTTAAATTTTACATATTCAATGATCTTGGAGAACTATATGATCTTCACAGTCAGCTAGTACATTTTAATAAAGATTCTAAAAGTGATTATACATTTCTGAAATAATTGGTTTCTATTTTAATTCAATTAATGTTAGCGAACCTAAATATATACAGTTCTCATTGACTAAATTTAGCAGCGCTATTCAGCTTCTATAGCCTGTCACCAGACCGTGCTATAATTGATACTGATTTAATAGCGGGATTTCCTACCGCCGCTAAATATAATTTAATCTTCGAGCATTTGCCTGTGTGGGCGTGTAACTGGTATCAATCAAAATGCTCACTCATTCGATTAATGTACAGCAAGGTAATAGAAAATTTTAATAAGATGAATTTTAATTTGTGGGATATAGAACTTTGTTTTTTCATGCCTGTCGAAGCACAAAGATTTACTATTGCTTGGAAAAGTTCAAAACTGTTAAATTTCTTGCTGAAATTTGCAATTTTGTTTTTTATTTTTAATTATTTGAAGAAGAAAAACAACAAAAAGCACACACAGTTATTTTTTGATATTGATCTAAAGATATATTTATAAAAGCAGGCATTTTTTGATAAAATCTTATAAAAGAAAGTTTAGAAGTAACATTTATGGTACTTGTTTATTCTTACGATCCCACCATTAAATTACCAAAAATAAATACTGTCATAAACTTTTAAATTGTTGATCGTATGGAAAATCGGAAGATCGTCTTATGAGCCCAGACATTCTACCATTTTGACGAAATTTTGGCTTCATACGTATGACAGTATTTGGCAATTTTGATTCAACATTAAATGCCAAGTAAACCTATCTTGTTGTTCTTAGATTAATCATTTGGAAATTGGCAAATAAATCGGAAATGCAATCATTTAACCGAATTCTTGACATCTAAAGCCTTATAAAGTTTTAAGATCTTAATATAATCTAAAACTCGTCAAGTAAATCCATTATCTTAGTGTTCCTGATATAATCTGAAAATCACCAAATAAATCCAGTGACGTAAAAAATAAGCAAGTACAAAATTATATATATTTTATAAATCTAGTGTAAATTACACAAAAATAATAGGCAATTACAACTTACTGAGCTATTGTTTTAAAGTCATATGTTTTATACTTTACATATTTTATGTAAATATAATATATATAAAAAAATCGGGAAATTAAATGTTAGATTGTCTTATAATTGTCTCTTTGCTATGAGATGAATGGTTCAAGTCTCGGACTGCCTAATGTTTGAGATTCTAATTAAATGAACCAGTGTTTGCTAAATTTTAACTACAGTACCCAAAGTATAATTTACTTTTAAAGTGGATTTGAACAGTAGGCTTTGGATGTGATGCCCAATGTTTTAATTTAATAATGTTGATTTACTTTGGTAAATTATATCTTATTATAAAAAATATTAATTATTTTAAATTTATCTGCTAATTAACATAATGTTACGAACGTGTAGTTTTGCTTTCCCGCTTTTATACTATCATCGTAAGAAAGAGAGATTTACAGTAATCTGTATTGAATAGTGAATGGGTGTAATGTCAGAGGTCCCAAGGCTTGACGATAAACTTGGTGACCATTTGAAGACGAATTTGGCGACAAAATGAATAATACTCGAAACATCGAGAATTTTCCCTATCTGTCCATTAGGAGCAGAGATACACTCAGAATGCTCCTGATTGGTCCAGAAGGTTTGTCCCCGCAACTGAGGAGTCCAGAAAGGAGGACTGCTGAGTGGCGTATTCTGAGGAAGCCTGTGTCGTCGTTGGGAACGGAGCTGTCCTGAACTGAGGAGTAGTGCCATTGTGCGAAGTAGTGAATCGTCAGTGAAGGCAAGAAGAGACAGATAAATAGTTTCAGCCTGTTCTGGAGAGACCTACGTGGATGTATAGAGAATCCTTTAAATATTACTTCTCCTGCTGAATCCTGTCTGGTCGCTTTATGAGTTGTGGACGTTGTCACTACGGAATTTCTGCCTGTGGATTACTGTTGCTATTATGGGCTACTTTCTGCAGTTGAATACTGCTGTGTGTTGTCCTGTGAGTTTATCTCGGCTGTATATAGTTGTGCTGTCAATATTTGTCGTCTTTGTGCTGCCCTGTCTTCGTCCTATAAATAAACGTCTGTGTTGTGTCGTCTACTGAAGGACTGGTCATTGTATGTGTTCATCATCTCTTCTCACATTATACACACCCACTATACAGATAAAAAGAACCCGACATATTAGGATAGGAAGTCCGCAACTATAAAATATTTCGATAGGTAATTACGCTTACAAAGTGCCGTAAATAGTGTCGAAATCATTATAGTTGTAAAGTAGGATGGAACGAGAAAACTAATTTTTGAATTTTAATTTGGAATAATGCGGAAAAGCAGCCTTTTATTGCAGATAAAGTAAATTATAAATAGAAAGATATAGGAGTAGGTTTTGAGGTACCGAAAGGACCATAAAGTTTTATAAAATTGAAATTTTAGTTACATTTGAAGATTTTTTACTAGATAATCAGCTTCTGATTTTTAATTCGTAATAGTTGAAAAGTTGATGTTTGGTGTCGATAAGATAAATAAAAAAAATATGTGTATATTTTAAGGTGTCGCAAAGACATTATAGTTTCATATAAACACACATTTTGCAAGTTTTCATAGATTTTTGAGTGCCTAGATTACGAAATAAAAGGCTTTTATTAGGCATTATCATATGTTTAAAAATCTAAAATCAGTTTTACTATTGCACTGACATGACACTGAGATGTCGTCGGAGCTGTTTTTATTGAGCTATATTTATTTGGCTGTTTCAAACATAAAAATTGAGTATTGACAACCGAAATGATTTTCCTGACTTCAAATTTCAAATGAAGTATTGCTTCAACACTTAGGTTACTTTTTAGTCACTTAGAATCACCTTTTTAATGTTTTTAGTCAATTAACATCACCTTTTAAATGTTTTTCAGTCACTTAGAGTCAAATTCTAATTAGATATTTTTTTAATCATATAGAGTCATCTTTTTAATTTTCTATAGTCATGCCGGGTCACATTTTAAATGTTGTTTTTAATTTAGAGCGACCTCTTAAATGTTTTTAGTTATATAGAGCGACCTTTTAAATGTTTTTAGTTACAGAGAGTGACGTTTTAAATGTTTTTAGTCTCATAGTTAAATCTTTTGAATGTTTGTTGTCATACAATATTGCCTGATGCATTATTTATTTACTTATTTCTTCTGATGCACTTTTTAAAAAGTGCCTCATTAAATAACTCATTGTATTTATTTAATACTCTGTGGTTATTGTATTTCTCTCTACAAATATTTCAAACTGTTGCTTGGGCTAGAAAGCAAAACAGTCAAACCAACTTTCCCACTAAAACACAATGATGCATTTTACTTTAATGAACACTTTAAAGCAAGTCTGTTCGAAAAGTCTCTTTTAATAAATCGTGCATTTGTGTTTATCCCTCATTTAGTGGTTAAAAATGAAAGAATCTTTTGCTGAAACTAATGATTACAGCAAACGTAAACTACACGCAGATGAATATCGAAATTCTTACGTTGCCATTCAATTAAGAGAATAAAAGGCATAAAAAGTATTGTTTGCTCTTTGCTTGTTTTAAAAGCAAATTGGAATGTTGTTTTAATAACTGTTTACATAATTGATGCATTGTTCTAAAGTTTACGTTTTGTTTGTAAAAGACATACCAGATAATTAACCAAATTGGAAAGCTTATAGAAATTATTTGTATACACATATATATACTTATTTTGATTACTTAAAAACTTTTCTTTTGAACTGTATTTTATTTTCTTTAAAATGTATTACAATATCTCCATTTCAAGGCGATAGTTTTTTAATTTCTTGCTAGCATAGCGATTTTGGGGAAATTTATAGATGAAATTTTATACATAAAAAGATATAAACATTTTTACGTATGTTTTAATTTAAGTATAATACGATAAATTCAATTTCCATTCAAAATTCGTTCGTTCTCTTTCATTATTTATGAAAAAAAAAACACATTAGAGTAATACTTATCTTTCTGTCTAACATCAGAATTTTGATTTGAGGACGTGTTCTAATCCTTAAAGTATGCGAAAATCCTTTTCAAATTTTCAAATTCTATAAATTCAAAAGAAACTTCTTTTGGAATGATTTTTCTCTATATTAAAACACAATTCTTTTTTTTTTTAAAAAAAAGAAAGTAAAAATGTAACGCAAAATTAGCCATCATATTTCCCCAAAACCCTTTTGGGGAAATATCTTGGTACAAAAATCGTTTTACATCATTTAAAAATTAAATTGACTTTTTAACTATAACAACTTGGTAAAATTTGTTTTTGAGTTTCAAAAATTTCTTAAAAATACTTTTATAACACAATTTTTCCTTATAATTTCATTTTGAAATAAAATTCCAATAAATTTTTTTCCATAAAATATTTAGTAGCACAGTTTTTTTCATTATCATCGCTATTGGTCTCAAAAAATCTGTCGCCTGTTTTCTAATAAATATACTTCTTTATTGACCATATGCCATTCATGAACAATAGTTCCAAAAGAGCCGGTGCCCAGGCCTAGGGGTAGCGCTTCTTCCCCGTGAACTGGGAGTGCCGGGCTCGATTTCTGGTTCTGGCATGTTTGTTCTATCTGTGAAGTGTTTGAGAGAGCCTTCTCTCTCGTGTAAACAAGGGTTGTGTGGGATTATCATCTTCACGAGCTTAAGAAAAACTCTCAAAAAATCTCTCGCATGTTTTCTAATAAAAATACTTGTTTATTGACCATATGCCATTCGTGAACAATAATTCCTAAAGAGCCGGTGCCCTGGTGTATGGGTAGCGCTTCTTCCCCGTGACCAGAGAGTGCGGGGTTCTATTTCTGGTTTTGGTATGTTTGTTCTATCTGTGAAGTGTTTGATAGAGCCTCCTCTCCCGTGTAAACAGGAGTTGTGTAGGCGAGTGTGTGTCACTAGCTTAAGACAGACTCTCCGAAAATCTCTCACAGGTTTTCTAATAAATATACTTGTTTATTGACCATACTCCATTCGTGAACAGTAGTTCACAAATAGCCCTCGGCTAGGGGTAGCGCTTCTTCCCCGTGATCAGAGAGTGCGGGGTTCTATTTCTGGTTTTGATATGTTTGTTCTATCTGTGAAGTGTTTGATAGAGCCTCCTCTCCCATGTAAACAGGGGTTATGTGAGCGAGTGTGTGATTATCATCTTCATGAGTTTAGGACAAACTTCTGCCTTCGGTTGCTCATGGATCCTTATCCACAGAAGTCACTATATTGATCTCTTGGGATTGGATGGGAACTGGTGTTTTATGTAACAAAAATCGGCGTCGGTCATGCTGCGCCAAACACAAGATTAAGTATCTATCAATCCGATCTTTTGGGCTTGGTTTGAATTGGATTCCGATTCGAGAGGGATAAGCAGCACCAGTAGCAACAACATCGTTACAAAAGAGCCAAGTATCGATATTCGAAGGGACAGTTTTTGCGATTAATCGGGACGATAAGATTATCATAAAAGCTCCGAGAACTAAGATATGCATTTGAAACGCCATTTTTTAATAACTATTTGAAATCAAAATTTGTCATAAAATTTTAATTTTAGTCTTCTAAGATTATATGCCAGATTTCACTTATTGAAATAATAGTGCTTTTGAGTTATTGAGTCCACATCAAGTGAAAGTATTGTCAGATTGATATTCCAACATTTGAATATTTATTTCAAAATTTTATTTTAATCTACATTTCAAATGCTAAATGTGATTAAATTTTATTTATCTAATTCTTTACCCACCCGGGGGGCTACCACGAAACGAGGCTTAGAAGATTTCGGCATGGTGATCGTTTCTAACCACCCTGAAGGATACATGAACAGATGGAGGTCTGGCATCTCTCATCGATGACTTATTTCCTTAGGGAAGGGCTGTACCGTGGCCGGTGACGGACATTAGGATTCAACTATAGTCTCGCCTGTGTTGCTGTTACGGTGGTCTGGCCATTCAGTATTATTTATTCGTGAGCCTTCGGGGGGATCGAAGATTCAGTGATATAACTTATCTGAATTTTTAAAAATGTATTGTAGTTATCGTGTTCGTTTATACTTAGACAGTCGGACGAACGAATTACCTTTGAGGTGGTTTTGTTGGAAATTTTCTAGAAATTTACAAATTTAGTAAAGACTAAAGGATAAATTTCATGCGTGTAGCTGAAAAGATGTTTGCGTTATTGAATTTATAAACAGAAAGGACTACAAAAACTTACTCTTTTGAATTCAGGGAGATCTAAAACTTGGAGACTTATCAAAATCAATAATTTGAACTTTTTGAGGATTATAGTACTCTCTTTTTGTTCATTTCCCTTTCTAGAAAGTCATAAAGGCAAAAGTATAAAATAATTTACAGGTACAGGAATAAAATATTTTCTGAAATAACTTATGGCATGTCTCAGCAATTAAATAGTCTAGGTTTATGCAACTACAATATCTTGATTATAGAATCAGACAGTATGCGATTAAATCGCAAATTTTCAAGGCTTATATTCAATCGAATACATATACGTTTTTGAATATCTGGAAACTTTTACTTATATTCAGAACAGTTCCATAATCATGAGAAATTAGAATTGTTTTGATAAATGAGAAGGCTCTTGTTGGTTTAGATACAGAGATAGAGGAGACCAATCAAATAAGAAAACCAGATTAGTTTAGTTATATTAACGTACCGTTGTAAAGCAACATTAGGGCTATATTGGGACGAACCCCGTCATTTTAAACTGCAGTCATATGCTGAAAGCGACACCTGAGTTGGCACCCAAATCATCACATCACATCAGCTAGTGATCGTTTAGCGGCTAAACGATCAATTGTTTCTAAATCTTTGTAATTCTTGTAATTCTTCTCAAGCAGTTGTTTCTAAATATGCCAAAGTTAGAGTTTTACTAATCATTATCGAAAGTAAATTTCCCAAATTTAATATCTCATGCCCAGAAAATCAGTGCTATGTTTGCTTCATCTTATATATGTGAACAAGTGTTTTCAACTATGAACATTAGAAAGAATTATTTCAGAAGTAGACTGACAGATGAGTATTTAGCCTTGTTCCTTAGAATCAGTTCATCTCACTTCGAACCTCAATATAAGGAACTTTTAAAAATGAAATCGCAATTTCATTCATCTCATTAATATATTAAATTGCAATACTTGTATATTGTTTTTAAAATTTTAGAATAATTCATCTTGGCCCGCTAAACTTTATTTTTTTAATTTTTGGCCCACGATCGAAACAGTTTGCCCAACCCTGGTTTAGGCTGTCGGATTTAACTTGCAACAGGCCCCATTACATGACGATTCTTCTGTGGAATTGGTTCTCGAACCTAAAACTCTCCATTACCGAAGCCGAGATTTTACCACCTGGTCACCGACACCCTATAACAAAACCTGAAAATTCAGCCAAACAAGGTTTTAAAGAACCTATGAGCAAGAAGCGACCATTAATAAAGCGACCATAACAAAAGCCGGCAATTTAGCCCGCACAGTCTCCATTACATAAAACGAAAACTTCCTGTCTAAAATATTAAGATTCACTTCAAAATATCTGTAATACTCATCCAAATCTTTTTGACGATATTTACAAATTTTCGCATACTTATCAATAGAAAAAGAAAAAAAGAAAAAAAAAAAAACAATTCCTACAGTTAAGGTAACCGACTACGTTCGAAGGAGAAATTTTGAAAAATTTGATTTAAAAAAAACTATTTTTGATTTTTGGATGTATTATCAATGATAAACACTAGAAATACAAAAAAATTATTTGAGAATATAACATATTTTGAGAAATAGGAAAATTTGTGGTAAATTTTAGTGAAATTTAACCAAAACGGTTAACATTCTACACAAAAATGTAATGCAACAATTCAATTTTTGTTTGTACACAAGTTATAGAATATAATGATGAATGAAATGAACAAAAATCTAAGAATCGTTTCGGGATGCAAAGAAGTTATGGATAAAAATATGCGTATATATGCATTGTTTTCATAAATTCCCAACTTTATTTTTCTAAGAACACCTATAAATGAAAAAGTATTTCGCCAACAATAAAACGTTTGGATCATTTCATTGCCCATCTTATTTAAAACAAACGCTGGAATTTTTAGGTAAATAGTTCTATTAGTTTCTGGGATATCATGTGAATGGTGGATAATTTTTATGAAAATTAAAATGGAAGTGAAAGACACATTTTATATTTTGCCGAAAATTCCTCTGTATAATAAGTGAGATCTTCTTTTTCTAAGAAAAAAACAAACTGTTTTGGAAAGAGAAAAGTCAGAATGACAAGAAATAACACTTAAAAAAAAAATCGCCAATGTGGTCGAATACCAGTGTTTTCATCGTAGTCGGACACATTAAGTGAAAAGAAAAGTTTAAAACAAATTCCAACTCATTTTCATTCGTGTTCTTCTATTTTTTTCAAAACTTTCTCGATTTCCTTGTAGAAGAAAGAAATTTTCCTTGCAATTATGACCTGCTCGTCCCCTGGTAATTTCACTCGCCCACGCCCAACAGTTTAGTGTTAAATGTTCCAAAAGGAGAACCGTCATCCGCTTCTCATCCATAAAAATGGTGTGCGAAGGGTCACGAATGCGAAACCAGTTTTAGTACCTTCAGAGTATCTAAATCTTTATTAACTGGTAAGGCGGAAGGGCTAAAAATAAATCGAAACGGCTTAATGCAAAAATCGATGGCTATGAAATTTTATGGCATTTTTTTTCCTCCACTAGCCTTTTACTGGTCATCAATTTAACGCCCTCGTTTTTTTTACTGACATGTCCGATTTTTTTCTTCTCTCCCTTGGAGATAGAAGGTATGTTTGTTCACCAATTGCGTTTCTTTGAAATTTTCAAGAGCGCAATCAGAGTAATGGGATAATTAGGTTTAAATTGAGGGGTTTAATTTGGGTCTTTAGTTTCAAGTGGTATGTAAGCTTCATTAAAAAGGTTTGTTTGGATCTTAAAAGAGTATAAGAGAGAAGGGAATGTTAAACTCGTATCTAAATGATAATAGAGAAAGAAGTTATAATCCATTTGTAAAATTGGTACAAAAGAATCAGTTTTAAGTTTGAGCTTGCTCACATAACTTATATTAGGTTGTTCGGAAAGTAACTTCGTTTTTTCCTGACAAAGGATTTAATTGCATTTTTCGCACCCAATTTCATACTTAAACCGCAAAATCATTTTATGTTTTAAGAGCTGATATAGCAAGGCTTGAGTGTGAAAAAGTGCAGCTGATTCTTCGCAGTAGTTTTTGGATGGTGCCCTTTTAAATATGGAGAGCAATAAACAGCATTTTCGTCATTTTTTTCTTTTTTGCTATATAAAAGGTAAAAATGCTGTTCAAGCCAGAAATAAATTAGCCAATATGTGTGGAGAAGATGTGTTAACAGTACATCAGTACCAGAACTGATTTGCAAAATTTTCCCTTCAAATGAGAAGGCCAAAAACCACCTCGATCAGTTTTTTTTTACAGCAAAGACCAAAACTTTTATGAGCGTGTAATCATATTACTACCAAAAATATGGCAAAAGGTATTAGACCAGAATGGCAATTTTATAATTTAATAAATAATTTATTCATTAAACGAAAATTTATTTTCATTTTGACACAAAAATACGAAATGACTTTTCGAACGACCCAATATTTCCCTGCATGTATTTCATTGCAGTAATATTTAAAATTTATTGTTTTATGTATTTTTTTATAGTGAAAAAGCATAGGTGGGTAAAAATAAATTATCAGGAGTGTTCTCTCAACTTTTGAAACACAATACCTTTTCAAATCGTTTCACCCCTCCTCTGTATCGTCCTTATCCGTGAGGGGGATATAAAAAGTAAGGGAGGAAAGTGCAAATCTCGTAAATCACAAATTTCCCACAAATATGTGGGCACTGTCCCAAGTGTATTAATGCAACATAACCTGTTTTATGTTTTGAAATATAACAAAGAAACTTTCGTTATAATTATCTAAATCTAATTATAAATATGTCATAATTATCCAAGTGCGCCTCACTCATCTAAATTAAAATTCTTTTTGAAATGAATGCTGACCTACAATATTGGTCATAGCACAGCAAAGCAAATTTTATTTAGCTGATCTCTTTCCTTTTTCAGTTATTGCATTCACATATATGAGGATGTACGAAATGACTTCAATTTAATTAGGTAATAAATCCTTATATATGCGGAACACTATTAAAGTAGTAAATCTGTATACTCTGTTTCATTTAAACAGATGTTTGGATTTTTGAGTTATCATGTTCGTATACATCTATAATCCGATACATATATAAGAATAATCCGATAGTTCAAATGCCTGCCAATTTATATGTTCATATGTATACAAGATGGTTTTTGGCCAAATTTTAATAGAAATCTAGAAATCTGGTATTAACATACAAAATTTCATTGGCAAAAAAGTGGCAGAAAAAAAATTCAGTTATTAGCAGATTATTTTATTTTCATTGTAAGAAAAGCTTACCATCAGTTCCAGCAACAGGTTCATGATTATTTCATTCAAGACATGATATTCTTAACTTTTATGACTAACTATTAAGTCGTAGAATTGAAAAAACATGATAAAATAAATACATGTTTAATATATTTTCTTCTTAATAGAGTGTCTTTTTGCAAAAAATCGAAGAACTTCTACAGTTTTGTAAATTTTTTATCTACAGAAATCTATAGTTTTTGTATTTTGTTCTCCTTTTCGGGATATAAATTCGTCGATTGCCACTAGTTAACACTTTAGTCAATCTTACACAATAGCGCATGGTCATTTAATTACGCTTAGACTCCAAGTTCGTAGGGTTAGTAGTCACCCTGTCAAAGTAATGTGAGGTAGAATAAACTTTAGTGGATAGTTTGTATAGAGAATGTAATTAAAATTCCTATTTGGTCTGATTTTAAGTTTTAGTTTAGTTTATTTATAATAACTTCCCGTTTTAAAGCAACACGAGGGCTCCTATTTGGTTAGAGTATTTCTCTAAATTCGTTAAAATTTTGCTTGCTCAGTTTTGAAAAAAAAAAAAAATTACTTTGCCTTATTTATAATAGTAAAAGCAGGATTTAAAACACATATTAAAGAATCCAGTTATTTGATACCCTGGTTTTATTATTTGAAACTTTATTTGATACCTTGTATAATAAATTTAATTAAAATTCCAATGTGACTACATTATTTCTATCAATTTTTGAAACATTTTTTCAATTTAGATTTCGTGCCACAATTTTGATTAAAAAATTGAATTATTTATAACAATTATGAAAGCAGGATTTAAAACATATATTAAAGAATTCAGTCATGTCAAATACTTCATTCCTCTAACAGTTATATTCAAAGAAATACACGCACAGATTTAAATCGGATATGAAACAATAAACAGAACTATTTTTAGATGCAGTTGACACCTTCATAAGGCGGTTTTTGTCTATTCATATCTCTTTTATAAAACTCCTATCTTCTATCCTTCCAAGCAATCCGCCATCGCCGTCACCAATATAAGAAAGAAATAAGTATTCGTTATCTTAGAAACATTAAGAAATTTCAATTTCCAACTCCGCGATTTCCGAAACTTTTCTTTTTGCCTTATCTTCGCAGATTCAATCTAAAAGCAACCCCGATTTACTGGTTTCAATTCCAGAAAGGAACCTCTATCGCTTTAATATTGATTCGTCACCCGTTAACGTCAAGATTTCTCTCTCTTTTTGACCTAACTGTGACTGTGTTTCCCGCCTCCGAGTGACAACAGATATTTCTTGTTTGGGAATTGAAATCTCTTGTTTGTTTCGATGGAAACTCGGTTTAGAGAGGCTGAAGTCGGATTTAAGGGGAAATCTTAGATATTATTCAATATGAAGGTGAAAAAATTCAAGTAATCTAGTTTTATGGCAAAGATTCTGCGTTTTAAAATCGTTTTTCGTTTTTTATTTCGTTTTCTGAAATTGTATTTTTTTAAAGACTTGTTTTCGTGGAAAATACAGGGTTTTTCCCTTTATTTTCATTTTTTTAGACAAAACATTTTTATATTTCAAATTAAATGCATTTTTAGAAACACGAGAACAAAACAATTGCACTTTTTTCTCAAAAAAATCTATTTCACAATTCTGATTCGTAGTATTTTTCCTTCGTTTCAGCTTATATCTTTTACATTTTCGTACACAAAGAGGAAATAATATAATAGTCCAAAATTTCGACTTCAAAAATTAAACCTATCTTTATTTTTTAAAAATACCTGAATATGAGAAATTATTATTATTATTATTATTTTCACTAAGCAAAAAACTTAGGAGAACTTTATATGTGATTATTCCATCAAATATGGTGTTTCGTACTTGAT
>JAPMOQ010048821.1:523396-561750 GCA_026543055.1 Argiope trifasciata
TATATGTGATTATTCCATCAAATATGGTGTTTCGTACTTGATTTCATATGTAATATTACATTATATTTGAAAGGAAAGAAATTTATTTATTTCTAGAAATTTATTTTTAACATATTTTATTTCTTACACAGTCAAAATACATTTTCGGACTAAAGACCAAACTTAATTACTTAAACTTAAGCCCTGCTCTTTAAAATTGAAAGGAATATCTTATTTCTATTCTACGATATTCTAAAAGTAATCATGCTTAAATAATACTTAAAATTTGAAACAGAAATAATAAGTAATACAACGGACTATAATTTCCGATATTTTAATTTTATTTTTTATTTATTCAATATTTATCTTTACTTTTATGTAGGCGAAAGAAAAGGAAAAAAATGCTTTAATTGATAATAGGATTTTGAAAAATTTCAACGTTTCACACTTCCTATAATTTTAAAACCACATTTATTTTTCTTATACCCTAATCTTAAACCTCCACACCCGCCTGTATGGGAACTAAAATGTTTTGCATTCGACAGAAGATATTTCGATAGGAGATTTTACATCAAGTTTCGAAGTTTTGCCAAATTTTGAACAAAATCAACCTATTTTCTGACGTTTTGTCTATCTTATTATTTAAGTATGCTCGAAGGGCCGCGGTAGCCTGGTTGGTAGAGCGTCAGTCTCGTAACCGAAAGGTCGCGGGTTCTGTCCTCGTCTCGGCCAAAGACCACCGTGTTGGCTCATGGCAGTTGGGGCACGTTAAATAGGTCGAGACTGCAAAGTCTTCCAAGTTCCCATTACAAAACGATACCTCTGGGGGTACTGAATCAGGGATCAGCCAGTGTATGACTTGGATCTAAACTCTAACTTGCGGATGAATGAATGAGTTTGACCATCCCCTAAAAAAGGGTTGTGTCGTGTGTGTTCGAGCAAAGTCGTACTTTCCCCTTAAGAGTGCTCGTTAACAACGAAAGGCGCACACCTCTGCCTTCATTCGAAAGAGCTCCTTCGTGCTATGTATAACCAAGTGGCATTAGAACCACCATCAAGTATGCTCGATAAAGGCAAAATGTTGAGAATTAGGTAGATAAAATTTGATACACACATTTAATATTTAATATATTGATACGCAATAAGTTTTGAATCAAATCAATGAAAGAATTGAATTTCTGTCGATGATTTCGATCCTTGTAAACATCACAACTCAAAAATTTAGACTTGAAAATAGTTTGGTACACAGTTTTAATGTTTAAAAAATAAATTATTTTGAAATTTTAAGCCAAACATTTCAAAGAATTGATCTTTGGTCGTTCAGCATTTTGGCAGGCATTGTAACTCAATAACTGAAAGATCAACTGCTTAAATGAATGAAATGTATGTTATATTTTCATAAAAATTACAAAATTGCAAAATTTTTTGCTTTTTAATAGGCTTACAGAAAAGTGTCCAAAATGGGTATTTGATTTTCTTTACTATTCAATGAAGCACAAATTGTACTGTGCTGGACAAGAAAAATAAAAAATTGAGTATTATTCGTTATGATCACGGATCTCACGGTTCACAATCTTATGTGAGACAGGGCTGGGGTTGAAAAGAAGGAAAAATAACAATTTTATCACTGAATATATATATATATATATATAAGATGGTTTTTTAAGAGGGAACATTATCAATGGTCATTTCACACTATTTCGAGTATTTTAATTTGTAGCTCTTCACTATTAATTTTTGTGTTCATAATGAAGGAAGTATTGTTTTATTTTTCGTTTTAGCTCTTTGTCATATATTTATTTTACGATACACATGAATTCATTAATATTTTGAAGAATTTATGGATCATCTTGTTCACTAGATGTATTGGATGCGCTTAGACAATAAAATTTCAATTCCAATCAGTTACACATTATGTAATTTCGCTGATTTCATTTACACAGTATTTTTGAAAAGTAACTCATCAAGATAATAAATATTTCAGAAATGTTATTTTAATAGATATACTCTTGTTACGTTAATTATGTAGTACTACCTTTTTTATAGAATCCTTTTTAAGAACAACATGCCCTATTAAAAATATAATTATTCCGATAAATATAATTTAATTGCACATTATTTTCACAGCATTGTACTTCCACTTTCTTTTTTCTTTTGCATAAACTCTCCTTTAATAAACATAATATTTTTTTTCCGTTTTCGACAATAGAAGAATTTCACGCAATTAAATATCTACTGAAGCAAAACGTAAACGGTTTGAGTTTCATTGCAACAGTAAAATTGTTGAAAATTAAACAAAAACACTTTTATAAAAGAACTAGAAAAATTAAGAAAATTCTATACAATAATTATATAAATTTTTTCTTTGAATTTCAAAGCAATTGCATCGCTAATTTTTGTTAAAGGATATTTTGAAAATTAACGAGAATAAGCAGCAAAATCTCGCTTGATTTTGAATTAATTAAAATTGGAACTATAACTAATTATATCTGGGATAAAGAGCATAGACACATTATACTTTATTATAAGTATGGATAAACACGTAGCAATTGAATGGTCTAATCATTTGCTGAATTGGTGAATTAAATTTTGGAAGGAAAAGTAGCAAGAATAGAATAAAAAGTACGACGTTTGGAACTTCAATAGGGGCAACACTGCTGTGAAAACGCCACCGCACAATAACAAAGAATGCCACGTATACCACACGTTAGTTACAAACCTATCTTACCTCTCAGCAAAAAGACTCGTCCTTACTACGTCACGCGCATGCGGAGTAACTGATACTAGTATTAGCTTACTGTCTAAAGTAAGTGTTGTCAGGATGTTTTCAAAACAAAAGCAACGAAGGTGGATAAAATGAAATGTGCAGCAGCAGAAGCTGTACAGCAGTATCATTATACTGGATGAGATTTGGGCCATATCGTACCAGCCAAAATTGAAACGTCAGTCAAACGAATGGAGGCATTATGTGTCATTAAGAAGTTCAAAATTTCGTCAGAGCCCCAGTAATGTGAAAGTTATGCTGATTCTCGTGCACGACTGTGATGGTGTCAACAATGTCATCCTAAAAGATACCGTTCCACCACATTAGACTGCCCAGAGATTCTTGAGGCGGTAGACCGGTCCAATTGAACTATCAACAGAACAGGCGCTGCTACAAGTGTTCTGCGACTTCCACATCGTTGGAAACGAGTTGTACACAATGTTGGCTTCTATATTGCAGGACTGTCAAGTTAGGTAGTTAGGATTTTGTGGCACAAGAGCCATGTCTTGCCATGAAGGACTGTAAAACATGGTGACTTCACTCACTTTTGTATTCCATGTAAATAAATAGTTGCCACTATTAAAATTCCAACCACCGTAATTAGTTTCGAGTAATCCCTGGAACTACATAATAAAGAGGATTTTTTTGTGTGCAATGAAAGGCGTAGTTGTAAGAAAAGTTTTTCTTAAATTATTGCATAAATGTCTGTCCACAACCAAATTTACTTTATCAAAAACGTAAAAAATTACAGAACCAAAATTCTTGTAGAAGGAGGTTAGCATCATGCAATTTCTCTAGAACAATTCTCTTGTCTTTTTAAACTACATTCTCAACATAATTATAATTTCAGAAATGGAATACATGAGCTGAATTTCTCACTGTTATTCAACTCTTAGATTTTTGTTCTGCACTTAACTTCTTGTTGAATTTTGGGGTTAGAGATTTCTTGAAAAATCAGTGCCTCAAGATTCCTAGTAGCATACTCTTCTCTTGTTTCCAAAGAGTAATAGTATTATAGTTTAAAGCAGCTTTTAGGGAAATTGCGCTTTCGTAAGGGGAATAGAAGTGCAAATAAAGTCCATCAGATTGCATTTGTATTTCTAATTCTAAAGTAATTGGTGAAAAGATGTCTTACAATTCTTTTGAATTTTGCAATGAATTTTCGATTAAAAATTGTAATTGAAATATTTGCGTGCATGTATTTAACCAATGAATTTTATTTGAAAGAGATAAATTTGAGATATTATTGTCAGCTATATTACGTTTTATGACTATATTTGTCGCCTTTGGCGGCCAGTGGGTTCGCCAATCTTAATACTCTTTAAAATGGTTAGTTAAATACTTTATGTAACATCATTGTCAATTAAATACTTTATGTGACTTGTAATTGGCAATGAAATATTTTATGTAACTTGTCTTTTAACAGCTACTTCATCAAAATATTTGTAAGGTTCAAACTTTGAAATTCATATAATTCAGTCTTTCATTTTTATAAAGTTCATTCCGTAATGTACTTTATGTCACTCTAATTATCTATTCAGCTTCCCAAATTTCCTTATTAAAGTGAAGATGATTAAGCTGCAATTAATATGAAACCGATTTTTTATTGAAATTATTTACCTTTCTTAAATGCCAGTATTGCAAATAGATTCCATCAGGATTTGAGTCTTATATGTAGTACAGAACAACATTCATAATTTATATAATATCTCAAGAATCATTCAACAAAAATTTCTCCGATTCCTCTCGTGATATTTAAATATTCATAAATGTTAGTATTAAAGACTGAATTAGTTTTGAATTGAAGTTTATCTCTTTTTATTTAAAACATACTGTCAGTAAATTATCCTGTTAAATTTGATTCACAGAAAAGAGGATATAGAAAAAGCTAAATTTTATTCATTTAAAACATTTAGACTCATTTTACATACAATGTATTTATTTCTTTCATTTTATCGACCTTTTTATCGACATATTTCTATTATTCAAGTTTTACAAATTAGCCGTTGGGCCTTGAATGGTAAAGATATATGTTAAATCATATTTATCTTAAATAAAGCTGATTTATTTAATAATATTGTAAAAGTCATAAAAACTTTTCTTTGAATTTTCTTTTAAGAAAAATATATTTCATATTTATTTCATTTCATACAGACGCTTGCTGAAAATTACATTTTTTATGTTTAATTTACAATAATAGTTCATTAATTTTTTAATTTGAGTTTATATCAATCGGATAGCAAAATATTTATAAAAGATATTTTTTGCCTTTTACACATAACGTGCGCGGGCAGCTTAAGTTTTATTTTTATTGTTGAAAAATATGATTGAATTATTCTTTTAAAAATTTTTTTAAAACAGAATTTTGATTTGTTGATTAAAATATTAGTATCACTAAAACGATATTTTTTAATCTTTAATGTGACATAAAAATCAATTTTGTGCTATAATATTTTCGAAAGTTAGGGAGGAGAAACTTTGAAATTTAACTTCATTTTTAATTAATATAAAGTCTAATTAATAATTTGAAAAATATCTCCGAGGAACACATTCCCGACCCCCAAAGGATATATGTGTCAAATTTGGTAGCTATAAGTCCACACACACACACACACACACACACACACACACACACACACACACACTGGGCTTTATAATTATAGATTACTATGAATTTATAAGTTTGCTTCCTAAAACATTAAATATCGATGTAAGGAAAATAGTTTTACAGACTATTTTGA
Organism: Argiope trifasciata; assembly: GCA_026543055.1. Classification (NCBI taxonomy): domain Eukaryota; kingdom Metazoa; phylum Arthropoda; class Arachnida; order Araneae; family Araneidae; genus Argiope; species Argiope trifasciata. Next base: position 528,881 of record JAPMOQ010048821.1, read on the forward strand.
TGAATGTGAATGGTTACCATGTCAATGACCCGCAATCTTAGCGAACATTTGGTAAGAAATTTAGCAACTTTGGTGACAAAACTGAAGTTCCATAAAATTATTGGAATTTCGTCGATATATCCATTAAGATATCATTCTAAACATTCGAGATCATGTCAAGAAGGTTATAAAACTCAGAGAGAATTGAAGATGCAGTTATTATTGAATCAATTCGAGTATCAGACGAATCGAGTAGCGTCTGATACTCGAAACATCTTTCCTTTGAGTTATCTCTAAACAAATTTTGATTCTGATTAACGATTTAGGGGTGAAGATCACATATCAAATGAAATATTCCTGGTTGATTCCATTTTATCAATTATCCCAATTCTAAAATTAATTCTAAAATTAAAACTTGAACTTTAAAAGTTGAAGAATGTCCAACAATTTCAAGGTGGAATATTTTGAATTATCAGAATAAATTTTCTTTAAAAGTAAATAATTTTTCAAAAAATTTAAGAAAATAAATAGATTTTGTAAAATAAACTTTTTTTTAATTAATGTATTGAAAAGCAGAATTGTTTCCATTTTAAATATTTCCTTAAATTATAAATATTCTTTTTAGTAGTTATTTATTCATTTTGGCAAATAATACGGAAGCTAGAAATCAATTTTTTCTCAGATTACCTTTTAGATGGTGTCATTTGTATACCCTAAAAAATTAACTGATATTTAAATTCTGAAAATACTAAAATACTCTTAATATAATGTTATCGCAAATACAAAATTACTTAAAATTCCGGTTTATCAAGAACTGAATAAAACTTGTCACAAAAGTAATCTCAAAAAATAAAATTTTTGAAATAGCACTGAACTAGTTTAACAGAATATAGAATTATTTTATTTAAATTTTTTTCAATAATTTAGTTCTCAACTTATAATTAGATATTTTAAACACTAACTAATCTTGAGGTGATTCCCACAGAATGAAAAACTAATAAAATTACCTAATTAACAGATAATTGAAAATATTAAAAATAGTCTACTACTTTAGAGATAACAGAAATTTGCAACATTTCTGAAATCAGATTATAAATCAATTGAAAAATTTCTTCTTAAAAGCACGAAACATATCAATATGCAAAAGTAAAAAAAAGAAAGAAATTAAAAATGTGAAGATAAAAGGTCGATGTTTAAAACTGTGAATAAAATTCGGCGCCAGACTAGAGAGCAGAATAATAAACAACTTAAGCTTTATTAACAGTCTACTAAAATCGTCTTTAGAATAATCGGCTTAGTTTATGTTCGAGTTCTTTGTACTTTGCAGCTCGTGTTAAAATCTCTGCATGAATTTTTGATATAAGAAGAATTTTTGTGAATAATTATGCTCATGATCTGAGCATTCTGTGGTGTTTTGACATTGTCGCATTAATATCTTTAATAAATAGTGGCAATTAGTTTGCAATATTCGTAGAATATATTTCTCAAAGGTCAGACGATAATTTTAAAGAATGAGTTTTGCTTTTTGTGAATTTGCTTTTATAATGAATGTATAGTTAATAAATTGCATTTAATGTTCAAGTACTTGGTTAAACTTTCTGAATTTTCTATCAATTAGATAAAGTGCTTTTTAGATTGTTATTGCTAGCAAATTCTGATTTGAGGTTTTGAATAATCTCTAGTTTTTGAATACCTAAATCTAAAAATATCTTTGGAATTATTTTTATCTGCCTATTGCAAAACCTATAATTAAGCAAGCAAAAGTAGCTTTCCAGAATAATTTTGCACACTCTTTATTAAAGATCTTATCATATTCACCTTCTGCATAAAATTGGAATCTTAGATCAGATTGCGAATGTTTTACATTGCACTGGCGAACAAAACAACAAAATATGGATTTTTTTCTTGCAAGTTTATTGAATCTATCATAGAATTATGTATGTTGGATGCTTTTTATTGGCATATTCAAACCAAAATGTTTCACAAAATCACACTAGTGGTCGCAAGATCATGCGTCGATTTTTCAGAGATGAAAATCAATATATTGGTGACTTATTACGTTTTACATTTATGCGAAAGCACTGAAAGATACTCACAATTCCTTGACGGATTTGGTTATGAAATTGACACGGATCTGCATTTTAACGACTAAACACGATTACTGATTTTTTTCTTCTTACTCTTTGGGTTTTACAGTTATCTGGTTCACTTGCAATCGAACAGCCAGACAGACGGACTTCCTCTGAATGAATTTCGTTCAAAATTTTATATATATATATATATGCAAGTTTGGTCATAAGTTCATATGTCTAAATTCATTCGTCAAACTCAAAATATTTGAGTTATCATGTCTACAGATAACTCATATAGTTCCAAAAATGTGTTTTCGGTACTTAGAGAGATCTAAAAAGTGCAGATTTGTCAAAATATCCAGTTTGATTTTTTTTTGTCGATCACAGTATTTTTTTATTTTTTCATAATCGGAAAAAAAGATAACAGACAGATTTTCAAAAAAGAAAAGACAAAAAAGATAAAATACTTGTGAAAATTGGTATGCAACCAATATATCAAAACAGTACATACATATCATGTATTTAATAAAATTTCTTGAAGATTCCGCGCTATCGAATGTCTATTTTTAAGCTCAGGGTTAGTAAGAAATAAATTACCCACTTCATAGGCTCTAAAATGCGCTTTATTGATCTAAATGAGATGAAGTTTGAACAACAGAATATTCAGATGATGCACTTTATATTTATTAAATAAAAAAAATTATTACAAAAACTTCTCCGTTAAGTGGCATTGTAATAAACATAAAACTATTTAATATGGCTTATAATTATTCAATATAGCAAAGTTAAAATTGCTCAATATCTCCTCCTTCAATTTCAATAATATCCTTTAAACAGATAGTCATATTTTCTATAGATGACTGGTGCGAGTTTGATCGAATATTAAGAATATGGCGCCAAACGTTGTCTTTAAAATCTGGTAGAGATGATGGCCTTTGACAGTAGATGTTGTCCTTCAAATAACTCCTCAACCAAAAGCAGCAACGTGTTATGTCCGACAAGCGAACATGCCATTGGGAAATGACAGTTGATAACTCGTGCATCTGTGAAATGTTGTAATAATAATTGCTTTACACGACGATCAATATGAAGTGTTGCACCATTCTGCATGAAAATGATATCTTGAAGGCTGCATGAAGGCATCTGATTGAAGGCATCCATGCTGTAGAAAAGTTGCGATTACAAAATCCCTTAGCGTATCATGGTACCATTGACCTGTAGTGGAATAGGTTTGGATTCCATTTTAAATGATCTCTTCGAAGAAATACGGTCCAATGATAAAGGCAGCTGTAAAACTAGATCATACTGTAGCTTTTTTAGAATGCAAGGGTTGTCCTTGGTTAATGTGAGGGTTTTCATCCGCACAAATTCTTTCAGTGTGTGTGTTAGCGAGCACAAAATTTACTATGCAAGAATTTCTGTGCTCTCCCTTTTCCTATCAGCTAAAATGAGAAAACTTGATTAGAAAAATCATGTGCAGCATTTCTTAATTTTTTAAATCCAAAAACATTGAATAATTTGCTTTTATTTTCATTGAATTTTCATTAGAACTCATGTATTCTCAATGCAATACACTTTTAATATTTCCAGAATTTAATTATCTGTAAATTGAATAATTTAAATTAATATGATTCCGTGCGAGCCTTAACAGCAAATAGAAAGAAAAAAACTAAAAAAATGTTTTTCTAATATAAAAGAAATAATTTCAAATGCTGCCATACTTAAGATGATAATTCTGAAATTAAAAAATGAAAAGTAAAAAGTAACTTGTTGTAATAAAGAAAAAAAAAATAGTTTTTTTAATAAAAAATATATTTAAAAAAATAGTTTTTACTACATTTGTTTTTGTTTCGATTGATTTAAATGTGCATATTCTTTAACAAACCTTCAATACATCACCTGACTCTTCATCCCCCCCCATCTGTATGTAAATCATGCAGAAAACGATATTTTTAAATTCCCGAAAATCACCTGCTTTCCTTTACGGTAAACAGTTTTTTTATCTCACGGCAGCATTACAAAGGAACTCGATTTTCAGAACAACTTGGAATTCGACGGAGTTTGTGAAACTTTAAACGAATTGCGGAAATATTGACATAATCCTAGAAAGATGCTGGCAAGGAATAGAAGCGGAAATAAAGAAAACGCTGATGCAGGCAAGAAAGGGTATTCGAAGCACCTGAATAGAAATTGTCGAGCAGACAACGCTTTCAACAGAAATCGATCGTGAAATGCATTTAAAAAAGAAAACGAACAGAAAAAAAATTAGAACATGGAATCAATTTCGGTACTTTTTTATGCTCATGGATCATAAGATTTCCTTTTAAGAAAAAGAAGTTCAGAATGAAAAAAATTTCTTATTCCAAACATGTTGATATAAGAGAAAATAAGAGAAATAAAATAATATTGATTACTGTCTTCATAGCATAAAGCGTGCAGACATTTCGATATTTAGATCGATTGTTCGCATACTTCTATCGAACGTAGTTTTTTTTTCCAAGATGAAGAACATTATTTTTGATGCTTTCGTCATCGGAAACTAAATGTTTCCTATTATGCTTTCGACTTCCTCGTCGCTTCAAAAGAATTATAAACACAGTATCCAGTACTCATGAGCCTGTATTTTATAGTTTTTCTGATTTAACTAGTGATATATAATTTTTATGAGCAATTCTTTGATGGAAATATATGATTCCATCATATATAATAAATATGATAAAAATATATGAGCAATTCTTTGATGGAAATATATGATTCCATCATATATGATATATATAATAAAAATATATAATTCTTTGATGGAAATAGAAGTTTCTGCTAACGTTTTCTCAACCATCTAGGCATCTCGAGTTGAGTCATTGTTCGGGCATGGTTGTTATCTACCCTTTGTTCTATTTGTGAGGTATTTGAAAGAGTCGTCCTGTAATAAGGGATTGTGAAAGTGAATATGTGTGTTATCTTCATTGACCTAAAAGGCAGACTTCTGCCCTCAGATGATCGGGGGTTTTGGCCATTAGATGTTATTGCCTATTAGGCTTAAATTGCTGAAAGTTTGTCACTGGACTTGTAAAGTGCCATAAGTAACAACAACAAGAAATTGCAGAAGGATATATTTCAAAAAATTACTGATTAAAGCTTAATATTTTAACTTATTTATATGATTTAAGAAAAACCTCATATAATTGTATTTAAAAAAACATCTATGATTTTTTTTCGCACCCAAAAAAGTGAATTAATCATCACAGCTGATTCCTCCGAGAACGAAACCTGAGATGTCAAAATAATTGGAAAATTATTCAAAAAGATGTATGGGAGGATTGTGATGAGTCTCAAGTTTTATAAGTGGTAATCATATAATTTATAATAATGCTACATAAATAACTTCAAATGCTTATTGTCTTACTGTGAATTTGACATATTTTATGAAAATTGTTTCTAATATATTTGGAAATCATAAATGCCTTAAACAGCTCAATTCTGATGACTATTCGTACAGAAAGGTCTATCAATTTATGGTTCTTTACAACAGCATGGTAACGAATGCAATAAAAGGGTTCCTTCTATTTTACAATCAAGTCATAATTTAAAAGACATAAATCCATCAACAACAAATCTCAATAAATAATTTTAAAAACTAAAGTAAAATATAACAAAATCTATCTCAATTTAAAACTGAATTGTTTCAGAATGTGAAGCATATTGCAATGCAAGAAACTTTATGTGAATACAACATAAATCATTATCAAACGGATTTACAAAATAGCAAAACAATTGGTTGTAGAAGGACAAGAAAACATCATCATGCCAACAACATAAAAAATTCTTTAATTTTTTTTCTGTCAGCAGGATTAGCTATTCTAAAGTCGAGAAGATTGCTTACAACTCTTTAATTTCTTATGTCAGGTATCATACAATGATTAATTCTATCTTCAGAAAACGATAAATATCCCCCAATTTAAATCCATTGGTTTCCAATACCCTCTCATTGATTTGTGGGAAAATTTTAAAGAAACCTGCCACCTCACATATTTCCGTGTTTTTTGGACATAGACTAAGATGTCCGAATCCGTCTCCAAACAGCTATAGTGTAACTACAAAGTAAAATATTAGTTTAAATAAGACTAAAATAGTGTTTTAATTTGAAATTAAAATGTAGGTTATAAAGTAAGATGAATTTATAATTAATTTCTGCGGCGAAACCTAAATCATTCCACTTTTAATCACTTTACGCAAGAATTTTCATCCTAGATGGGCTTGTATTTGATCTTGGGATTGAAAACATCTCAATTTCTGCTTTATTCATCTCTAAATCTAAAGATTCTTTTGGCGGGAAAAAGGCTTTGAGAAATATTCAAAAGTATAAAATCTTTTAAAACTTTTCGATCTAATCTTTTCTAACATTTTAAGTTAAGCGCCTTTGAAACCCGCAAATGTCTTTTACTCTTAAGTGAAACGTTAACTCTTAAAGTAGAATTGCTTTTCAGCCGACAGACTAATCTCTTAAACCTTCTTTTGCTGCATTTTAAGCCGTGCTAAAATTTAGGAATTTAGATAGCAGTAACGTCTATATCAGAAGAGACCAACTTTACATGCATATAACCAGTCCTTTGTGCACCAACGAGTTTGAATAAGTTTTACATATAGAATAGTTGTTTACATATTTTGCAGAAAATCAGGTATCAGTTGCTCTTTTTAACATAGTTAACTTTCATTGACGTTTGCAATGATAAAATCAAATGGCAAAAGATTTAAAAGTTTTAAATGAAAATAGGTTCTAGTTTAGGATTTTCTGGGCTATTTTACTAAATAAGGAGGATTAAATTAATTCATTGACAGGGATATATGATTGAAGCCCCTTTATAATTAGTTTTTAAATTACATTTTCCCAACTAATTATAAGGGTCCTACAATTATAACTCATAGATGGAAATTACGATGATATCTTGCATAGAAAAGATAAAAGTCATTTTATATGATATTAATCATTTGATAAATCAGTCCGAAAGTTTCAATTTAAGTTGCAATAAAGTAGCTCAGTCTTGTTATTTAGAACAGTTTGAATCTGATGTCAATATTTCCTAATTAATGCAGAGAGCTGACATAGAATCTAAGGTGAAAATAAGGCACTTTTATGCCTTTTTTGGGAATTGGTGCGTGCATAAAATGGTATGGAAGAAAATAAGATATCCCTACGTATTTAGGGAGGGGGGTAGAATACAGCAAAGTAACAGAATACTGCCTTTCTAATTTTCTGTTGCTAGTCATAGGTAAAATAGTGCGCAACTGAAATTCTTATGATATTCAAATAGGTTGCTGGTTGCTATAGTTCAATTACTGGTACAATCAAAATATTAAAACTAGACAGAACGGTGAGCTCTGAACAATCAAATTAAAAATGCCTTTATTTTTCTGAACACAAGTCTAACCAAGAATTTTCTTATTCGATTTTTAACGAAATGTCACTACAAATGTTTACAAGAAGGACAAACAACGGATAACTTAATGGTAGATTGGCAGGAAATAACTTATGTGACCAATTATAGTTTTATGAAACTGTAAAGGATAAAGATGACTACGGGAACTCTTTTTTTTATTTCGTTTTCATACTTTTGTTCATCATCTCAGTATTCTTGTCATTTACATGTGCTTACGATCATTATTTCCTATTGATGTTTCAGCTTTGGCTTGACAATCATACTGTATTCCACATTTTTAAAGAAAAGACTTGTGTTAATTCTTGTGTTACAAAAATTATAAAACCAGGTAAATTCAAGGGAATCATCCTTATATTATCATAATCTATAAGAAAGACTTAAGAATTTCCCTCTCATTTCCAGTGGTTTAGAAAAAACAGGATGTATTCAAAAATTGCTTCTTTCTATTTAAAAGATGTTCGAAAATTCCAATTTTCGAAGATAACCTGTTGATCGATTTGCAAAGACAAGTGTGTAATGATGACATTTGTCTAGCGGCTATGTTACGCGGATACGAACCATAACTTTGCAAGTTCGATCCTTGACGGTATCCAGTCTCCATATTGGCGCGACATTGCAATACAATCCGCCACAATGGTGACCTAAAACAGAGGTGTCCAAACTTTTCGCAGTGCGGGCCGGATCGAAATTAGATCCATGTTATACGGGCCATATGTATATACAAATTGAAAAATATCATTATGAGTAAAGTAGCATTAAATACTATTAATTAATACTATTTTATTGTAACTTGAAAATACAAAATATTAAACAAACAAAGTATAATTATATAATTATTTTATATAAATTGAAATATTTTCATGCAACTTCTAATGCGAATGATGAAACTGTTTTTTTTTTTTTGTTGTTGTTGAAGAATGTCTTTATAGTTGGGATCAAAATTTGAAACATTATCGAAATCAAAACGATATTTGTTTATTTATACTTAAGTGCTTCTTTAAGCGAACTACTCAAAATTGCTGATGCTTTATTCACAACAAAACAATAAGACTCTGCTTATCGTCAAAATTAACATGCGTATAAAATTTCTTTTATGTTTGAGTTACCGAAATATATTTTTTTATTTAGTCTTATAACTTAACAGCGCGATAGACATTTGTGTTTGGTCAAGTACAACAACTCCGTTTTGTTGGCCACGTAGTTTTTCGATATACCTTTATGAAAATGAAAAGGTTTGGGCGAAAACACCATTATGTTTTAAAACCCTCCGCGGGCCGGATAAAATCACTTGGCGGGCCGGGTTTGGCCCGCGGGCCGTAGTTTGGACACCTCTGACCTAGAACAATGAACACGTTCCTCACTCGCCATAACGCTTGGCTCGACAAACACAACAAAACGCTATGAAAATCTTTCGTCTCACCGCGGCTCACTTGTGGGGACGTATTGTCTAGAGAATACGTTATACTGCTGCAAATCGTAAGAACGCAGGTTCAATCCTTGGAGACAATTCAATCTCCACATTTGGCGTGACAAATGCCAACCGCCACAAGAGTATGAATAGTATAAATGCTTCTTGAAGTGCATTTTATAGTAATTTGGTCCATTTATATTTTATATATATATATATATATATATATATATATATATATAATTCACATGAGTTTAGTTATTATCCTTAAGACGAGCAAAGAAAACCGTAAAATACTGTGGCCGTTTTGTTCAGCTCAAAGATGAATATAAATGGATTTCCAAATTTTTATTCTGGATTTTTAAAGAAAAGTATTTTGAATAAAAACAAGTGCCATAAGCATCAAGACAAATGATCTACAACCCACTCACCAAAATTTCACACACTTATTTAAAAGCAAGCGAATGAAAATTCTGTTACAACATTCTTCCTTTTTCTGCTGCCTTCACCTTCTGTTGACAGGTGGGAGTCCGAGTCAAAACAAATCACCTAACTTCAATTCATTTCACCTCTCCTCGGCGGAACGACTCCGAACCCCCGTCCCCCACCCCTTAGAGTGAAACAGTAGAACGTCTCCTCCCCAAATGTGAAATAAAACTTCGCCAAATCTCAGTCGTTTCTATAAATAGCCATCGAAGAGGGGGTGCATCGCTAGCAATATTGATCGTCTTTCTTGTGTGGGTAGGCCCCACGGAGGGGGGTTAGGGCAGGAGCACTGTTCTGTTCTGTTTGGAGCACCCTTTTCTGAGCTATTAAATTCCCAGAATGTGCCGGATTCTGGAGCAACAGGCCGCCCAGGGGATTTGTTGACAGCCAGATTGAAACCTCCGGGATTATTTAGTCAGAGAGTCTAAATACTGACAAGGGCTGTCGACAGAATTGAAATTTTTCAGAGTGAAAAGTAATTGTGAGGTGGAGATTAGGTGGTGACAGTTCAGGAATGAAATTGATTGTGAAATAAAAGGTGTGGATTTAAGGACTCGAGTAAATTTTAGAAGTTTGGGGATAAAGGGAAATTATGACTCAACAAATACTGTCTTGGGATCTATCTAATAAAGCAATTCTTCAACTATTAGTCACGATTTTACTAAAATATAATTTTGGGTCTTTAAAACGTTTTTCAATACCAGTTTTTTTCAAAATTTGCAAAGAAAAATTGTTTAGACTATTTCCTTTCAAATAACAGGAAAATGCTTAGAAATTAAAGAGAATAATTAATTAATTAAACCCTCAAAATTTCTGAATTTTGCTTCACAAATTATCAGTTCACAGGTAATTTCAAGAAGAACACCATATCTATCACTTATCTATCTTATCTGATTCTGCAATGATCTTTAACTTGTGGGTCGTAAATACTGGGCATGGTAGAATAGAGTTTTGAGGCCACAAAAAGGTTTTTATTTTCTTTTCAATTTTTCAATATTTATAAGAATAAACCGAAATTTATTCTTGTGCAGATCGAAGAGATAGTATTGAAATTTTCGAAATGAGCTAATTAATATAAATTTTTTGGAAAACTTTTATGTAATTTGATTTATTTCATGTACAAAATGAAGGTTCATTCAATGAAAGTTTGAAATTTTGCGAATTTTAACATTTAATAAAAAGGCATTTTGTTTCCTTTAGTCATTTACAAACAATTGTTTAAAAATAAATAATATAACCTCGTTATTTTATCAATTTAATAAAAAAATGATTTCCTAATAAATATTATTTATTGTTTTGGTGGTCATTGGATTTAAAGTTGAGACTCCACAATAAGTGCTCGCAAGCTTCATTGCACCCATGAAATCCCAATTACTTCCTGTTGCTAAGTGTATTTAATTAAGTATGTATTCATTTTTCCCTACCTATAATTTTCCTGATTCTAAAAATTCAATTAGGCATTTGTATCTATACATTGTTTAGGACTTCAAATTAAAAATAAAGTAATTATCATATAATTGGAATTGATATTTTCTCATTTTAACTTATCAGCACGAATTATTGATGGTATTTATATTATTATTTATTTTTCCTAATAATAGATTTTCTTATATCCTTAGTAGATTCCCATGTAGAAATGGTACACTTTAGATTGCGACTATGAAAGGAAAAATAGATCGTCCTGCCACCAATCTTCTATTTTTTGGTATTCCTTTCTCAATATTAAATTCCGAGATGTGTTAGATTTCAGAACAATACAGGGCTGTTATAATCAAACTTCCCCTTTAAACAATATCATAAAAAACAAACGTGTAAACAGATTGCAGCGAAATTTGGTATATAGAATATACACGAAATGCGCTTAGTTTTGAAAATAAAAGTTCGAAAATGTCTAGCAGAAGGCGTCTCTTCAGGAAAACATTAATTTTAACACAATAAAGATCAAAACGGAATACTGAAACAATATTACAATTCATTAACGGGTTTCTAATCTACTTATCACCAATCTGCATGAAGTAATGGTAAGGAAAAATAACAGTACACTACGTGAGGAGGAAAAGACCACCACTTCAGTTTTCAAAAACAAGAACAGATTAGGACGAAATTAGACAAAAAGAGCAATAGTTAATCATTTCCAAGATGATGTAGGATATTTTCTGGGACCACCTTTATTCAGCTGCAAAATTTGAAGTCGGTGGATGTTGTGTTCGCAACAAATAAGTTATGATGCTTTGCATATGAAGCCTTATACAGTGTTTTAAATCATTCAACGTCACAAAAAGATACCTTCATAATTACGGTATCATAGCTGGAAACATCGACATAAAACATGACATTTTTCAACATATTGACAAATTGATATAAACATGACACAACAAATTTTTTTCCTTAGAACTAACAACTTTCTTCGGTTTTACATTTTATTGCTCATAACTCTTGTTCTGGATTGTTAATACTGTTTCAGTATTCAGTTTTTCGCATTTATAGTTTGGTTAATGTTGTAATTTAATGTTAAAGAGCCTTCTGAGGAACATTTTGGAACTCATGTTTTTTTTTTTCGAAATTCTATAAGTGAATCTCGTAGATAGTATATATGCCAAAATTTGCTTCAATTCGTTCTCTGGTTTGCATTGTAGGATGCTGTTTGTAGTGGAAGTTTAATTATAATCACCCTGTAGATCGATCAAGTTCTCTGTTGAAATAGTGTTGAGGCCTTTTGGATTATTTGGTCAACGTATCTTCAAAGTGGGAGGAGAGTTTCTGATGGATGAGCCCAGGGAAGAGAGATTTTCCAGAGGGGAAGTTAATTGTCCAGGAGATCCATGTGGTGACAGTTTCGATGTTGAATAGATTGGGATGTGGATGGTCTGAATTGATGATCTTCTCCAAATTTGGAAGGTGGTTGTCGAATTTAGTGTCGAGAATAGATGTATTTGAGTATGGGAACTCAATTATTTGATTTGAATATTTCGAAATGGGATCGACTTATTCGTTGTTAGTAATATTTAATATTACATCTCTGCACAATTAGACTCACAATAAGGACAAGAACTTTACGGATAGCTCTAGGAATGATAGGTGAATACCAGGCCAATGAATCCTGGTTTTTTCAAACGTTTGATGATCTGACGATTTGAAGACAAAATTGAGAGTTCTTCAATATGCCGGAGTTTGATGACATTTCTATTAGAAGCCGGAATTACAAGCTCTTTCCAGATTTTTTGTTACCCTTTCTTGGGAACTCTAAAAGTAGTAGCGAACACACAGGAAGTATTAGTTGGGAGGAATTTCTTTTTTAAATGTTGATCTCTCTGAGAGCTTTGTGTTGTTACAATTGTGTATTAATGAATTGCTGTATGTGCATGTACTAATGGGCTTTGCAAGTACTATTTTTATACCTCTTTATGTGTTATATACTTTATATCTCTGTTTTTTATATAAGTTTTCGAACTTCTTTTTTTGTGGAATTATTATTCGTTAAAGAGCGTATTTTATTTTCACCGTATATCCACAGGACGGAATTTTCCTATAGCATATAGAAGGCAGGATACATAATTTCTATTCTGACAAAACAATTCCATGACAAGAACTTATTTATGGATACAGAACCATCTTATAATCATCTCTTGGAATAAATAACAAAAGTATATCAAATTACAGAAACAAACCATTTTTTGATGATTAAATATGGAATTCCAAAAAGATAAATAAGGAGAACATGTGACGGATTCATAGTTTTTTCACTATTGAAGAGCCATAAGTGGAATTGACACAGGATTTTTTTTCGGTATTTTTTAGTATCCTTCTTATATAAGTTATGAAATATTTTAAGTAAAACCACATATTATAAACTTTTTTTTCATCTAGCTACAATTTTTTTTCCCTTTTATTTAAATCTATTTCTTTCGTGTTTGCAAAATTTGGATTGTATAATCAATTTTTTAGTTTCAGCATTATTTTGAATTTTTTGCACAATTAGTGATTTTTTATGAGAAAATTTATTTCAATTTTTCAGATTTTAATAAATAATTAATTATTTAATTTTAATTAAATCCTAATTACTTATTAAAGTAGCTGTTTAATAAGGTATTGGTTGAAAAATTGTTTACATGATTTTTTGAAATTGAAAAAAAAAAAAAAAATTGACAATGAAATAAGCTATAAAAATAAAAACATTAAAAATGCTAATTTTTATACAGCTTGTTAAGAATTTATGTTAAAAAATATAATTTTTAAATTAAACATTTGAAAATCAGAAAAGCACCAAAAATAAAACGATAGGTATATTAAACTACAGTAATTATATACAAAAAGGAAATTGTGAAACATTTATAAAAATATAATGTAAAATATTTTTAACCCTTTAAGATTATCGATTAGATAATAATTCTAACACTATAAGATTTTTTCATTTATCATGTTTCAATCTTATGATTTGCGTTTTGAGTGCCAAGTTTGTTCACGAAAATATTTTTTGTTTTTCTGTACTCAAATAACAGAATATTTAAAAAAATTCGTTCATTTCAAATACGCCTTTGCAATAAAAATAGAATGACGAAATTCTTCTATTTATATTAATTTGATCGATTTTCATGCAAAAACGATACAATATTTATAAAAACGGTTATACGATATTATATTTTATGCAAAAGTTTATTATTTATAAGCGATTTTATATTTTATGCGAAATTTTATTATTTATAAACGATATTACATTTTATGCAAAATTTTGTTATTAGATAATGCAAACGATTATAAATCCACGCTTTCAATCAAAGGATATTTTTAATGGGTAGAAAGTATAAATATCTATTTTTTACTTATGCTTGAGTTTGAAGAATAATTAAAATTTTAAAGATTGTAAAAAAACTATCCTAGCGTCATTTTTTTTTTCAATATTTTGGATCAGAACTTTTATAAAATTAACCATCCACTTCAAGTATTTTTTCAATTACTTCCATCTGAAAATTGTGAAATATAATCATATGTGAGCGACCAGTCTAATCATCTTTAGACGGTCCTCAAAATATTTGATATTTGCTTATTTGTCTTTCACAACATTTTCCAGTTAAAATTAGAAAGCCGGAGATGTAACACAAAGTTCTGGAGTTCCGCTCAAGTCAAATATTTACGCATTCATTGAAATAAGCTCTCTCAAGTATCTGGCTACTGATATCCAGGCGTCAGAAAACCTCTCTAGTTTGTATTTTTCTTACTTAGTTAAATAAAGTCCGACTCTGATTTTGAAACTGTAAGTCAAATATTCCTCTTTCTCTGCAGAGATGATAAGAAGTAAGAAAACAATTCCTATTTCTGAGACAACTTTTTGGACACTGAAATATTACTTCATTATTTACATTTTGAATTATTGACTTCTGCTATTTTATGATAAAAATTAACATCAGTTTTGAAAATTTCTGGACTCTTTGAAAAAAATTTACAGTTTTTGGAAAAATTTTCGGAAAACTGCCAAATATTTTTTTAAAATAGTAGTTGTAGAAAACTGAAACTAAGTAGATACTGTAAAAATCCTGTTACACATGGAACACTTTCTTCTAAGGAAAAAAAGGATGGAAAAAATAAAGTAATCTTTGCGGAAAATGGAGATATATCTAATGTATCATAAAATATAGATATCACTTCAGGCAATATATCAACTGTCTCAAAAGAGAGTGCATATAAAAGTATAAAAGGAAGGAATGCATTACACTATTTACACAAGTGACTTCTGGATATTCTACACAACTCACAGATGTTTTTTCTTCTTCTGTGTTTTCATTTCTACTCGGACAGTTTTTAAAAGCCTCAAAAATATTTCTCTTTTCTCAGTATTCCAAACAAATCATTATGTAACAGAATAATTTCTCTGTTTGGTAATAATTTTCAGAAGCGAGAATTTTTGTCTTTTTTTTCTTATTATAAGAGATTAAAAATCTAATACATTTACTACCCCTTAATGGAATTGCTATCTAATTTTCTTATACATTTCTGAAATATTTTTTTTAATTCATGATATTGTAAAGATAATGTAAATGCAGTGGATCCACCATGCGATCATCCTTGCTCAAAATTTCTTCTTTACTTTTGTTTTTTTGAATTTAATTTGTTTATTTATGTTGTTCTCTATTTTCTCAATTTTAATTTTTTCCATTTCTTTTTAATTTATCTTATTACTTGACTTAACAATGTAGCAGACAGATGGAAGTTTTTTTCTTCATTATTTTTATATATATTGCAGGGCATTTGATTTCCATATACAATTTAGTTATATGGATTACTTATTAAAATTCATCATTTTTATTTTCCCCATCCATAAGAAGATATACCAAGAGAAAATTCATCAAATGAAGCATGTGGATTAAAATCTGAAACAAATGTGAATAAAACTGTTATCAAAATTTTATCAGCTTAACTCGCTGCAATCTAAATAATGGTATTCACATATAACCCAACATTGCATAAATCTACTTATCTATCTATTGATGGATTTGAAGCGAATTTCCTCTCATCAAATTTTGTAGAAAAAGTAAACTGTTAAAATTTAA
This sequence comes from Argiope trifasciata, assembly GCA_026543055.1. Taxonomy (NCBI): domain Eukaryota; kingdom Metazoa; phylum Arthropoda; class Arachnida; order Araneae; family Araneidae; genus Argiope; species Argiope trifasciata. The sequence goes on from JAPMOQ010048821.1 coordinate 544,806, forward strand.
CAAATGACAGCTTTAAAAAAAATCGAACTCTCATGTGAGACTTAAAGGCAGACAGAATTTCAAATATCATATTCTATAAGCTACGCTGTCTAATTTTTCATATAGTTTTCCTTATTTTCTCTTTATAGATTTCATGTTCGAGAAAAGACCAAAAGATAATTTTAAGACTTGCAGACTTTAATACTACATCGAATAAAAAACAAACAAAATGACATATTTTCGTAAGCTTAAACATTGAATAATTCTTTATATATTTATATAATAATAATACACAGAATATAAAAAATGGTATGATTAATCTTGTAGCATCAATAAATTATTACCAGCGGGTGACCGAGCTCCGCTCGGAGAAAACAGGTATCGAAGCTAACTCGAAGTTTTAAATTTTCAATTGTGATTTATCAAAACAATACATGCCATAAGAAAATTTGTGAAACCATTGGTGAAAAGATAACCGGAGTAACTATGTAAACTATTCTAAACAAAGTTAGAGTTTGGAAAGGGAACTATTCTATACAAAGGTAAAGTAAAGGTAAAGATTGAAGTGTGTTGAAGTTCAATATTTTTGACAAATTTATTTAGAAAAACCAACATACATAAGAAACATATTATAAACCTATAACAGCATAAACATAAAACTTTATTAGTTCGCCATATTGGCTATAGATGGCAGCACGTTAATGTTTGAAAATTTAAGTAGCCATTATGGCGAACTAATAAAGTTTGAAAATATCCTATCTGTAACTCCGAACTGCTCGACCGTACCGCTTCAAAACCGGCGCCAATCGATTCCTCGTGGCCAAAAACCCCAGACCGCCAAGTTTACCGGAGTTTATTAATTCTGGGGCGATTTTCGATTTGGCAACCATTCCTCGTATTATAGTATTAGATTAAACGTTAAATAATTCTTTATACATTTCGTGCACCTGAAAAGGGCAAACAATAATATTAAGATTTGTACTCGATAATATTACAGAGAGTAAAAAAAAAAAAAGAAAAGAAAAATGTATAATTAATCTTGTAGGCTTAAATACTTTTTTATATCCGTTTCCCAGAAGAAGAATCAATCAATTTAGAAATAATTCTTATAAGATTATATGATTTTTCAGATTTATCCCAAAACAAGATATTTTTTCTGAGATCCAGAAAACTGGAACCAAGCAAGTACAAGAAGCATACTGCATTTGGGACATGCTCTCTCAGTAAATATGTCCAGAAAGTAAATAATCTTCGCAAGCAATGGTGAATGTCCAACGTATCATAAAATAAATATTGGTGTAGAAATCACTTAAGGGACTAAATCAGCTGCCTCGAGCGATAACACTAGAAAATGTATCAGAGAGTAAAAAGCAATTCACTATTTACAAAAAGTGACATCTGGAAGAGCCACAAAATTCTGCAGATGTTTTTTCTCGTCATTTTTATTTTTGGTCCAATAATTTTTTAAAGAAATCCAAAGGCATTTTTTGTGTGTTAGTTGTAAACAGTATTTAAAAAGTTAATTTATTTGTTTGTAAATAATTTTCTAAGCTGCAATTCCTGTTACTGTTTTCGTAAAAGGGGTTAAAATTTAACAAAAAAAAAATTCACAATGGGCAGGGATATAATATTTTTATATATAAAGAGTTTGGTATATTTTGATTGGTGTAAGTTAGGTATGAAATTTAGACATCTTGATTGATCTTTAGATGACTAATTGAGCCAAATTCCAACAAACGTTTTTTATATTTACGCATACATAAACTGATTAACGGGTATCACCATCACTTGAACGAATTTTTATATAAAATGTGATATAAAATTACATTTATGGTTAGAAAACAATGACTTGAATTTCATTCATATGCATTGTGAAATTTTGATGCTAGTATATTCAGATAGATGTGCAGATTATTTTTTTTCGATAATTTGAATTCAAAACGTGTCCTACCTATCAGTAAAAGTCCAATTCCAAATTAATCCTTATAATTTGATTTTTTGAATTATTATACTCACCTACATGTAGCTGGAAAGTGCGCACACATTTAATAATAATATCTTAATAACAAAATATTTAATAATAACATATTTCGAATTTTTTTTTGACTAAAGGTTATTTAAAATAAATCTATACATGATATCGACTGTTTTTAGAAAATTACATTTTATATTATACGTCAAATATTAAAAAGTTACAGAATTAAATTAAAAGTTGCAGACAATAATTTTCAACAAATAAGATTTAAAAAATGAATTATTCTGAGATTATAAAATTATTTTGCATATATGTCTTCAATTTTTGTAACTATACCTCAATTTTCTTCCAGAAAAATTATAGAAAGTTGTTTTGTAAAAACTCGAAAAGAATATTCAAAAGAATAAAATTATTTTAAAATATTAAAGTATTAAATTATTTGGAATATAAATCAATAATTGCTCTAATTGCAATGTCTCAAAAAAATTGAGAGTACACCTTATTTTTACTTGATAAATCTGACTTTCAATATAAATAACACATTACTGACAAGTGCAAATATGCTTTTATTTGTACACATAACAAATGGCTTGATTTAGAGTAAAAATAAAGAAAAAAAAACTTCTTAACTGAAAATTTTTAGAAGTATTTTAAATAAATATATGCCGATTTCAGAGATAATTCTAGAATCCAAAAGACTAAATACTGGTACTTTCTTTATACGCGAGATATTACAAAAATTTCATTGGCCTACTCTCAACTTTTTGAGGCAAAAATCTGCGTATATTTATTTTAAATCCATATAAAAAATTTCAGTTTAGAAGTTTTTCGTTGATTTTTCTTTATCTTTACTTTAAATTAAGCCATTTTTTATGTGTACAAATAAAAGCATCTTTGCACTTTTCGGTAACGTGTTATTAATATTGAAAGTCGGATTTATCAAGTAAAAGTAAGGTGTATTCTCAATTCTTTGAGCCACTGCATGTTTCTATTTTCATTCAGAAAAAAGTCAGAAAGTTGTTTTTGTAAGAGCTCTTATAAGAGTTCTATCTGCGTATTCCGTAAAAGCTCCATCGGACAAGTATTTTTTATCCTAGCTAAAGGAACGAGCGAAGTAAATATTCAAAGAATCGCTGTGCCCTAGGGAAACATTTTCTCTCCAAAAAAGACAAGAAGGTAAAATAATCTTTGCAATGGATAGCGAAAGTCCATAGCATTGTGTAATAAACACTGGTCGAGGGCTCACTTTGTGGATGTATCAGATGTCCTGAAAGAAAATACTTATAAAAAAAGAAGAAAGGCAATATATCAGCCAGAAGAAGTGACATCTATATACGCTACACATTTTAGTAGATGAATATTTATTTATTTTTTAGAGTTTCTGTTTCTTTGAGTGGACTGTTTCTGAAAATGACAAAATACTTTTATTCCTTATACCCTACTGACCATTAAATAAATGGCTGATAACAGATTTCAAAAACTAGAAACTGAGTTTCATTTTCATCTTCTAGCATAAGAAATATATAAAAAGAGAATATTGTCATTGTAAAAAAAGTTGAAAGCAGGATTTTGTAGAATGTACAAGTTTCAGACCCCCTTAAATTCGGTAATACCTTTTAGGAGTTACATATGTCTGTCTATGAGCATATATTCAAAAATAGTTTGATGAGTAAAATTTGGTATTTTTAGTTTAAATTAAATTTGAGGAATTCTAACAAATTTTAGACAAATTCCATTCTGGGAAATACATATTTGCTAAAATGAAAAGTAAGCACAATAACTACAAAACCTGGGAAACTAAATTGATAAAATTTGATAAATAGACTTAGCATCTAAAACTAATTCATATCAAATTTAGAACTAATTTCTTGAAAGGGTTGTCTAAACTTTCCCAGGGAGGTAAACACTATAAAAGAAAAATGCAAAGGTGCAGATAATTAAAATTTTATAAAAGTTCAGGGTGTATATTTTTCACACGTTTTGATTGAAACATCGCAATGGATTAAATGATTTCTTTTGTATTCGATTTTGTAAATAAAATTATAGTTTTGCGTTGAACTTACTTACGATTGATCGAAAAAATGGTGCTCTAAAAACACAATCGAGTTTTTTTACGACGACACATTTTTTACACATCTTTTATGTGCAGGATTCTGAGAATAAGAAGTACAGAGCTTTGGGAACAAGAAAGGAATACATTTTTATTTGAAATAAGTCGTCTTTGGCTACCAGTTGATTCTCCGGTGCAATGGATTATATTTAATTTCATTTATATCATTTAAATACAACTTAAATTCCATCATTTTGTCAATTCTCAGACAGTAAAAACATGATATTGTATATTTGTTTTTCATACTGCCTGTCCATTGCCTCTTTTAATACAAATCCTTTAAACAAAGTTTTTTTTAATTGAAATTATTTTTAATATTTTTATTTTTAATGGAAATCATTCTTTTCATAATATTAAATTAGAACAATTGGACCATCTATATTCTAAATTTTGCAATATTCCAAGTTTACTCATTTTTAATCATTTTGTAAACTACGCATATATTCAGTAGAATTCTTCTCTTGCTTAAAATAACCAAAGATAAATACATTATTAAACTTCTCTTTATATAAATGTGTACGTACGTTTATTGAATGTATTTGCAGCTGATTTGAATTCAAAACATCGCATTGCTAATTAATGGAACTGTAAAGTATTAGAAATTATCTGGAGAGGATTTGCCATGTCACGAAAAGTCTACTCAATTATAAGCAAAAATCGTGAAATTAATCAAGAAATAGATTTCAAACAGAAATTTAATCTAGTACAAAAAAGACATAGCCAGCGCCAGATAGGAAATGTTATGACACACATACGGAAATTGATAAATATATTGTTCAAAACATTTACCTTACAAAAATGGTCTGTATATTAATTTAAAACTGAAAAATTGCTTTTTATTATATCATTTATAATCTACTTACATTACCTTAGAACTTTACCTTAATTTTAATAAAAGTTTTGATTTTATTTGTTCCGTGCATGCAATAATAGCTTTAAATTCTAAGCTGAAATTCAAATCCATCCATTAAAACATACAATGACGTGTTTTTGTTAATAATTAACTCTGTCTTGGGATTTCCATTTCTATTTGGTAATGTCTCGCTTTTTACTTTCTCGTATATGCTTTATAGAGAAAGTATAATAATCATTTCAAAAAATTTGAACTTGCGATTTTGATGAATTTCCACTTTTTGTTACCTCCTTGAATTTGAAAAACACCTGTCTGTTTATGACAAAGATAACTCAAACCCGCTTTCAGCTAGGTGGTTGAAATTCGCTATACAGCCTTTATAACAAATTTGCTCATTTCTATAAATTTTTAATAAAATCAGCTCAGAAGTCCGTTTAGGTAGCTATTCGAATATAAGTTAACACAATAATTACAAAACGGATATAGCTATATAGATAAAATTAGTCAGCCATAATTAACATTTATAGTTTAGACTCCTAGAAAACCTTTAACTGAACGGAACAAGAAATTGACCATCTGTTGGCCTATATCTTCAGAGACATGTAAATGCATTAATTGAGAAAGATTTGAATTAAATATATTCAATTTAGTATTGGATTTTGTTACAAAAAGTAGAGTTTTGTGTCAAATATTTGTTTTAATTGGTCCAGAAGAATGTGTCTAAAACACAAAAAACGATTTCCGGATAATGTTAACCCCATGCTAGTGATTAATCGCCAAATAACTCGTGATGGATAATACAATAGATTCAATAAAAATGCTTCATTGACCTTATACTAGGGAATAATCCTCAAATAACTCACTAAAGATGACACTATGGATTCAGTAAAAATGTTTTATTAACCACGTGTCAGGAATTAATCTCCAAATAATTCTTCAAGGATGACAAGCTAGTTTCAGTAAAAATACTAAATTAGCACAAAAGGTTAATATTTAGGCCAAACACTCAATAATTTCACCTTAAAAGTCACAGATTATAATGTCATGTAATTTGTCCCTGCATAGCAAGTTTATTAGACAGTATGAGCGCAATTTTAGCAAAATAGATAAAGAGATTGATCGTCTGTTGGCCTATATTTTCAGAAAAATGTGAATGCAGTCGTTGAAAAACATTTTGATTTAAGTATAGCCAATTTTTGAATGGATTTTATTACAAAATAGAGTTTTGCTTCAAATATTTGTTTTAATCGATCCTCCAAAAATGTATCTAAAATACAAAAATCGATTTCCGGATATTGTTAACCACATGCTAGTGATTAATCGCCAAATAACTCGTGATGGGTAATACAATAGATTCAATAAAAATGCTTCATTAACCGTATATTAGTGATTTATTCTTAAATAACTCGCCAAAGATGACACGATGAATTCAGTAAAAATGCTTTATTAACCACATGTCAGGAATTAATCGCCAATTAATTCTTCAAGGATGACAAGCTAGTTTCAGTAAAAATGCTAAATTCGCAGAAAAGGTTAATATTTATGGTCGAACATACCATGATTTCACCCTAAAAGTCACAATTAGATTATAATGTCATGTAAGTTGTCCCTGCATAGGAAGTTTATTAGACAGTATGGACGAAAGTTTCTGTAGACCAATCCTCCTGTTTCATTTACGGAATTCATGGTTTTTGATCGTATCAGATAACAAAGTCAAATGTTTTTTTTATTTATATTTATAAGCTCTGTTTTTTTCTAACAGCTGCCCAAAATAAGTTTTTTTTCCTCACTTTTATCGCGGATCAAGAATACTGGAGCCAAGTAAGTACTGAAAGAGTCATATCACACGTGGGACATCGGCTTTCAATAAAAAGAAAAGTGGAGAAAGTAAAATAATCTTTGCTGAAAATGGCGAATGTCCAAAGCCTCATAGAATAAATATTGGAGGAGCGATCACTTCGAGGATTGTATCAGTTTCTCGAAAGAATAGCTCTGAGAAAAGAGCAAAAAAAGAAAGAGGCATTACATCACGTACCGCTAGTGACCCCTAGATGTGCTGCAAAATTCAGCAAAATTTTTCTATATCCAAGGTTTCTTTTTTATTGGATCGGTTCTTTCTCCTTTCGCTAGTTTTAACGTGAGAAGATTTTTTTCAGGATAATCAACTCTCTTTTACAAGAAAGAAGCATAATCTTTGTGAATTGTTTGAAAAAAGAAATCGTGGTTTTCTCTGCTTCTAATAAAAAGGAATATGCATCGGCGGTGCAGAAGAGAAATACCGGGTGGCCAGAAATAAAACACCCCTACTCTGACCTCCCTGGATATCGAACTACTCAGTGTAAAGGCTTGAAAATTTGTGGACATACTATTCAAAAAATGGGGAAACGGATTTCAAGAAAAAAAAATTTAGTTCCAGAAATCACCCATAGGTGGCGCTGTACCACTGGACGTATGCTGAAAAGACACAAAAACACGTTTTAAACACATTTTATTTGAAAGTACCAAGCATACATGAAACAAGGACGTTATCGATGCAGGGAATGCTGCTCAATATGGTTCCCTTCCTGAAGATGTAAAATGTGAAGTCTGTGGACAGCTTGTTCAACTGCGGATCGTAACTGGTCATCTGAGATGCTTCTCACATGCAGACTGATACTCTCTTTCAAATCTGCCAAGGTTATCAGACGTTCTCGATAAACAAGGTTTTTTAAGTGTCCCCAAAGCCAAAAATCACACGGATTAAGATCCGGTGAACGAGATGGCCAAGTTGTCGGAAACGCGCGACTGATTATTCTGTCAGTGGTGAAATGTTGGCGAAGAAACTGTTGCACAGGGAGTCCAATGTGTGGAGGTGCTCCATCTTGCATAAAAGTAATGGTGTCAAGGCATTGGCGCTGCTGCAAATGGGGTACAACAAATGTTTCGAGCATCCTTTTGTACCTGTTGGCCGTCACGGTACATGTCTCAAGGCCATTGGAAGTAACCTCTTCGAAAAAGAACGGTCCAAGGATGAATGTGGCTGTGAATCCACACCAGACTGTAACTTTCGGTGAGTGGAGTGGAATCTCTTGGAAGGTACGGGGGTTTGTCGTGTCCCATATGCGACAGTTATGGGTGTTCACTGTTCCACTGAGGTGGAAATGGGCCTCATCGCTCCACAGAATCTGCCACGGCCACGATGCATCCACTTCAACTCTAGCAAGAAATGTCAATGCAAAGGTCAGTCGCATCTCCCTGTCTGTGGCCAGCAATTGTTGATTAGGGCGGATTTTGTACGGGAAACAATGCACCATTTTTCTGAGTACGTTCCACACTGTGCTATAGGGAACACCCAAGTGTCGTGACACTGCACGTGCACTACTGCAGCCTAAAACATTATCCATTGACTGTTCAACAATACCGGTGGCAACATCTTCAACGACATCTGAACGAACCGGTTTGCGTCCTCGACCAGGCTGAACTCCAAGATGTCCAGTTTCCTCGAATCGAGCGATCATTCTCCTGAGAGCTTGTGGAAGCAATGGTCCCTTACGCAAATCCTTAAGTCGGCGAAACTCTCGAAGTGCTGCTGGAGCATTTCCTTTATTCTCGTAAAACAACTTCACAAGCAAAGCGCGTTCTGGCAGCGTGACAGCCATCACTAATAAGAATGACATTCCCCACCTTTTAACTTCTTTTATACCCAGAACATGGCTTCTAACCATGCTTTATGCAAATTTTTCTGGTTACAGTATGAAATTGCAGTTACAACGGGAGTTCTAGCTTCTTTACTATTTTTATTTTCCATAAGGGGCAGAAAAATTAAAAAGGAAGCATGGAAGCATTCCATTCCGCATAAACATTTTAATTTTTATTATTATTTGTGTCTTTTGATCATAGTTCCAGTTGTGCAGCGCCACCTATTGGTGATTTCAGGAACTAATTTTTTTTTCGTGAAATCCGTTTCCCCATATTTTGAATAGTATGTGTACAAAATTTTGAGCCTTTACACTGAGTAGTTCGATATCCATGGAGGTCAGAGTAGGGGTGTTTTATTTCTGGCCACCTTGTATATAGCTTCGAAGCATAACGCATGAATACTTTAAAAGATGTGAAAGTTTTTGAAATTTTAATTAGTAATTTAATTAATTTTTAGTATTTATCTAAATTTTACGTGATATGATTAATGTATGATTTCATTTTCGCGTTATAATTTCCAAAAGTGCTGTTGAAAATGAATTAGCTTTACATAACTTTAAAATTTAAAATATTACCATTCCAATAAAGTTAAATCTTTCTCATGTAACTTTATTTATTTCTTTTATCTCATTTTTAAAAATATTTTAGCATATTTTGTAACAGTATATCTCCTTATAGAAGTGAAACTGAAATCAATATTATTGTTGAATCAAATATTTTATTGTGTCTTTTTTTCCCCTAGTTAATGTGTCGATAGTTTCTAAAGTTAGATTCGACTTGATTTTCTATGAAGTAAATTTCAGAATAAAGCATGTTTCAATAAAATTTTAGAAATTTCAGTGTCTTGGCAATTTAATTTAGCTTTAAATTCAAACAATTTTTAAAATTTTATCCATTTTCCTGTGATTTATTGGGCAATAAATGCATAAAGCTTCTAAAACAGTAATTGGTGTAAAGCTTTAATATAGTATGAGTTATTTATATGTCCATCAAAACTTGAAATTAAAAAATATGTTTCTAAGAAAATGAAAAGAATTGGTTTTCAAAATATTTAATCGACAGTCCTTAGGAACCATTATTCCCGATTAGCCAACTAGTTGACAAAGGCTTCTGTTATATAAAAAATGTTAAAGAAGTTTTATAGAAGTTACAGAAAAAATAGGCAGGGATGGAGATTCAATCAGTTGTAGTGTTATATATATATATATATATATATATATATATATATATATATATATTGCAAATACGTTAAAAACAGAAAGTAATTGTACAGACTGATTAGCAAAACTCAACATAAATTTATTTAAAAATTTACAATAATTTATTAAATTTTTTGTAAGGGAATGATTATTTTAATAAGAATCTTCAATTTAATAAAACGAACAGAAATTTAGTAATTTCCTTTTGCCACAAAATGTAAAAGGATTCATTAATTTTTTTCTTTTAATTACTCATTCAAAATGGGGTTAATAGAGTTACATAATTTTTTTTTACTTAAATGTTTAAGTAGCTATATTTTTTTAATCATGTGTAGTCAGAATATCATTTTACTATACTTTACATCTAATTGAAGACTGTTTATTCGGTAATGTTATTGCCCTTTCCTTTCTATAATATTTGCCAATGATTCTGAGTTGTGCCATACATTTGATTTATTTGATGAAAGTATAAATAATTTTAAGTGTCAGGTATCTCTACCAATAATAAAATAGAATATGTGCATTTGTAACGGTGCTTTACAGAACGGATTATTTGATATCAGAGGACAAAATTTGGTACAGATATAACTTGGATGTTGGAGTGTGCCTCTAGGAAAGAATATTTTTGAAATTTCAATGACTTAAAGATAAGAAATTTTTTAGCGTTTATTTGAAATGATTTTGGGAAATATTACAGTACAGAAATTTACTATTTTTTCATTATTTTTAAAATAAAAAGCGATTTTTTAATAATATCAATTTAATCTTCATCCAAATTTATTAGAGTTCTATCAAATTGTCGAGTACATGTTTGTTTAATTTTCTGTAATTGATTTCATTTTTAAAAATATTATAGAAAAAAAAAACAATAATAAAATAAATAAATAAATAAAATTCATTTTTAATGTGCCATTTAAAAGAGGAATCAGAAAGTGAAATTATATTATAGAAATGGACAAACGAAATTTATAATAGAATACCCTGAATATTTAAGTTTTTATTGGCAACATCGAATTGCGACTCACGATTCCATTAAGAAGTTTCATATCAATAATAAACAGAACAAGTGTAAGCCTTTTAAAATATTGTAGCTTCAATGTGTGATGCTGGAAAAATAATTCTTTGCTGAGATTACCAAATATCATGTTATATACACGAAATTTGACAGAAACTAACTCAAGCATTATCATCGCAAGTCAGCTGGTCACCAGACCCGGTTAAAGCAATGAACACATAATCGATAAAAATCATTTTCTAAAAAGTAGCTATAATTTTATGTTAAATCTAATTCGATGCACATTTAAGAGGAAACAATTTTAACAAGAAACTATTGTTTTTTATGGCACTTGTCATTAAATAAGTCTACTGTTACGAAGACAGTGATTTAAACTTACTAAGTGCGACACTTGAAATTTTCAGTTGCGCCATCTAGGGTTAAGAGCAGGATTTGCCACTCACGCTCCACAAGTCTTTACATAGTAGACTTCATTCCTGCTTTTTAATTCATAGATAGTAATTTAGACCTGAATCATAGAACGATCACCTCGGATCCAGCACTCCCCAGTGTTATTACTCTTGACATGGAGGACTTAGTGGCCACGGCATATTTATGAGTGCGACAGTCACCACCACCTACTGGTTCGAACTTGCAACCTAATGGACACGAGTCCAACGCCAACCAATCTATGTGGGCGTTTTAACTAGAAACCGCGAATGTAGACCATCAACAAAGTAGTAAAGTTTATTTCTCACAGATTATTTATACTGTCAACATTTCGTTTTCACATTTTATACAAAGAATAGGGCAATTGAGATATTAGATTTTAAGACTTTAAAAGGTATTATTTTTGGCAATATATTAAAAAAATTGCTTATTTTTCCACTCGCATTGGCTCACACATTCAAATGTTTCAGAACAAACCATCCGACAGGAAATTACCGCACTGTCTCGAATCCTAGAAGAACACTATGGAATATTTACAGTTTTTTTATAATTAAAAAAAGCACACATGGACAATATCCCCAGACACATAGACATCCTCCTATCTCCCAAAAAATATGAATTTTCAAATAAATTCGATATTATGGAAAACAAGTATATGACAAATTGTCACCTACAACACCAATATCAGCTACGCTTTTTCTCTTGTTCTTTGACACTAACTATCGTAATCAAAGCAATCGTTTTTCCTTTAACCAGATGATATAGTTATTATTTTATATATATATATTGCCATGTCCAACAATGTTGTCTACAGACATCACGATAGCAGACTGAAAATAAGGCACAATTTCAATTGTCTCATTTACCAGAGATAAGCCCCTAGATTCGAGTTAGGTGCTCCTCTAAAAATATCATTACCAAGTAATTTTATAACTAGAGTTTATCGAAGAATATCATCTCAAAATATCGGCCGTAAAACTTTTTTGCTTTCCATCATCATTGCAGATAAATCATTTGCTATATAGATACTCTGATAATCTATTTTTATCAAGAAATTCCATACTGAAATAGGCTACAAACGAGAATAGATCTCCATCAATCTTGGTAATCAAAAGTTATTCTTTGTCATCAGTTTTCATCACGTCAAGAAAAGTCGCATCTTCATCTTGCAGATTGCTTCGTACCATTTATTTTTCTTTTTCCAAGTTTCTAGCATAAACATAAGCTTATGGTCATTCAGGGAATGCTGAATAAAGGAAGGAAATGATCAAGAATGACATTGAAGGATATCGACTTTTAGAAGATTGTCAGGGCTAATACACCAAAAAGTGAATGAAAATTCGTTTGTGATTTACATCTTCTTAGAATGAATAAATTGTGAGGAATAAAAACTGAAGTAAAAAGAAATATGAAGCTGTGCAGTAAACGTACTGGAAAATTGTGATCCTTGAATATCATACCCAAAATATAATAAATTGTAACGAAATCCAGTCTTGAATGAAACACTCACACATATCCACATGCTCACACACAGACATCAATAACAAAATTCGTTTTCAGTCAACACGTTAAGTCGTCTACTGGATGTGTGAACCCTACAATCAAAATGCGTTACGAATAAGAATAAAATCAAGGATAGTTGATAGAACACTTTTATAAAATTTTGGAAGAACGCATAAAGTTAGAGTTAAAAGTTAGAAGAGTGGCAGATGACAATTTAAAAATTCAGCACATATTTAACGTATAGACTCCTTTAGAATATGAAACAATGAAGAGTAGTAAAAAATGATCCTTGATTGGTGATGACGGGATGAGAATCAACGAAATAATTATCAGGCCAAGTATATCAGATAAAAAATTAAAAATCGATAACAAAAAAATCATTCAAAAAAGCTCTGATCAGTAAAAGATAATAAAAAAACATCAAACTATGCAGAAAATAAACTGAAATTTGTAATCTATAAATATCAAATCCTCAAAATGAAATAAATTAGAAGTAACGAAATCCAACTCTAAATGAAAAAAGTTGATCACATTAGCAACAAAATCTGCAGTCATTCTTTCAGTCATCATTCTTTCCTTTTCCAAATGTTATTAGGGTCTCCATTCTCATTGACTGAATGGTTTGGGACTTGTTTCTTGTCCGAATCTGTTTTCTTTATATTTTGTTCTCTGAAACAAAAGCCGCGATCCATTGTCTGTCCATTAGCCATTAACGACACGTTTACCTCCAACGGAGGTAGCCATGGAAACAGATTTTGACGTCACAACATCTATAGAGCCTTCCGACGTAAAGGATATGTAGTAACTTGAATGGTGATCAATTTTCAATATCTGATGGATGATTTTGAAATTTGATTCCAGCTTTTGTTATGCAACATGAGACCAGGAAATTGCATCCTCCACACACGCAAATGGACTAAACATCGCAGATCAGATTTAGAACAAAAAAAAGGAGGTTATGTTTAATTTATATTTATTCTAATAGTGTAAAGAAACAATTTTGTTTTTCTAATTCAGTTTTTTTACTTCACTGAATTTCTTTAAAATTACACTGGTTCCAGTTTATCGACTCCTTTTTTTATTAGTTTATTATAAGCCTTATTTTTTCATGGAAAAAGTGGTAAAATTACGAATTATTAATTTATGTTTTCTTTAACATAGTACAAAAGGTGATCCAAAAAAGTTTACAGGACAGAGACAAAATGTTGTATTAACAATAGACATAGAATACAAATCTAATTGAAAGACATTATCTACATAATCAACAATACTATTGAGGCATTTATCACATCGATGGATCAATTTGTTTAATCCATCTTGGTAATAATCAGGTCCATGGCTAATGAATCAGTTCTTGGCACCTTTTTGAACCGTCTGATATGAACCTTGTTTCGGATAGGTATTTTTTTCAATGCCTGGAAAAGGAAATATTCGCTGGAGACCAAATCGGGTTGCATGAGGGATGGCTCCAGACCTCCAATCTAAATGTTTCCAGCAATCTCTCTGCCCTCTTCAAAAAACGATACCATTTCGCCACCTGTTGTCTACTCATTGCTTCGCACCCTTATTACACTTCAACAAATTGTTTATTAATGTCCGATGGGGACACTTTCTTGGCCCATAGAAATCAAACCACTTTATTAGACGTCTTGCCATTACAGTCCCTATTTCAGGTCCCAGTATTAATACTATCTGCTGGAGCGACCTGTCTAAGATAATAAACGCCATGTGTCTCCACTTTGGGTAAAAATATTCCCATCCACAAGCCGCAATATTTTCCAAATATTGTGGCTTGTAAACTTTTTTAGATAACCCGTCATATATTTAAACAACAAATCGTGTTTGAAGCTAAACTTTGATATTTTAATAGTTTCTCTTATCTTTTTTATTTATTAACATGAATCATTCCCATTACATCACATAGGCCCAAAAATCATAACTGAACGGGTAATCTCTCTTTTAATTGTATATTTAATTTCGCTTTATTTTCTTTTTATTCACAATAATAAGCATAAGCATAAGCATGAAGTAATTAAAGTTTTTGTGGAATTTTGTGTAAAATAAATAAATGCAAAAATGACAATTAAATTGGTATTAATACAAACATACTTCTTTTAGTAAAAAGATGGATTAAAATTTGGTTTATGTGCATCAATATTTCCTGGTATGATTGGGGAAAAATTCCAAACACTGATTTAATTTTGATCAATTAAAATCTTCATTAAAATTTCCGAATAACCACACCCAGGAAAACTTTTTCCCATAAAAAGTATATATACAGCGTTGAATCAGTACAGAGTTACAAACTTTCATAGGGAATAGAAGTATACTTAGATTATGGGAAATCGCATAGAAATATATGATCGGAAAATGTTCTCCATTGCGATAATGAAGATATAAAACGTTTATTATCGCTAGCAAACATTCTGGGAAAACTTTCGTGTACACGATAGATGTTGTTACGTAAACTAAAGTATCATAAGACGTTGCATGTGCACACGCGATTGTCGATTGTTGCTGCCGCGCTCTCTATGAAATTTCATTTTGTCTAGTGGCAGGTTGTTGGCAGGTTGTTAGCAGGATGGAAGGGTCATACGAACACGGAGCTTGCTGATATGCACAATAGATCATCCGTTCATTGAAAAATAAAAGGTCATTCCGGAGCTATCTATAATAATGTTATGGTGACTATTAATATAAAATAAAACGTACAAACCATAAATATAATATACAGGGTAGTTATTATTAAACTTTCCCTATAAACAGCACTTTACAACACAAACGAATGAACGGAGTGCAATGAAATTTGCTCTATAGACTATACACAAAATGCTTTCACGGAATTTCGAAAAAAAAAATGTTTTTTAATTCTAAAATGTCTAACAGAGGGTGTCTTTTCCAGAAAAGCATCATTTTTAACGCTATAAACGCTCAATACAGAATTACAGCGATCCTTCTAACTCTCTTGGAGAGAGAGTGCCAAACTATGACGTATGTTTCATCATTAATCATGAAACGACCTAAAGTGCAGCATAATTGAGTATTCCTGCCTTGCAGAGGGAACTGAAAGGAAAACAGGAGAGAGCTCTTGGGGACAGGGCATGCAATGTTGTTCATTGTGGAATAAAGACATATTTTTGATATAAATTGGAAACTGATTGCTTCCAAAGCGTTTACATGGAGGCAGATCAGGACAAATTATAATCAATCAATCCTCTTCAGCATACATAAACAATATTAACAATACAGAATAAGAATTATGAGTAAAAGGAAATGTAAAACCGAAAAAAGTTGTCAATTCTTGGAAAACAAAGTTGAGTTTTGAGGAAGCTTTATGCGAAACAGGTTTGGGTAAGAAATGTTTTTGGGAGTTGGCATATTTTTTGGCGATGTTTCCGGTTGTAATGATGACGGTATCTTGATGTGATATTGAATGACTTAAAGAATTCAATAACGCTTCATATGCGAAGTATCGCAGCTGATCAGTTAAGATCTGTTGTTGAACACACTGGCCATCAACTTGAAATTATGCAAGTAAGTGAGGGTAGTCACGTGGATCACCCTCCTCCGCATTTTCTTGGGCATTATTAACAACTGTTCCTCGAGTACAATTTCATTCTAATCTGTTCTTGTTTCCTCAAAGTGACTACTTTTCCCTCAAACAGTGTACTGTTATTTTTTTCTTACCTTTACTTCATGTGAGTCAAGTCAATAAATGTTATTATCGTTTTTTTTTCTTCCGCTTTGGTCATTTATTGTGCTGAAATTAATTTTTTCAAAAAAGGCGACCTGTGGTGGACATTTTGGAACTTTTTTTTTGAAATTTCATGAGTGCATCTAGTCTATGATCTAAATATTAAATTTCGTTGCAATCTATTCATTCATTTAGGTGTGACGCTGTTTATAGCGGAAGTTTAATTATAACCATCTTGTATAGAAAAATTTCTTCCATCTTATTACTATTTCTCTCCGGAATGCTTAAAATAATTTTGGAAAAAAAAATGTATTTGGTCTTTTCAAAATTTCTCATCATGCTATAATAAAGATCTGATCCCCCTCTAGTCGCTTAAAATTATAGACTTTGAATGATGACTTGAATATATATATTGACTTGTGATATATAATATATAATATATATATATCTATATATCTATATATCTATATATCTATATCTATATCTATATCTATATATCTATATCTATAT
>JAPMOQ010048821.1:575837-614059 GCA_026543055.1 Argiope trifasciata
CTCAGAAAAAGGAAGATGTATGAAGATATACTCAGAAAAAGGAAGATATATGAAGATATACACAGAAAAAGGAAGATATATGAAGATATACTCAGAAAAAAGAAGATATATGAAGTGAGGTTTCTGACCTGTACACCACCATTACGGGTCTGTATAATAATTTTCTTATTTTCACAGAGAATCCATTTGTTGTTCCTTGTGTATATATGACCTATCAGAAACGTATTGAATAAGATTGATATAACTTTGAATGTAATTTCTTCATCAAAATGAATCCATCCCACATTAAAAACGAAGCTCACCTATCCAGCCTGTTTGTTTATATCGATATGTTTAATTTCATTGCATTAATGTCCCGTTTTAAACAACATTAAGACTATTTTGGAGCGGACCTTGTAACAAAACAAAAACCTCAAACAAAAAAAAAGATTCTTCTGAAAAATTTAGCCATCAAAAATGACTAATAATAAAAGAGAATCATTTTTCTAAAGTTTGCAACAAATAAAACTATGCCAGATTTGAATAAACACTGAGAATTGTTTGAAATTCATAAAAAAAAGATTCTTTTGAAATATTTTTAGAGATAGTTTTAAATTAAAAAAAATCTTGAAAGATAAATTCCTGACTGTATAATAATAATAAAAAAACACTGTTATCTTAAAGGATGTAAAAAACTATACAATAATTTGTTCATTAAGACCATAGTCCTAATTTGTAATTCGAATTTTAAAATAGCTCCTTCAAGTTGTACATTTTCACCCCCTCCCCACTCGATTACACACACACACACACACACACACACACACACACACACACACACACAGAGAGAGAGAGAGAGAGAGAGAGAGAGAGAAATAACATAACATTAATTCTTTTAATAAATTCTAACAATACTATGAACTACAACGTGACATATAATCACAAAAAAAGGTCAAAAGCCTTTCCCTTTTAGCCACTAAACTGTCTCTTTATACGACATTCATCATCAAATCAAAAGAAAGGAACTAAAACCGAACTCATAACCGGATATATTTGTCTCAAAAAGTGCTAATTATCCAATTATTCGAACGCCCTTTTGAACTCTAATCAGGCTTAACTACCTGCCTTTTCACCGATAGAAAGAGCATCGTTGAAAAATTCCGTTTCTCCAATAAAAACATAAAAGCTCATTGTTCCTCTTTCAGAGAATTATGGACCGTGTGATGTCGGTTGCCACGGAAACGGAGACCGTTGATTGACTGCTGTACCACCGCGAAGATGACATTCGCTTTCTCCGTTGTCCCGATTAGCTGGGGACACTAAAAGACGGGTTTATCAGGAAGAGACTGAAATAATGGCGGGCTCATTTGGTCGGGCTGCGTTATGACAGGAGAGGACGACTTTGTACCTTTTATCTGGTTATGTCAACATGATTTATGGCTCGGCCATGTGAAAGGAGGAGTACATATTAATCAAAGTTTTTCAGGGATTTTTTTCCCCATATGAGCTTTGGGGGGATAAATAGGATTTTAGATATTTGAATATGAAATGAGTGTTTTTTAAGGTATGTCATTATGTTCGGAACACATTTTTTCATAGCAAATTGGATAAAAACAAGCAATTCTTGTTGCGGTTTTTTTGAGGAATGTTTTATGTGGACACAAAAATCCTTTTTTGTGTGTATATGTGGGTTGATATTTTGTAATTTGAAATGATTCTATTATTCTGTTTTAAAGTACTGGGGAAACCGATGTACATTTTTTAAAACGTTCGTTTTGGAAAGATAAAAATCTTATTGTAGTTGTTCCCTCAGTTTAACCTTCCTGCGGGCGCGGCCGTCATACCAGCATGAATGATAGCGGGTATTTCTCACATACACTATAGTAAATTTTAAATTTAAAAAGCGTAAATACTAAAATTATGTTGTAAATAGCTTAATATTAGTAACTACAATTTCTTTAAACATTTTTTATTTAAAAAGAAGCAGAAGCAATATAAACATAGATTGCAAATAACAATATAAAATTCACACAGGTTAAATGAATTGATTTAAAAATAATACAAATGAAATTGCCGATATTTTGATAGAGAAATTTGCATATCAAATATAGAAGTGAAAAAAATACAGAATGTATGTATAAAAATGAAATTGTAATTGATAGTTAGATATGAAAAGGAATAATATAGTTTCATTGTTATTTCATTGCAACGTTGCAATTTGAGCAAATGTGTTTAGTGTGCTCCAAATATAAAAATTTCTGGCAAATCTCACAATTGAACCTCCTGATTCTAGTCCACTTTTCTTTTCGGCAGAGTTTGCATCTTTTTTTCCCCTGACGTCACATTTTCCAATTCTTCAATGCCTAGTTCGGCCTTTCTCTTTATCACCTATAATTTTAGCTCACTCTGTAGAGACTTAGGTGCTTTTTTTCAAAGTTTTCTTTCGTAAGTGCATTTGCAAACTATCGCCAGTCGAAAACAACACAGATTTATTTTTAAAATCATACAAAATTAAATGTAACAAAAACTTACATGAACGGTCGCTTGTATTTCTAAAATACAAATATCTGATCGGCAGAGACCTATTACAACCACAAATGTACGACGACAACTGAAAGTAGATCAAAGGGAGGGGGGCAAATAGTCGAGGACAGGCGTTCCCAGCGCCATCAGGTCTAAAGGTATAAAACGAAATTCATCTCTAGTGTATCTCTCACATACTCGCACCCTCTGGAAGATTAAATGAAATAAGTAAAATTAAATTAAAAAATGTGGAACAAATTGGAAAGCTGTTAAAAATTAATACTTAAAAAAGCATAAATAGAAGAACAAAAAATACGAAACAAAGAACAAAAGTTACTCGGCTAACCCATTAAAGAAGTAAATAACTTGCATATAATGCACTTAATAAAAAGGGAATTTCAAAGGCTTTATCATAAGCATAAACCATTTCAGTTTTTTTATCCTCTGAGTTTAATTGCTTGGTTTCAGCATTCTTCTATGACGTTTCATTCAATTTTTTTTGTATACCCCTACTTATTAATCGCTTCATCTAATATTTTTAAAACAGTTAATTTTATTTTCGAATTCTGAAAGAGTGGAATATTTTACGATTGATTTAAATAACCTATTTAATAAATCTTAACTTAGATGTCTGCTATAAAGCGTTGTGATGCTCTGATCCTGACCAATCAAATAAGCGAGTAGAATTTGTTTATATATAGTCATATATGTACAAAAGAGCAACTTGTTCTAATCTAGGTTAAAATATTTGATATTTATACCATTTGGAAGCTAATAATATCTACACAACAGTCGATGAAGGTTTATCGTGAAATACATTTTTCTTCAATTCGTAGAAATAACACCACAAGAAATCAACAAGTATTTAGTTAGCTCTGCAACTCCAGGGGTAGCTCTAGTAATCCTCCGAACTTCAAATAACGGAGCTTAATCCATCAGCCCGCAACCCAAGAAGTTTCTCTTTTCCCTCTTTCAAAAAACCCTGCATTTTATTGTTGTCCAGTCTCCGGCTCTCATTTCACATAGGTGAATTTGAGCCCAAAAAGATATATTGAAGGAGAATAGGATAAATTAAAGGTAGAAGACTTGTGACACATTGCTGAATATTTCAATAAATTTTTGCGCCTCTGCAACACTGTAAAAGCAGAAAATTTGAAACAAATTAATGAGAATTAATATTAATAAAAGTATATTCTTAGTAATTAATTGTTATATTTGTTAATTTATTTATTTGTAATCAATTATATCAAAAATTGTTTGGTTTTTTTTCTGCCGCACCCCATATATGTCCCATATTAATTGCCAGAAATCTTCAAAAGAGTGAAATTAAGAGAAAACTATAGGAAATATAAGTTCATATAAATTAATTTTATGAATACTAAATAAGATATAATATTATTAGATGAAAATCTGAGAAGAATGAGTCTATTATTACTCGTATAAAAAAAGAATAATAGCAAAAAAAAAAACGAATAAAGAAGATTCAAATCTTTGACAGAAAACACAATAGCATGATTTTGTTTCAGGATTGATTCGTCTGGACCATTGCATCAGTAGATTATGACGATAACGATTATTGCATCACGCGATAGAAAGACTGCCGGCCAAAGTAAAAATTCTATTTCAACTAATGTACAAAGAAAACGATATTTTTTTTACTCTTAAATATTGGAAAAGAGAAAATAAGTTGACGAAACAATAAAAATGGTTTGAATTTTAATGCTTCAATAAAAAGTATATTGCATTTTTTTTAAAACAACAATATTAATTTTTAAAACAATTCTTGGAAATAAAATTGGTAAGCCTCGAAAGCCTTTTTTAATATAAGAAATGAAGTAAAAATTGCTTTTATATATTAATATGTTCTGCACAATTCAATTTTAACGGCGACTAAAAAATAGCAGAAGAAAATTCACCAAATTATTATAAAAATATTCTCGAATGTATTATAATAGTATAATGATAAATTTTGAACTTACGAATCACATGCTCCATATTTTACGATTGAAATCGCCAAATTGGTATCGCAAAAGTTGCTTGGCGCTTTTTTGATCGTCTTTACAACCGATAAGTACCACACATTCTGAAATAATTGAAAAAAATATTAGCATCTTGATTACTTTTCATTTAATAAAATTATTTTAAAATTTCTCGCCCAGAAGTATTCGCATATCATCTATATCTATTCTATATCTATACTTATAATAAAGCTCAATGTGTGTGTGTGTGCGTGTGTGTGTTGGCGCTCTACAGGCAAGACCGTTGGACCTACAACTACCAAATTTGGTACATGTATACCTTGGAGGTCCGGAATGTGTACCTCGGAGCCCTTTTTTCGAATTTTTAATTAGAATTTGAATTAATTAAAATTTAAGCGAAATTTCGACTTTTTTCCGCTATAACTTCCGAAAATATTATTGCACAAACAGGATTTTTACATCAATTTAAAGATAAAAAAATTAGCTTTCTAATGGTATCAGTGTTTTAATGTATAACTTAAGCCTCTATTTTTAACGAATTTTTAAAGAAATATTTTGACCATGTTTTTTTGAGCACGTAACTGAATAAATAAAAGAAAACAATAACGGAAGTTGAAATAATAATAAAAAAACCAATAATCGTAAATCAAGTCTAAAGAAATGATACTTTTAACACGTGACTGGACAAAATAAAATAAATATAAAATGTGATATTTTCTTTAAAAAATAAATGCAAGCCAAAGGTTTCTATGATCGTTTGCAATATCTATATCATTAATTCAATAAATCTTCTTTATTTACGGTAAACCTGATTGAATTTAGACAGGATATGCATTGAAATCCCGACTTAATGGCATATTTATGTAATCGTTTGCAATATTTGTATCATTAATTTAGTAATTTTTTCCCTTTCTCGCTTTCTTTAAAAAAACATATTTAATATTTTTTCAACATCATTGAATTTTTTTTAAATATTTTGGAAGCATAACCGATGGTTAAAACTGACTGATTATAAAATTAAAGAATTTTATTAGGACAAGGTGTACTTTTAGAACTTTCCGCCCATCATCTTAAAGAAAATATTAATTTCAGGTCAATCAATGCCCGGAATTACTTCAAGGCTAATGAATATGTGATTTAATTGAACATTTTAGAACGCTTTACTCATGGCGAACCAGCTGATCGCCAAAGGCGGCTAGTATTTAATAACTCTAAATTCAATGGACGATTTTGGCATGACGCAATTTTCAGAAAGACTACAGCCTGGAAATATTTAATTGAAAAATAGCAAAGAAAATTGTTATTATTGAAAAAATAATTATTTTCATGTGTAGGATGAAAAAGAATCTGAGATTCTTATCCCTATGAGAATTTTTAATTAATCACTGGAAAATATCTAAATCACAAAATAAATAAACGAATGTTAAAAAGATGTTTTTCATTATTAAATAAATTACGGGTCCCGATCGATTGGATTTTTATTTGGTTTCGTTCAGAAAAACAAATAGCACGGTGAACTAGAGTAATCGAAAGAATATCTTTTATTCACCAATATATACGAAAAGGAGAGCTTTTCTGAGAAAGAATAGTAAAATATGTAAGCAACTGGATGTAATTTTCAAAAAAGATATTTTATGAGTGGCAATATTATCTTATGACGACATAAAAAATCGTTTGAAGTGAAGAAATTGCTAATGTTAAACTGTTAAAGCAGTTATTAATTTTTTTTATAGAAAACTGCTACTAAATTAAAAATGAATATGGAAGAAATGTTTTTATTTCTTTTAAAATAATTTTATGGATGCCAATCAATGGAGACCTTTCGTTAATTTCAACAGAAAGAAAGTAATAGGATTTACATAGAATATAACTGTTACGCATTGGTATAAGTTAAAAAAAAAACATTTTTTTGGTGACTCGGTTGGAATTTAATATTTAAACATTAAAAAAATAGGTTAAAAAAAGAAATTGAAAATAATTGATTTTTTGATGAACAACATATCATTTTTTGATATCATTTGGTTATATATAAAAAATAAATATAATTATTCTCAACAATGGTATCTTTATTTTGAAGTATACAAGAAAGCTCGGTGAAAATACTATTGTTTTTTAAACGTTTTGTTCTTACCTAATAAGGCTTTTATTCTTTGTCCCTGCAAAACTTCACAAATTCTATTTTTGTCACTATCCTATTTCAGAGGACTTCTTTTCTTCCTCTCATTAAATAATGCTTTTACTCTAATGGCTATTAAAAATCACAATGAACCATTTCCTCCTTACTTTTCAGGAAAAAAAGGGCAAGAAACTAGAAAAAGTCTTTAAGCTCATTTCCGAAAAGCTAATCTCGAAAGCAGCCTTATCTCAAGCAACTCTGAGATGTCTCCAGAGGGGGACTCCGTTTCGCTTTAATGCTCATTACCTGCGGTTGCCACAGCGCTGGGAAACTTTTCGGGTGGCCTCATAATTTATCACTGCTCTTTAAAGAACTTTTACAATGTCGCACTCTATTAAAGTGACAGTTGCCATGGAAACGGCTGAACCACATCATCAATAACTGGCCCGATGCTTCGTGGAGGTTTATCTCAGAGTGGTTTCCATGTTGCTGGCTCTCTATGTATCTATTGTAGTTTGACAACGGGTGGGAGTTAATGTTCTGTAAACATTACTGCATTAGGCTCGGCCCTTGACGACTTTATTGGCTACGTTTTGGTATAAGAATTAAATGAAAGTTGTATTTTTATATCATACACAGATAGGCATAGTCCCTTTCCAATAAAGTGCCAGTGAAATGTTTTGTTAAGTGTTGGGTTGCTTTTAATCTATTCTTTTATGAAAGTGATATGCTAAATGTAGTTTATATATTTATACAAGCTACAATATTGTTTCTCAGAATTTTAATTTCAGATGTTGCTAAGCAAATGACTTTCGATCTTGGTGACAAATTTGGCGAAAAAAGTGCTATAGAAAATACTAGAACTATAGCTATATCTATATTAGGAACTGATATATCCTTCTCGAAAATTCAATAGCCTTTTGCTGAGACGAAATAAATCTAAGAGAGAAGCAAATTTGTCTAGTGAATTTTAGCTGTGGAATTTTGATCAGAGGCTCCAGTGGATGACATCTCCAGTTGCTTTACACTGAGTGGAATGCTCATATTATTTGTAGAATATCCTCTGAAATCCATTACCATCTTATTTTGAGATTGAAGCTATAGCTAAAAAAGAATATCTAGGTATAATAAAGCAAAGATATACGATGCAGCGAGTCAACTTCTTGGACACTTGACATATTCTAGAATTAAAGTTTAGATTTTAAAAAAAACAACGCAAGGTAAACAAAAAAAAAATCATCCACAAAGTTACAGAGCAACATCAATTTAATACAAAATACACAGAAGTGAACAAAAATCATGGTTTATCTTCTAATAACGGGTCGAACCTTCTTTATGCAGCAACTTGACGTGGTATGGACTCAAGTCATTGGAAGTAAACATATTGTGCTATGATTCTTTTACAGACTTCCATTATTGCGCAAGCATTGCAGTACAAAATTTCATGCTCGAACTGACCTTTTGGTTCCCTCATATAAATGTTCAATGATATTCATGTCGGGTGATTCAGGGAGCAAAATCGTTCGCTGCTGCTATTTAGAATCTTCTTTAAACCAATCATTAACAGTTGTGGTCCGGCGAATGGCGTCTGGTCATCCATAGAAATTCCATCATTGCTTGGGTAAATGTATTCTTTGAATGCAAGTGGTCTCCAAGTAGCTGAGCATAACCATTTCCTGTTCATCGATTCATTTGAACCAGAGGATCCAGTCTATTTCCTATAAAATTAGCTCACACCTTTATGAAGCCAATACCAGCTTGCACAATGCCAACTTGAGTCCATGAGATCGTGCACCATACTCGATCTCTATCACCAGCTCTTATCAAGTGAGCTATCTATGGTACAACAGATTTGGCTACAAGCCTAAGAGAGGAACTGAAGGGGATGTCATTGTTTTAGTAAAGACACTCTAGTCAATCCTCTGCTGCCACAATCCATTAAATTTTAATTTCGCCACACTGTTCTAAGGACGCGGGCACCTTTGATTTCGATTATCACACAAAGAGTTGCTTATTTGTTAAAACTACCAATTTTACGCACACGTCTCTAGCCTCGGTCATTAAAGGTCGTTTACTGCATTGTACGTGGTGAGAGATTATGCTTAAAATTGGGCATCCTTTGTACATTTTAAAAATTGTGGATCTGAGAATGGTGAATTCCCAAACGATTTCTGAAGTGAAATGTCTCATGCGTCTAGTCCTAACTACCATTCGGTTTTCGAAGTTTGTTAATTTCCATCATGCTGCCATAATCACATTAGAAACCTTTTCACAGAAATCACTTGAATACAAATGAAAGCCCTGTCAATCGCTACTCATTTGTAAATTTAGTGCGCAATACTATGATTACGAGTATTTTTGAATATTGCTATTCTATGGCTTTTGTAACATCAGTGTAGTACTTTGTAGAAATTAATTCGTAGAACTAAATATCTAATTTCTTTCAATCGAAAGTAATAAAAATTTTTGAAATATAATAATAATAAACCCATGATAAATGATTAGTAATCTAAGCATAGGTTTTACTGTAATAGTTTTAAAAGAATCGCTCCATAGGAAATGGAATGCTCTTATTTGGGGATATTGAATATCTAAAATAATAGATTAATAAGAAATACAGAGAATATTTCGTACATTTCTTATGATAAAGAAATAACTATGGATATATTCATAAAATGGATATATTCATATGGATATATTCATAAACCTTTTTATTTACGTTCCAAATAACTTAAAATACTAAAAAGGCACAATTTTCAAATAGTTTTTAAAAAATATAATTTGTTAAATGAGAGAAATGGAAATCATTCCAATGTAATGCCAATTAATATGCAAAATAAATATATATTATGTAAACATGTTTGCATTATTCATCAAAATTGGAAATAACAAATAAGGTATTGTTAAGACTGATAATATCATATTATTTTAAGGGAATTTTCTCGAAGCAAGAAGCAGTGAATATATGCCCCACACTTAAAGGAAGTTGTATATTTTATAATGCTACGAACCTGTAATTTTAATTTCCCCGTATAGTCATCATAGCAAAGAATGATTTACAGTCATCTGTATTGAAAAGGTATCGGATGCCACGTCAGAGATACCAGAGCCTGGCGTCTATTTGGTGACGAATTTGTTGACTTTGCAACAAAATAAATAGCTCTCGAAGCTTCCAGTATTTTCAGGATCCATCCAATTTGAATCCAGATTTGATTAGATACGCCCTGATTGGTCTAGAAGTTTCTCGCCCCCGCCTCCCGGGAATTGTAAAAGGTCAGCACTCTCCAGCTGGAAGAGTCGTGAACTGAGTCGTCGAGAATTAAGTTGGTAAAGAGAGCGAAATGAGACAGAGAAAACAGAGCGAAGCTCCGCGGATTCCCTCTCCTACTTAATTCAGCTGATCACTTGTGTGTTGTTGAAGTTGTCACTACCGGATTTCTAATTGTTGACTTCTGTCTATTGTATAGTGCTGATGTGTGTCGTCCTGTGTTTGTCTCGGCTATAAACATTTGGCACCTTTTTGTTGTCCTGTCCTCGTGTAAATATTTGTCGTCTTTGTGTTGTCCTGTCATCATGTAAAGAAACGTCGTCGTTGTTTTTCTACTAAAGGACTATTCATTGTGTTTATCTCATACCATATACCCACTACATAAGAAATGAAACCGGTGGATAGGAAACCCGTAATAATATATTGACGAGTTTTCAATCAAAATGTCATAAAAATTGCAAAATGTAGAAAATAAATTATACATTTATTTCTGTTCGAATTATTATTTTTCTGTAACCCTGTGTATGTAATTTTCATTTATCTACATTTTTTTCGCAAATTAATGGCTTTTATTTAATCTTGAAAAGCCAATGTTAAAACTTCCAGCCGCTCATCTCGATAAATATATTCGGCTACAGACGAGACTTCGAGACCTGCTCTGCACAGGTAACTCAGTAATAAAGTCAATAAAATTGCTGTTATTCGTTTCTTCAGAGAAAAGCACGAGTGGATATTCAATTCATACGAGGACATAATCGGGATGTCTATTTTGATATGTTCAGAAATAAATGTGAATTTTATACAAATTACTTATTACGAATTGATATCTTACATACTTATTACAAATTGATATCTTACATACTTATTACGAATTGATATCTTACATACTTATTACGAATTGATATCTGAAGATTATTGAAGAAATATGCCGGAGTCCTTGCTTAAGGTAGCGCGTCTTCCCCGTGATCTTGGTGTTCCAGGTTAGAGCCCTGGACCTAGCATGCTTATTCTTCCCTGTGTTTTATCCGTGAGATGTGTGAATGAGCCCGCCCCTTCCGTAAAAAGGTGTAGTGCAAGCCAATGTGTGAGTGTGTGTCATCTTCATTTGACCTAGAAGTCAGACTTCTGCCTTGTGCTCAGGGGTCTTTACCGAAAGAAAGCATTACATTCCCTTTCCGTGTTAACACGAATAAGACATCCTCATCTTTGAAGAAATATGATCTTTTGATGCTGTTGGGGTTATAATCTTTAGACCTTAAAAAATTGTATGTTAAATCAATATTTTATTATTTTAACTAATTCTATTAATCCCATAAAGAAATCATATTACCTCGTGCTGTTAACTATAGTTTCTTTTCTTTTCTTTATGAAAATTTTAAAAAATGTATCCTTTAATGTGAGCTTTGCGACCAAAGTAATGAAACGCACCTCGTTAATGCATGACTACGAAACTATTACGTCATTGAACATGAATGAAAAAGAAAAAAGTTACCTTTAGGCAAAAATATTTCATTTTTGTAGGATTTTATCAAATTTAAAAATGCCAGTATGTGAGATTTCAACTTTATTAGACAAGATTTGCGATATTTTAAAACTTAAATTATAATCTTTAAAAAGTATTCTCTAAATTATTTACAATCAAACTTTTTTTTATTAAAATGAAACTTCGAAAAAAGAGTTCTATAAATAAACATTTTATCAAGTTAACTTTTATTTAAAACAGTAAAAGAATAAATTACCCCTTTTTTGCGAATGTTTGACATTGATTGATATTCTAGACTCAGGAAAGATATCTGCACTTCTACTTCTTAAATCTTAAATTTTTGAATATTTTTGGAGCACCCGTGACATTTTACATTTTTATGGACACACTTTTTGATTAATTGTGGTATAATGACATGAAATCCTCTAGAGTGACATTGTATAAAAATAAAAAAACAACTATTAATTAATTAAAAGTGTCCTTAAAAGTATAATTAATGCCTTTTAAATATACTGGTATATGCAAATATAAATAATTTATATTGAAAAATCATAGCTAATCCATCATCGAATCCATATAATTTATTTATTACATGCAATAAATAAATACACATCAAATTCGTTTTTTAGGGTATGTGACTACATTCGGGATAAATTTGTAAAAAAACGTTCCAAAAATAATATCATTTTTGAATATTTATATAAAAAATATTAAAAGAAAATCTTTAAAGCAAAGTTACACCAGTTGCGTGGCAGAAGGTTTTTGAAAATTAGAAAAAAAGGTGGTTTTTAAAGGTAAGGTATAGAGCAAAAGTCTTCTAATTCAGATGTTTATAAATTGATTTGCTTAAAATTTTGCAGATAGGTTGAAAAATGAATTATTTAGTTTTTGAATTAAAAAATAAGCTGCATTTCTATCCATTCTTTAAATAATGGAGTTCGTCTCATAAATAACAGAAAATTTTCAGTTTCTTTCGCATTGTGAAAAATTCAAACAATTATATAGTATTTATAAATGAATAGATTGAGAAATTATTACATTATATTCTCTTGTTCAAAAACTGCAGAAAATATTGAAAAATTATTATATCAAGTTTAAAGGAAAAACATGCATTGTAATTGATTTTTGGATAAATTTGAATTCATTATAATCCATAAAAAACGACAACAACATTATAATTTTTCGTAAGAAGATTCTATCAAAGATTATAATGAGAGAAAATAATGTTTAAAATTTTAAAACAGCAGTAAAACGTATGCAAATATAAAAATCAGCGTAACTCCCTCCTGAATAAATTTAGAAACAAAATTGTAAAGATTTTATAAAGAAACTTGCTTTGTTAAGAATATTGAATAAAACAAATTTCCTGATTTTGCTAAACTCGACTTCCTAACGTAGCCCACTACTTAAAATTTCAAAATTAATGACATATTTTACAAAAGAGAAAAATGTAAGCATCAAAGAACATCATATTATCAGCGTAGTTACAAGGCATTTAAAGCTGTTTTAACCTTTTATTTAAAACTCAACTTGAAATGGGCATTCAGAGATCAGATAATTAACCTTTCCTTTAATAATGATCACAATTTCAGGCATCACATTAATGCCTGAACTTATCTCTTTTAATCTTGAATAAATATTATTACCAAATAGGTAGTACTATTTTGTCCCCTATTTAAGACTACTACTATTTCCCATTACTTTCGTTGATTGATATCTTCTGAATCAATATCATCCCTTTCACTTATTCTGCTACTATGATCTTATTTGTCAAGCTATAAAAAGCCTTGCATAACTTTGAAGTACATTTACGGAATTTCTGACGTAATGTTTTTACTAAATCTATCGTGTAATCCTTCTTAAGAATTTTGGCGATTAATTTCTAACATGTGGTTAATAGTATCCAAAAATATTGGTTCTGGTTTAGACAGTTTTGTCAATAGATTGAAACAGAGATTTGATACAAAAATGCATTTGTAGTCACAAAACCTCATGCCTTAATTGATATATTTAAGTCATAACGCTTTTCAATTACTGCACTTACATACTTTTAAAGCTACAGACCGACGCACTGTCAATCCGTTTATTAGTTTTGGTTCTAACTTTGACCGGTTTCCACAGTATAGACGCTAAATCTAAGTACCGAATTTTATCCATCTAGTTTTCTTCGTTTTGTAGTTATTGTGTAACCTGATATTCGAAACTTTGGACAGATGTAATTCAAAAAGTGATAGAAATTTGTAAATTTAGTGTGAAAACCGCATACCAAATTTCATCCGTCTAATTCAAAACCGTTTCGAATCATCGCTGTGACAGACAGACGGACAGATAATTCGCATGAACATACTTTTCGATCTCCAGGTGGTCTTAAACGAGGAAATTTGCAAAATCCAGAGTTTGAATTATTAGATGATTACTATCATACGAGATTACTATGAATACGAGAAAATTAAGAAAGTATTGGTAATGATGTCATAAACAAAGTTAATTTATTACATTCTTCATCAAAGTAATCTTTTCCGACTGCAATGTACATCTGCAACTTGTACATTGCAGATGTACGAGTTGATGATATACCGATAGTACATCATCAACTATGATAATACATCATGCAGATGTACAAGTAGATGTACCGATCGTCAAAACATGGTTTAAAGTCGTGTTCGCTAAACCCTTCAACATTGATAAATAAAATTCTTTCTCTGCATTAATAGACTCAACACGTTGACTGCGAAGTTTTAAAACAGTTAATAAATGAAATCACGCTTGTTTATCTAATAGATATGAAGTTTATAAATCCACATTTGTTAAATATTTCCCGTAAAGTTCAAAATTAATAATAATATTATGTGAAGGTACATAAAAGTGACTCAAATCCTGTAATTTCCATCACTTTTATGTACCTGTTATTTTGCGATAATTCAGATCCTTTTCTCCTTTTCAATTTTTGAACGTGTTCAACAATGTTTCCATTTATCAAAGAACAATCACTATGCACCAGTTCTTTGATCTGATTGACATGTTGATTGAACAATTTCGCAACCATCATAAACTCTCTACTTTCTTAAAATATCTAATGCTACACAATTTATTTGTTTATATAAAACATTACTCAATTTTTTGTTTGTATTAAAAATTTTCTTTAGTCTTTACAGCGTTTTAAATGTTTTTGTTGGAGATCTTTCACGGCGAATACAAATTTTCTGCATATTATTGGTTCATTTGCATTCATTATTTTGGGAAAATGAAAGCAGTTAAAATTTTCTTTCAATTAAGAATAAAAATTTATTTTCAGACGATATATAAAATCAAATGCAATGTGTTGCGAAATGTTTATCCAAGTCATGCAAGTATTTAATTTGCTAAAGATTTCCCTTATACATAAACATTTCAGATATTTTTTTATTTCAATATTTTTCAACTATATTCAAACGATATATCAATTGTATCAACAAAAACCAAAATATTCAAATAAACATATTCTTTGATTCAAATCTAACGTATAACAAATCACAAATATGACAAGAATATATTTTTTCCGAATTCTTACATCTAAAATAAACTTTGAAACTATAATATTTTTTTAAATCTGAAGTCAATAATTAATAAGCTTTAATATTGGTATAATTATCGATATATTTATTTCATGGAGCGACATCATATTTATTTCTGATGACGTAAAATATTTTTAAATAAAGGGAGTAAACTATTACATATTAAAAATTATCTTAACTAATTTTTCAAAATATCTTACGAACTTTAGCTTCAAAATACTTTCAATTACTGCTTTTAATTTTAGTTGGGAAAATATTTTCTTTCGTTGTAATTCTAAATTCGCCAGCTGTGTAAATTGACTTAATCTAATTATAGATATTCTACATCGTCTGCAAGGCAAATACGCAACGGAATAAGTTTTTATGAATTCATTATTAAATTAGGCTGAGAATGAGTTATGATTTTTGATTATCGATATATTTTTTTGCTTGAAATTTCAGTGCATATAAAAAAGGAGCATAGTTATTATCACACAGATACTTTATTCAGTTCACTCATCTTTTTTGCATGGAATAAACTGTTTCTGAATTTATGTTGTCTTAATGCCTTTTTTGTAAAGATTAATGATTTATTATATACATATTACACGGAGGAACTTCTCTCTATGTCATACAGAACTAATTTCCAAATGTTAAGTAATAAAAAAAAATACAAAAATAGGAAAACAGTGATCTTGCACATGAAAAATGAGAAAAAACATTGCACATTAAACGGCCGTTTGGCTCAATTATAATAGGAACATAAAGTATTTCTATTTCAAAAAATAAAAATAAGTGAAATTTACGATCACAAATTTCAAGTTATAATAGGAAAAGATTATTATTTTAAAAGTCATTTGTTTTAATTAATTTAAATCATTAACCAATTTCAACCGGTTGAAAATAATCATGAGATTTATCTACCGATCTCTATCGAAGTATACACAATGAATAAAAAAAATTGAAAGTACATTTTACCTTTACTTGATAAATCCAACTCTCAATATAAGTAACATATTACCAAGAAATGCGAGCATGGTTTTATTTTTACACATAACAAATGATTTAATTTAGCTTAAAAATAAATAGAAATCAACAAAAACTTCTAAATTGAAAAATTTTAGAAGCATTTTAAATAAACATAAGCAGATTTTGGCCTCAAAAATTGAGAGTGCACCAATAAAATACATCGCATTTTTTGGCTTTTATAATGGCCTCTAAATGTCGTGGACCAATTTAAGCATTTTTTTTGTAATATCGGAAGATATTTTATCGTCTTTTTCTCGTAGCAATTGTTTTAAATGAATTTTGTTTCCTATTTTAGGTTTTGAAAACAAATTTCGAGTATGTTCCATGAATAATGAACGGCAATGATGTAGTGGAACTTTAGTAGTGTGCGTAACTGCTATTTTCATTGAAAAAGACACCACATTTTGACGTTACGTGCATTCTGTATGAGATCGTTGTCCTACTGAAATATGGAGTTTCCATCTAAACCCAAATTTTTAACACTTTTCTTTAGATTGCTTCCATATGGGTCATACAACTTGATTTATGATTGAACAATTTTATGATTGAAAGTTTTCAAATCATAGGAGGAAGTGGAAGTGCTCAAGCTGTTCAAAATAACGTTAGATAAGATTGATATAAAAGTTGCAATGTTAGAGAGAAACATTTTATCAACTTGAAAATTCAGAAAAAGCGTTTGAAGTTAGCAAAAACTCATCAATTAAAGACCAATAACTCGTGAAAGAAAATTGTATTTAGTGACGAAAGAAAACTAAAAATTTTTGGCAGTGACAGACGCCGCACCGGATGGAGAAACCTAAAAAATTTACGTCCTGCAGGTAAACATGGCAGTGACTCCGTCAGGGTTTGAGGTTGCATGGCTTTATTCGGGGTGGGAAATGTATTCTTATAGATGGCATTGTAAACCATGTGGTTTACTTGGATATTCTTCGCAGAAATCTAAAGAAAAGGGTTAAAAATTTGAGTTCAGAAGAAGGTTTCATTTTCCTGCAGGACAACAACGAACCCAAAAAGAATACAAAAAAGGCCAAAATATGGTGTCTATGAAGACTTGCAATTAAATGCTAGCACTTTCTTTCTACATATGTTTATTTAAAATGCTTCTAAATTATTCCATTTAGTAATTTTTTGTTGATTTTTCTTTATTTTTACTCTAAACTAAACCCTCTGTCAGGCTTAAAAATAAAAACATATTTACACTTCTCAGTAACGTGTTATTTATATTGGAATTCGGATTTGTAATTATAAGTAAAAGTAAGGTGTACAGTATTTGAGTCACTGTATGTGTATATGAACGACGCAATTAAAATTTTATAAATCATTTTTAATCCGTATTAATGATAGAGTGAGTGTACAGTAATCCTTGTAAAGTAATATGGTATTAATCTTTGCCTAGTTTTATAGAAAATAAAAAGAAACGAGTCTATGGTTGAAAAATAGAATCTCATTCAGTTAAGAATTGATTTGTATTGGGGATCGTAACTGAATTCCTTTCAGAATACTTTCTGAACGAACTGAGTTAACGAACTTTCTGAGTTAACGAACTTTTATGCGCCTGTCATTATGTTTTTGAATTGTTCAATACAGATGCAAATGAACAAACACTTCCAAAGACATAATTCCAAAAAATGATTTCTGTACATACCTAAACAAGCTCTATAGAAAAACTCTAAAAATATATTTCAATAGAAATTTAAATCTATTATCCTAAATATGTCAAATACTTACACGAATTCATTACATTTATTTTTAAATTCATTTTGAAATTTCTGAAATATTAGTTTTGTTTATCTTATATTACAAAAATCTCAACTTTAACACACAGAATTTAAAGTTCATTTTTAAATTTATTTTTGGTGTTTGATGCTGTATTTATAAAATGTTTTATTTTTTCAATCCAATATTTACAGATTTCATTTCTACTATTCTGGGATAAGAATATTTTTTAAATATTATAATATTAATTTAAAATATTTGTATGGCTATTCTTAAATCACAGATTCAGTTACAAATAAACAATATGATATCCATGAAAGAATAGATCTGATATTTATAGAATGCTTTCATTAAGCGTACTTTTTATTGAATTTCGAAAACATAAACGCACTTTTTCTCGCAAAAATATGGTTTCATTAAAAAAAAAAACCTATTATTTTATAAAGAACCAGCAAGTGAAATTCTCGAGCAAAAAGTCTTTGAAGAATGAATAATTTAAAAATTAAGTCGTAACTTTAATTGACAATAAATCGAAAAATGCGACAACTTTCTGCATCATTTTCTAATGACCTTAAAAGCAAAAAATGGAGGCCTCAAAAGCGATAAATCGTCTATATGTTGCCTACGCATTTTGAGGCTTCAAAAAACCTCAAAACAATGCAACATCGCGTTTCTACATGATAAAGAAACGCACAAATTTTATGCAATTTTTTTTAAAAAAAGTGTCACAATTTTTAATGCTGATATTTGATAACTTTCACAATTTATTTATGCAGTTATCTCCATATAAAAAGGACTGCATTTTAAACTTGTTGAAGGTAAATTACTTTACGCATACGATATTATTACTAGCACTGCAAAATAAATGCAGAGCAAAGTACCAATGTAAGATAAACGACATTCTTTGTGAACAAAGCGTGTTTCAGTAAGAACAAGCTGTCTGTAAAAATGCAATTCATGAGATAGCAAATAATTTTTCACCTCCTACAGACGAACTCATTTGTTTAAAGGGTGTAAAATAAAAAACAGAGAACTCAGGCAAAATTATAATAAGGTTAAATGATTTCGATTGTGTTGACGATCTCCCTTTGACAAGTAGAGACATGTATTAATTGATTCTTACCTTAAAATTGTTTTCTTGTATGGAGATTATGTAATAAATAGTTGTGTAATTAAGTGAATATAAATAAACAAAAAAAAAGGAATACCATCATTAAAATAGAAAAATGTGACTTACAAAAATACTACAATTTTTGACACTGACATTCGATGATACATACAGAGAACTTTCTGCTTATTCAGCTATTTCCATTCTGAAAGAAAATATGTTCTTTTACTTTTAAAGCGAATAAATTTTTTGCAAATGAGTTTGTTACGAGCAGTACTTTCAAAAATAAAATTCGAAATGAAATAAACGCAGAGCAAAGCATGATCCATTAAAAACAAACAGACCATAAAATTGCCATCGAACTATTCACGTTCATATTTTTTTCTGAGAATCTTCATCAAGCTCGTGCTCCCGGCTCATTATCTTTTCGGAGAAACTTTTCCTGTTTCAGCAAAGGGAACGTAAATCAAAATCAGCTGTCAGTATAAGAATGGAATATTTTGCTTCATCTCATCCACTCGTTGCCAATCGGCGTCAAGCCAATCAATAATTCTTCTTGGAAAAGAATGTTCTTTTTCTCGTTCTTCTTTCTTCCCTTTATGAAGACAATAACCCAACGTGTATTCTCGGAGGAAAAATGAAGAATTGTTTTTCTTCGGAATGTATGATGAATGACTGCCGCCGAATGATTGGTGGATAGTTTCGTATAGAAGAAAGGTTAAACAGTTGTTTTTGGAAGTTGAAAAAGCAGCAATTGGAATAACTTTCCTGTTCTTCTTTATTGATCAATAAAAATAAACAATGATGGAAGAATAAAACTTTTTCTTTGGCATTTTTGATATTTTATATTTAGTTCAAAAGTTTTGAAATGTGTAATGATAAATAAATTGTGCTTTCTCAGTTTTTTTTTATTTGTCATATGAGAACAAGATTGGAGAGTTTTGAAGCTTGCATACTCAATGAAAAATGGAAGCTCGAATCCGGGTAGGCAATCAATAATTGAAGCTCGGAATCGCGTAGGCAATGAATAATTGAAACTCAGAATCGCATAGGCAATAAATATATCATAAAAGGCAATATTCCTCTTCATCCTTTAACCGCACATATTTTTTTACCTGCTTTTATGAGTATTGCATTATTATAGGTATGCTTCTTTCAAACCAATTTCGTTTTTAAAAAGTTGCTCTCCTTTTATCTGCACTGCTTTGTAATATTACAGCATTATGCTTCTTTGACAGCAAATGCGTTTTTAAAAGATTGAATTAGAACCATGATAGCATAGTTATTATTTTCATGGGAGGTAAATAATTCAGTTTTTATGATATTTTCAAAAAAGCTTCACTAGCGTTTAGTATCAATTTTGATAAAGGTATTTTCTCTTTCCCCCAATAAAGAAATATCACTACATTCATTCTTAAGTGGAATTTTTTACTTTTTAAATTAATAAATGGAAAATATTGTGTTTTACTGTTATGCAGTTATTAATAACACGCACACGTTTTTTTTTTTAATATTTTCATTGGTACCTAAATTAAATTAATTTTTTAAATAATCACTTAACAAAGAAATCGATGAGAGGAATTAAAATAGAAAAAAGGGAGTAGAGCGTCGAGATAAAATCAACAACATTAAGAATCCATTTTGCTCGTTAGAATTTTCCGTTTAATTAACGCAATTTGACACATAACATTCCTCATTTAAACTTTTTAATCTTAATTAAAGGTTTAAGGTGATTAATCTTTATTATTATTAGCTATTATCAGTTGCGCTCAGATCATTAAACGATTGAAAGCTACTTTAGTCAAGGGTTTCATGGATTTTAACTACATAAAACATTTTTGGTACTTGAATATATATTCAAGCAGTCAGGTAATTATATGATTGGATGATTAAATGGATTGAATTTTTTCAGGAATTAAATGGATTGAATTTTTTCAGGAATACGTGAATTAAAAAACAAAATTGAATTAACAATTTTAAGTAACTTGATAACAGATATGTAACAGATTTTTAATTTTTCAGATTAAGTTTGCTTAAAATTGTATAAGAATAAATTTATTGTTTAAAATTTAGAAAATCGCTAATAGATTAAATAAAAAATGGAATTGTTTAAGCTACTTAAGTAATTTGTTAATAATTTAAAGAGAAAAAAAAATTAAAGCCGATGATATCATCAAAAATGTTAATATTTTAGATTAATTTAAGATGTAGAAAGAAGTTATGCAATCTTAGAAGCTTGCTTAGTCTATTACGCCAAAATTTAACCCAAAGAATAAATTTCGAAAATCTAAGATAAGGTAAAAGCTGTTATATTTTTTTAAATAAAATTATGAGGAATTTAAGATTTATAAATATAAAAAAAACACCATATTCCTTCTCCTAGATGAAAAACGTTCACTATTTTCTTTCATGCTGATACATCTGTATAAGCCATTAACAATGCTTGTAGCACTATTCTTCTAGATTTATCTATTAAATTCGAGGCTGTTACGATTAACTGTTAGGTTTGTCTTCGTAAAAAAAACAAAAAATTAGAGAATTTACTTTTTTTTTTACCTAATTATTATTAAAATTAAATAGAAAGCTATATAAAGGCTAGGGATTCTAAAATATTTAGAATCAGCCATTTGACATTACAGTTAGAGCAGTTGAAATGACGATAAATAAAAATTTCCGAAGACAGTGTTCGACAAATGAAAGGTTTAAATGAAACGCGATTTATTAAGAGGGAAAAATAAAAGAGAAAATGGTAAAATATTTTCAATTATGATGAACAAATTGTTAATACATTGACTTGTTAACGCAACACACATTTATTAGAGGACCATCATTGAAATATAATGACAAACATTTATACCATGACTAAAATCTTATATTTACATATTATCCACGTTTATTCGGTTGACTAAATGTCAGATACGATACTGATTAATGTTTTATTAATCAGTCCTATATCAGTACTAATATTAGTATTATCAGTAATAATCAGTACTAATATTAGTATTATTAGTACAAATGTTAGTATTATCAGTACTAATATTAGTATTATCAGTACTAATCAGTACTATATATCAGTATGTTTGACGATATGTATATTACTATATGCTTGATGTCAAGAGAAGTAATTTAGCCAAACTAATGGCGCATAATAGCAGGTTCAAAATGCTCTGTGTCATTTTAGAATGAAGGACGAGAGACAAAAGAATTTGGAATTTAAATTTATGAAGTATATTTAATTCTGAAATTTCCTAACAATTATTTTAATTGGACTGGTTAAAAAATTGGCATAAATGAGCCTAAGATTTACTTATATGTATATGATACAATGCTACTAACAATCTGTAACATTGCTTTCCTGCAATATTAATATCATCGTTGAAAAGAGAAATTTACATATTCTCAATGGATATTAGGCGAATGAAGGTTGATCTTTACGAAACATTTGCGATACAAAATTAAAGACAACAGAAAATACAAGAATTAAAGCATAATCTATATTAATCCCTTGCGTACCATGTAACCACTAGTGGATACATGCTTTGTATAGGCAAAATCCCATTGTAACCTCATGTGGATACATGGCTTCTTTAGGTGTACAACCAGAGTAACCAGCACAGGAAACATCATAAGGTAGACTTTCTTTTATTGAGATTGTATAAAAACATTTTGGATTCATTTTGCCAGCAGTTAACAGAAGGGTGAGAACAGGAGGAGTGGGGGGTTGCAAAATGTATGTGTTACAAAAATTTGAAAAAAAAAATAGGAAAATTAAAATTACAAATCTTTGTGAAATTTCTCGAAACGTTCCTTGGAACAAAAAGCTTTTTTACATGCATTACATGAGTGTATTGTCATTTTCGTTTTATTTTTCAACATTGCAGCACACCCTACATCTATTCCGCTTTCTTCTGGAACCTTCTACGATATTGTCCACAAGCGTGTGAGAGGCTTCAGGAGTGTCATTTCTTTTCTTGTAGTCATTGGCACATTTTGTGTAGTTTTCAGAATATTTTGTAAGAATTTCATCTCATAGCATTATTGTGAATGGATGTAGTCCAATTTCTGAATGAGATATTTTGTAAAAAACGTTTGCAATTAGCACCATTCTGCGAATCATATGGAGTCCCAATTTTTTGAACCATGTATAACTTTTCAGGTTCCAATATCCTGGAACATTACAATATCCCAGAAATCTGGGGTTTGCGCGTGCGCTAGAAAACGCCGTCTGGTACACAAGGGGTTAATGAGTCGCTATCAATAGACCCTTCTAGAAGATTTGAAATCCTGTTAAAGGAGACTAGATAAGCAGGGTGGTCATACGTCATTAATTCTATTTTTGGAATAATAATCAAGATATAAAATTATAGCTGTGCTATGAATGCTAACGTGCTGCTATTGCTATTGTATAATAACAATTTGCTGTTTGGATATTTGTTGATTTCTTTCCATTTTTGCGTAAGTTGTGTATTTTGTGAAGTAAAATGTCATTATTCATTACTGAGTTTGCAAGATTATCACTAGACGG
Source organism: Argiope trifasciata (assembly GCA_026543055.1). NCBI lineage: Eukaryota > Metazoa > Arthropoda > Arachnida > Araneae > Araneidae > Argiope > Argiope trifasciata. The sequence goes on from JAPMOQ010048821.1 coordinate 599,097, forward strand.
TTTCGGTAACTAAACAAAGCATATTTTTCAGTTTCTCTTCTTTTCCAATTTGTTGAAATTCGAAACTCCTCCGGGGGGGGGCTGCGGTGGCATGGTGGTAGAATCTCGGCTTGTGAACAGTAGGGTTTCTGATTTGAGACCCGATTCTACCGAAGAACCCTCGTGTAAGGCAGTCGGCTGCACGTTAAATCAGACTGGCCAAACTTCCTCCAGGTGGTGCGGTATGGAGAGGGATTTCCAGCTCAAGTGTCATCTTTGTCATTTGATCGGAACTTAAAATTACGAGCCCCGTCCCAAAGTAGCCCTAGTGTTGCTTTACAAGGGGACGTTAATATAATTAAACTTGAGATTCTTCCATCCAATCCTGAGGTCTAATCATTCGCCCATTTTTCTTCTAGCTTCAGATAACATCATTTAGCAGTAAACTGTATTATATTGCGTGGCTGTTTGTTATGGTATTAAAATGATTTAAATTCTCATCCGACTGTAGTATATAGCTAAGAAATACAACCTTAAAATACTTTAATGTTTTCAAATTGTTCACAACAAATATTTTTCTTTTTCCAGGACACAAGTCTAATCAAAAGGAGCTAGAAACGAGCTTAAAACGAAGGCGTCTTCTACAAGATGCTAGTCTTAAAGGATCCACCACTTCGAACGACGACAATGAAGAAACCGAAGACTCAACTCCCGAATACGACGACTACTTCGACAGTCTCCACTCCAAACGTCCACCGAAGCCAAGCCATTCTTCCTCAACATCAGCCACAGTTGTCCATGAAATAACAATTAGCCCCGAAGAAGAAGATGGGGAAAGACCATCCAAAGGTTTGGATTCAAAACCGAGCCAGAGCGAGCCAACACGACCACGTGGTCACAATAGAAAACCGAAATTGCCGACCTTGAAAGCACCTGCGGAAGAAACCGTCAAGCCAGAAGTTGAAGGCAGTCAGAAGACAAAGGCAGTGGAAGAGCACCATGTAAAACTTCCACCAGGGGAAGAAGAAATGGGAAATCACCAGGCAGTACCGGGCACAACAGCCAGACCCAGAAAGGACCCGACTAGTCCCAATGTGTGGCACAAATTGGATCAAATTCCGCCAAAACTGGTATCAACTTCTACTAGAAAGAGTAATGTTAGCGAGCCGACAGCAACTCCAATAGAGGAAGAATGCACACCTCCAGGTAATTCTAGATTATTTCTTGATTCAAGAGTAAGAATTCATGTCGTATGCTTAAAGAATTTTCCCAACCGCATTTTAAATATTCTCATCAACAGTGTATTGTAAAAAAACATAGAAGGATCCATAGACTTCAGTCTAATTTTCGTACTTTCTTGAACCTCCAATTTTGGCGCAAACGCCCGCTAATTCCTCGCCATGGTTAGGATTCAATGTCCTGACATCCATTGAGAAAGTGTAAATTTCTGTTTTCAACTATAATATTAATATTGTAGGAAAGCAACATGCAATATGAACATTGTGTTATGATATGCAATAAAAAGCACGCGGACACTGTCATATTTACGCAATTTTCCAAATATGTCCTGAAAGTATGGGTAATCAGTTTTTGCACTTCATCCAAGTAAAAATATATTTGAAACATTTTACTGTCAAGATTCGATCACGAGGCTATTATTTAGGAATCCATTTTATTTTTTAAAATGGATTTTTAAAATATAATTTTAGCTTTTTACGCTTTTCTATATTATCTGCTTTAGTAGATAATAATAAAAAAGTTTGAATAATAGTTTTATGCTATAGATGACACTTGTGATCTTGTCCGATTAAATAAGTGAGTAACGTTTAAAGATAATTTCTTTATTTACAGCCTTATTTTCATATTATATAACTAATTCTTATCTAGGTTAATATGAATGATTATACTTACAACACCACTGATATTTAAACAAGAAGAATTCCTTGACTGATTTCAGAGAAATAACCTCACAAGGGAAGCTAACAGACTGTTAGTCATCAGACTACTACAGGGGTAGCTCGAGGAATCCACCGATCTTCATTGAGTGGATTTTAACTCGGAAGACTGATTCACACGAAGCTTCTTTGACTTGTAATCAACACGACTCTCCCTTTCTTTTTTCCTTTTCTTCCAAAACTCTCTTGTATCCTTACATGTCTAACTCTGCCTCTCCAGTCGACCTTGAGAATTAATGATCCACCCTTTGAATCTGGCCCTTTACAATGAAAAATAAATATTTACATTAAGGGACATTGACACTCCTCCCCTTTCAAGATACGATCTATTTCCTTGGAACGACGAAAAACGCATGTGTGGTTCTTAATCTGGACTCAACTAATGGCAAGATGACCCTGCTCAGGGTGAGTATCCCCCATCTGGCAGTATGGAGGCACTTATCAAGTGCGGGAACCAGGGCACGTTGCAATGGTCAACAGATGTCTCAGGAAAAGGAAGCTAAATATTTATACTGATAACTCTCTTTTAGCAACAGATTTAATTTAATAACTACTCTTCTAATCCGAGTTTCCTAATACGTATGATATATTTCCTATTAAGAGTTCTTTTGATAATCTAAATGAGGTCTGCCTCTTACATTTAACACTCATTTTTATAAAAATAGCATGATATTCAAGAAGATATCAAGCTGTTGTATTTTTAAATTCCAAAATTTTCAGCGAATTTTTTTGTTTATAAAATGCAGAGTTTTCAACCAAATAGCAAATAGCAGAATATTTGTCAAAGAATAATTAAAGCTTTACATTAAAATTTAGAAAAACTTTCATTCAAATTTGAGGAAATATCAGTATTATTAATAAATAAATTTAAATACGCGTGCGTGAACTATAAAATACTTCTCCTCTCACAATTACAAATTCAGATATTTAGACAATCTCTATGAAATTTTCAGTTGAATACTATTAACATTCAATTTTGCAATGAAGTGAATTTTAATTGCTCTCGGAGAAAAACTGATTTACAGGTGATTTTTTCCACATATATTCCTTAAACTTGAATCTTCTAGTAGTTTTTAAAATTATTTTAAAAGTTAGAAGAATGCATTTTAGTGCCGTTTAAAGTGGATAACTTATTTCGTCATGTTAATAAATATTTTGTCATGTTAATAAATATTATTCTCAAAACATTAAAGTTCTATCATATTAAAACTTGACTTATTCTATAATTAAAGGCATCCGGATGCCATTACGCTTTTCCCAACTTCCAGATGTGTTAGTTATTAATATGAGATGGCCCAACCATTTATTGCTGCTTCAATACTTAAATAAAAGCTCTTGACATATTTCAGGTGTTACTGATCACCATTCTAATAAAAGAGAAATAGAAAGTCATGTCTCTGATGTGAAAACTTGTATCTTGGCCGAATTTGAAGCTTCATTTCAGCCCACAGGTGTTTTATAAAATTGAGATCCAGACTCCGCGCAAGTCAGTTAAATTCATCAGCATTTGTGGAATGAATTGGATCTTTGAATTCGGTTTGGACATTAATTAACCCTATCGTTAACACGAATTTTCAATCTTCTTTCACGAAGGAGAGGATACGATTACAGAAAAAATATTTCTAAAACTAGAAAAAAGCTCCTTTAAAAAGTGGAAAATTCCATTCCGTGAGTTGGGAGTATAATGAAAAGAAGTCAATAAAGGATAAAGAAACTTTAATCCATACAAAAATACTACACGAATACACAGTTGCCACACCTTTTTAAAAATACAAAAAAGTTTTTCTTTATGTCTTTATGATTGTGGGACTTCTATGTTAGTTGTGTACTGTACATAGGTTTTAGGGTCCTAAATGAAGTTAAAAGCTTGAAAAATGCATTAAGGATCTGTCAAAGATTAAAAGGCAGTTTTTAGTGAAAACAAGCAATTTTTTTATTGTTTTATTTTAAAATCCATTGACTTCAGTTACCAAATATGTGTTTATTTTACTAATTCTCCCACAAAGAAACCCAGATATGTGATGTTTTACAAATCACTGCAGCTGAAATCGAAACCGGAAGTAGTTAAATACTTTCCAACATTTTATAAAACGCATGCCTCCATGGATTATAATTTATTTTATAATACGTTCTATTAAAAAGTTGCGAGTATTAAAATGCGTTTTGAGTAATTGTTATGCAGAAAGGATTGGCAATTGCATCTACTTTTGATTTTTAAAAACTTGAATTTTGTAAAAAATGTCATACGTAAAACATGGTACCTTAGTAATATATATCCTTTAATTTTTGCATATATGCTACATTTAATGTGCCAAAGGCAATAAACTAGAAATGTAACTTTGAGTTGAGTAGTTTTTCTTTTAGAGCTGCCTAATGTAGTTTTCACCAACACATTTTATGAAGATTTCAATACGAAAATATTCGATTAGCTATAACGATAGCAATGTTTGAAAATGCAGATCTTTTATGACTTCTAGTTCATTCTATTGACCATAACTGTAAGTACATTGTAAATAAAAATAATTAGAATATGCGCAATAGAATTTTTTTAGTGTTTTGCTTTCGTTGCAATTCGCCATTTGTTACCTAAATCGACACATTTTGCAGAATCTCAATTGGCGCAGAATATCCTGACCAAAATTTTTCATTATTTGTAATCACATTGATACAGAAAATAAACTGGAATCACTCATTGAAGGGACTTGTCAAAAACTTTTCACCGTAAGTAGAAATATTCTTTAAGAATATTTTAAGAAATCTTTCTGCAATAAAATGGCATGATTTCAGACTTTAAATATGTCAAAATCCTTACTTATTATTTTAAAAATTTCCCATCAAATTGAAGATAAGATTTTTAAATTTCGAAAACAGATTTCATATTATCTCTCAATACAAAAAAGAAGTAAATATTTGAAATGACGGATTCGATTTAAGAAAGCCTCGAAATCTATAAGCGTTATTTTTAAAAAATATCTCGCAGCAATAATTTACTTTAAAAAAATCTTCGGATATTCATATTTATTATTATTAAATACACGGATGATTGGATAAGAACGCTAAATCATGCAACGAAGAATTAAAAATATTTTTATCGGTATAATTTATTTCGCTTCACATGGTACGCATCTTGTTTAATAACTTTCATGGATAAACTTCATGGAGCGTGGGGAGAAGGCAGGTGGTTATTTCCAGGTGCTTTTGTCGATTATAAAACTAAGGCATTCTTTAATAAACATTTCAGAATCGTTTGGGAAACAAATCCTCGGTCTTTAATTAAAAACAGGAAATTATTGGAAATAGTTTTTTTTCAAAAAGCTGGACACATAATAATAAATATCGTTATGGAAATTAAATGCATGGATATTTAATTTATTTCAAAAAGAGATAATTTTGTCTCTCTAACGGAGATAAAATTTTATTTTCCTGAAATGGCAACATATTTATTTTAATACCATGCACCAGACAAATGATCTGATGTATGCTTCGTATAAATTTGTCTGTGTTTTGTACATTTTGTTGATATTAATTTTGTTTTTATTTTTGCATGCAAGAAGTATAGAGAAAGTAAAGCAATTGACAAAAATTTGAATTCGAGATTATTTCGAATCTTTGCTCTTTAGCCCAATCTGAAGATCATCGATCCAAATCAATTTCAAAATAATACAAGAAATATTCTAAAGAAATAATCTATGAAAGCCTTCTAAAAAAGACAGATTTTTTAAAATTGAGCTTTTAGTAAGATCCCAAATACTCCTATGAATTAGAATGAGATAGCTTTGAATGCATGTTTGTATCAAAAATAAAAAGTTCATAATCAACATTAGAAAATATTTTTAGTAATAATTGTTTCAGTAATACTGAACATCGTTCATAATATACAAAAAGCATTTTTAACAATAATAAGCTTTATTTTTATAGTTATATAATAATAATATAAAGAAAAATAATAAACTTATTTTTTAACAATTTTAAACAATGAAGTATTATTCATAATGAACATTAGAAAGCCTTTTTATTAATAATGAACCTTGTTCGTAATTTATAGAAATTTTGTTAGTAATAATTGTTTAATTAATAATGAAAATTACTCATAATATGCAGAAAACATTTTTAGTTTTCTTAATATCTGTTATTAATAAAGATGAATGCGTGTCTGCCTATGTGTGCATTGGTACTGTAGAGACCACACCGTTTGGCCTATAGCTAATTAACTTGAAGCTGAATATATTGGAGAGTGAGAATGTCCGATTCGGGGTGATTTTTATTTTTTGGAATTTCTATAATAATTTCATTTAATTAAAAACAAAACAAAACTCGTAAGTTTTTTTGCTGATACCATCTAAGTACAGAAATTAATTTTACATCATCTCAGAATTCAAATTAATGTATTCAAAATTGTTCCTTTTCAGTTGTTGTGAAGTCTTTTATTTATTTTAAATTATTTTTTAAAAGTAGATTCAAGCTTATTTTGTATAAAGTATTTCCATTTTATGAAAAAATTCAACTTGTTTTCATTGTTGATGTTAATATTTCAATCTGAATTTTTTTCCTCCATTATTGATATTGTAGGTATGAAAAAGTGGCCTTTATTATATTATGGGTAAATTTCATATTTAAAATATGCTATTTAATGAACTGTTAGAAATTTTGTACCTACATTTAAAGTCTAACTTTGTCAATAAGCAATGAAAATAAGTGTTTAAAGTGTATCAATTTATAAATAATTTTATCAAAGAAATCATAATATTATTTGAAGTTTAACTACCACTTCAAATTAAAGATACTGAAGAAGTGATGTTAGAAAATCAGGGCGATATAGAATGTAATGTATAGAATGTTGTAAAGCTTAACTTATAGAACGTTTTTCATATTATCAAAGTTAACAAGTTCCTTGTTCAAGAAACCATGATTTGAAAACAAGCATAAAATATTTGAAAATTTTTGCAACCATTAATCCCGGAGGTTTACACGGTTGCTAAAAGCAACTAATCTATACTTATAATAAAGCTCAATGTGTGTGTGTGTGTGCGTGTGCGTGTGTGTGTGTTGGCGCTCTACAGGCCAGACCGTTGGACCTACAGCTACCAAATTTGGTACATGCATACCTTGGAGGTTCGGAATGTGCACCCCGGAGCCCTTTTTTCGAATTTTTAATTAGAATTTGAATTAATTAAAATTTAAGCGAAATTTCGACGTTTTTCCGTTATAACTTCCGAAAATATTATTGCACAAACATGATTTTTACATCTATTTAAAGATAAAAAAATTAGCTTTCTAACGGTATCAGTTTTTTTAATTTATAACGTAAGCTTCTATTTTTAACGAATTTTTAAAGAAATATTTTAACCATGTTTTTATCACGTGACTGGATAAAATAAGAGAATGCCGGAAGTTCAAATAAAAAAAAATTATCATCGCAAAATAAATCTACAGAAATGCAACTGTCAGCACGTGACAGAATAAAATAAAAGAAATATAAAATGTGATATTTTCTTTAAAAAATAAATGCAAATGATTCTATGATCGTTTGCAATATCTGTATCATTAATTCAATACTTTTTTCCCTTTCTCGCTTTCTTTGAAAAAAAAACATATTTCATATTTTGGCAACATCATCGATAAAAACATTTTTAATATTTTGGAAGCATAACCGATAGTTAAAACTGATTGATTTATAAAATTAAAGAACATTATTAGGAAAAGGTGTTCTTTTAGAACTTTTCTTCCATCATCTTAAAGAAAATATTGCTTTCAGGCCAATCAATTCCCGGAATTACTTCTAGACTAATGAATATGATTTAATTGAAAATTTTAGAACGCATTACTCATGGCGAACCAGCTGGTCGCCAAAGGCGGCTAGTAAGATTATAAAGCAGAACGCCCATACCCTTTCAAAGTATCCGACTATGTTAAAACACTGATTATCGATCAAATAGCGGATTTTTTTAAAATTGATACTGTTTCTTGTGGTTCAGACATTTCTCTTCCCAAAACAGTAAAATATAAAATGTGATATTTTCTTTAAAAAATAAATGCAAATGATTCTATGATCTTTTGCAATATCTGTATCATTAATTCCATAAATTATCTTTATTTACAGTAAACCTGATTGAATTTAGACAGGATATGCATTGAAATCCGGACTTAATGCATATTTATGTGATCGTTTGCAATATCTGTATCATTAATTCAATACTTTTTTCCCTTTCTCGCCTTCTTTGAAAAAAAAAAACTTATTTCATATTTTGGCAACATCATCGAAAAAAACATTTTTAATATTTTGGAAGCATAACCGATAGTTAAAACTGATTGATTTATAAAATTAAAGAATATTATTAGGAAAAGGTGTTCTTTTAGAACTTTTCGTCCATCGTCTTAAAGAAAATATTGCTTTCAGGCCAATCAATTCCCGGAATTACTTCTAGGCTAATGAATATGTGATTTAATTGAAAATTTTAGAACGCATTACTCATGGCGAACCAGCTGGTCGCCAAAGGCGGCTAGTTTTTAATAAAAACATGATAAGGTAGTGAAGCACACAATTACAATTTTACAACAAATTCAAATTCTACAAATTTATCTCAATATGAAATAAGCTTTTAATTTGAGCAAAAATTGAGCATCAAAATAAACTACGATTCATTCGAAAGCAAGTTTAATCCATCTATTTATTGCAAGGTGTGTTAAGTAAAAAAAGCAAATTGTTTTCAAAATCCAATTTTTTTCCTTCAGTATTCTGAAAAAGGTTTTTCATTACACAAATGCACAATGAAAACAATAACCGTTAGAAATCGTCTAATTATTCCATTTTATTTCCTCGAAAAGAATTGCCTTTTAACGGAAACGAAGTCATTAATTTATTATGAGACTATAACAAACGATTCTGACAAGGAATTCCGGTAATAACTTTTTTTCTAAATGAATAATTGAGTTTTAATCAAAATCGCTTGGAATTATTTTCTTTAATTTAACATTTAAAAGCCTGTACTATCCAACATTTAATATCAGAATTACAAAAAGAATTTCGCAAAGATTAATTTTCTAGAAATTAAATTATTGTTATTGTTATTCACAAAGCGATTGGCAGATAAATAAAATACAAAGGAAATCACAATATTACCATAGAATAATAGGGCGAAAGAGAGTAAACTGAATCTTAAATATGAAAAAAAAAGCGTTAAAAACATGGATTGAATTCCCAAACATCACGTAAAAAAGTTCTTCAGGGAAATTTCGATTAAATTTGAAAATTTAATGAGCTTTATGCATTTGAATATTTCTTATGGGAATGCGCTTAAATCGTAAGTTTCTTATTCATATCGAAGTAAATTTAATTAAGTTTTAAAGTTCCAAATGAAATTTCCTAAGGCATGCTATTGACGTCATTCGAAGATAGAAAGCTTCAATAAATTTATTATTTAATAAGTAATTTTTATATGTAGAATGGAAAAATAAAATTCGTCTAAAAAGTATGGCTTTTTTATATATTTCAAAATTTAAAGAATCTATAATCTTAATTTAAAATTCAAGTTATAATCCTCTCAAATGTAATTTTTTTCAACCGTTTGCTTTTTTATTTGAATGCATATAGCAATGCTCGTAGTTCACTCTTTTAAATTTTTTAAGGGGAGGAAATATTTGATTTCCAAAAGTGTCGGTGACAATCACGTTCTAGGAAAATGTAATAAACTTTAAAAGGATATTATAAAAACATGGAGAAATATTTCAAACCCTACGAATTTTCAAAAGTATTTTATTCAAAATGATAATAGCAGTAATATTTTATCCTAACTTTTCCTTATGTAAATATAAATAAATATACATGTGGCCGAAATTCCCATAAAAAGATTTAGAGAATTTTCTATAAGTTTTCAAATTAAGCTATTGGTTTTCTAAGATTTTTCTAAGTTTATGTTATTTAGGAAACATAAAATATCTTTCCTGAAACAAGATAGTTTTAATAAATTTTAAATTTGTATTTAAATTCTATGTGTTTTATCAAAATTTGTATTGATTTCTATGTATATATTAAAATTCTAACTTATTTTTAACTATAATTTTCAGCCAAACCCCTTTTATGCATCATATATAAATATATTACTATTATAAAAAATATTAATAAATGCTAAAACAGATGATAATATTTTGTTTCCATTTCTGATGGACAGCTTTCAAATTAATTGAAATGTTCAGAAATTCATTCTTAATTATCATCTAATCTAACTAATGGATTCTTGAGAGCTATTATATCAAGTAAATTATTACAAATTTATATTACAAACTTATCGGCATTGTAACGTCCTGATTTTTTTGTTTTATTATCTGGTACTTAAAATGTACATAACATTTAAGATGACGTATTATTTACAGGAATTGAAAGAAATTATCGTAATTTACTTCAACGAACTGGACATTTCAAGTCAAAGTTTGAAAATAAACATTTAAAAAATTATTGTATTAATTTTTAGAATATACAATGAAATATTTTTATTGCACTTAATTATAATCATATTAAGTTACAGATGTTAAATATTTTGCACAATTTATTTCCATTGATCACAAGACTCCTTTCATAAATAAGAATTGATATAAATTCGTATTTTTAAAGTATGAAGAGAATTATTTGATAGTAATTATTATTTTATGAATAAATGTGATTCTCTAAAAGTAGTACAAAATCAAGAATTAAACCTTTCACAATTTTACAGGATGCCTACAATATAAAAGGCATTCCTGAAATGCGTGGTAATTTAAAATCATCAGCTGCAGAAACGTCACATTTATAGTGGAATGACTACTCATGTTGAAGACTCTCATTGTATCAAAGACTGAGTTGATAAAATAAATACGAAAAGGAAATCGCTAATATTTTTAGTTTTTTTTATTCACACTAAACTCCTCAGATTTTAATACATTTATAACAGCTATTTTATATTGTTGTTTTAATGTTCCTTTCTGCTCACTTGTTTGAATTATCCCTTCTGTACAAGATCGATGGAGGTCGATCACGTATATATTAACCTTCCATAATCGTTTTAATCTTCTGAATCAAGAGAAATCAGTGGGATGGATGGACGAATGTTTGGAGTATTATGTCGCAAGGGCCAAAAGTGGCCATGCTGCTTAAAACAAGCGGTGTGTGTTTATTGCCAAATAGTCTGTAAATAAAATATTTCTTCAAGGTCAAAATATAAACAACGCTTTGTTTTTATAAAATCAAAGTACAATAAGTTCAAAGGACAAAAATCTTAAAATTAGAACTCCGATTTCCTAAAATATGACTAGAAATTTTTTAAAAAACCCTATGATATTCATATAAAATGGATAAAATTGATGGCTCTTAAAAATTCGAAGATATTCTGGTAAGGGTTTTCTCCCACCAATTCACGCATCTCCAATGTTAAAGAATTAAAATAACGCATACGAGGAGTATTAAATTCAGGACACTGAATTAAAATGTGTAAAACTGTAAGATTGACACTGAATCATTGGGTGCTACATCAGGTGAATGAAGTAGATTGTTCAACACATGGACGTTATTTGCCAAAATTCTGTACGATGAATGAGAGATGATTGATGTTATTATTACATACGCAATATACATTCATTCTAATATTCTGGACCAATTTGAGGAATTTTGGATGTCAGAAACTTCAAAGCATTTAAACAATACTCATTATAAATTGTATATCCATTTCAAAAAAATTTTTTTAGCCTAGCTTTCTTGGTGTCGAAGAACGTATTCAGTTAATTTCATTTTGTATTGGATTTTTCTCTTTTTTTGGTTTTTGTTATTTTTTTACTTCCATTATGCACTTTAATTGTTGTGGCGTCTTCAGTAGTATCAAACATGCTTTGTAAAATTCAATTATTATGAAAAATCGTTGTTCTTCCCATGCAAATAATTGAATAATTTTTAAATGGGAAAAAGGCATGATTTAAATCATTTGAATAAAGATATTTGGGCAAAATTGAAATCTGTGCAATTCTGATGCGAATAAGCTTATGTGCACGAACTGAAATTTCTCTTCATTACTATAAGTAAAATGTCAAATGAAACTGAGATCAAATGTGTTTTCGAGTATATGTTTCCGATTGACTAAGATCGCTTGTCCCAAACAATAAACTTTCATTTCTTAATAATTCAAAGTAAACACACATTTACTCTTATATTTATAATTCATAGATTTTTTTTTTGTAAATTTATGGACTTGTTAAATAAGTTAATAACATATTTTAATCAACCTTCTTGGTATTCTGGGTAATTGCCAATTTGAAAATCCGCCTCTTCGATTAAGTATTAGATGAGATCGTTGCCAGATATATACTTTCGACAAAGACGGGAAAAATAACCTCACTCAACAGATGGACGAGACAATACTAAGAAGTAATAAGAAGTACGGACTAGGAAGAAGTACTATGAAGTACTAAGAGTAAATACGGACTAGGAAATAATGGTTAAAAAACATTGTTTCTTGAGACTGAAGATGCTACCTATGAATGGATTGTGGATAAAACAGCCATATGTTTGAGTAGTCGCTGATCTGATATTCGAGTGTGTCAAAGAATAAAGAAGCCAAGTATAAGAATAATGAAACATCATCCATCTATATATTAGGTTGGTGCGTATGAAATGTCGGATTCTCTTTACATGCGGACTTTTGTCTCCCTGTTTTCGTTATACTTTTGTCTTTGGCATAACCTCATTCATAGTCGTATTGTCCATTGCCAGAGACTCATTTCAGCAAAATAGGTTTTCTCGAAGGTCTTCCCTTTTGTTATTTCTTTTGAGTTTATTGCCGATATGAATTCTGCCGACATTCGCGTCATTTTCTTATATGAGTACAAACTTGGTAATAGTGCTGCAAAAGCTGCACGCAACATAAACCAAGCGTTTGGGGAGAATACGGTTAACGATCGGAAAGTGCAGCGTTGGTTCGAAAAATTTCGGACTGGCGATTTTTCACTGCAAAATGAGCCGCGCGGAAGACCCAAAACGTCTGTGAAGAATGATGACCTGAAGGCTCTAGTGGAAGCGGATCCAGCCGTATCCACGAGGGAACTTGCTATCAGGATGAAAGTTGACCATACAACGATATTGAGACACCTTTCTGAGATTGGCAAGGTTAAGAAGATGGACAAGTGGGTACCGCACGCACTGACAGAGCGAAATAAGCTGGAACGAACTGGAATATGAAGTTTTGCAGCATCCACCATATTCACCGGATCTGTCGCCGACCGATTTTCATTTTTTCAAGCATTTAGAGCTGTTTTTAAGGGGCAAACACTATGAAAATGAAGACAGTCTAAAAAACTCGATATCAGAGTTTATTAATTCTAAAGACCAAAATTTTTTTAAGACAGGCATCTACGCTTTAAAATCTCGTTGGGAGAAGTGTATTGAAGCGAATGGAGCATACTTTGATTGAATAAACAGCTTTTGAAGAAAGATATGAAGTTTTATACAATCACTTAAGAATCCGACATTTCATACGCACCAACCTAATACAAAGATGTCATCTGCATTTTTTTCTCGTGAATAACTGTTAATTTTATCTAAAAAAATGTGCCACAAGGCCTGCGTTTAAATAAATATTTATTATTAAATTAACACGTAAGTAACACTAATTAAATATTACTGATGCTTTCTGAAAACATGATATTCTCTATTACATGCATAGAATTTAATACCACGGGATGATTTTTCTCTCCTCATCATGTATTATATATATAACCATAAAAGCCTTAAAATAATTAAAACCCGTTTCCTGGGTCAACAAAAATTAAAACAAAACTAATTAGGTTGAAATTGAAACTAAAATTTAACTCGGAATTAAATACTAAAAGATCACAAAATGAAAAGTAAATGAAATAGAACCTATTGATGAAACAAATCTAAATTAAAATAATTAATAAAATTATGTAAATGAAACTAATTACGGAAACGAAACTAAAATTCAAACCGAAACTAAAACTTATTTCGGATTCAAACAAGTTTAAAATTTAAAATTAAAAAAAATCAATCATTGTATTTAGTGAGCAATTTAAAAATCAATCGAATGACAAGAAACGAAACTGAAAATTATTTTTTAAAATGTGGATGTTTCATGATACATTTGTTTTGCCATCAATTGCTTAAATTTGCAGTTTCCTTTTTCGAAGCAATTTTTCTTTTTTTTTTTCCTCCAAGCATTGTAAGAAAATTTGGATCAATAAAAACTATTTTATGAATAATTTTAAAATCACCTTATCTGGTATCATGTCATTATTACGACATACAAATAATAAATTAACAGAAATTTTCTTCTTGCCATTCCAGTAGCTGGTATTATACTATTACCAGCGGGGGACCGAGCTCCGCTCGGAGAAAACAGGTATAGAAGCTAACTCGAAGATTTAAATTTTCAATTGTGATTTATCAAAACAATACATGCCATAAGAAAATTTGTGAAACCATTGGTGAAAAGATAACCGGTTAAAGTGCACCATTGTAAACTATTCTAAACAAAGTTAGAGTTTGGAAAGGGAACTATTCTATACAAAGGTAAAGTAAAGGTAAAGATTGAAGTGTGTTGAAGTTCAATATTTCTGACAAATTTATTTAGAAAAACCAAACATATATACATACATAAGAAGCATATTATAAACCTATAACAGCATAAACATAAAACTTTATTAGTTCGCCATATTGGCTATAGATGGCAGCACGTTACCGCTTGAAAATTTAAGTAGCCATTATGGCGAACTAATAAAGTTTGAAAATATCCTATCTGTAACTCCGAACTGCTCGACCGTAGCGCTTCAAAACCGGCACCAATCGATTCCTCGTGGCCAAAAACCCCAGACCCCCAAGTTTACCGGAGTTTATTAATTCTGGGGCGATTTTCGACTTGGCAACCATTCCTCGTATTATAGTATTAGATATTTCATACTACACCCACGCTGCATCTATTCGCAACAATCTCAGCGCTAAAAAACCTATTGCATAAAACATCTCAATAACCAGAGATACAACATATTCCAAAACAG
>JAPMOQ010048821.1:625559-638467 GCA_026543055.1 Argiope trifasciata
CGAAATGAATTTCATCCTATATTCTATAAACCTGCAATAATTTTGAATCAGATAATAACACAAATATTAATTGTCCTAAAAATGGGAATGAAAAATACATTTGATTTAAATATTTCTTTTTTATTATAATGATCCGATTTTATTATAATGATCTTTACAAAGTTTCCGTCTGTTTTATTTCAGTGATTTTCTTTTTCTTTTCAATTTTTTCCAAAATTTTTTTTATAAATAAAAGTTAAATCTGAACGATATTCTTATACCATAACATTTTAATCTACCAGAAAAAAAATCTTCAAATTTTCCTCGTAGATTCTAAAAGATTTAGAATAATTATAAAGAACATTTCCAGACAATTGAATTGATAAAATCACTAATTTCTAATTAAATAAAAATATTTCCATACTCAGAAATATTTTCCAAGAAGAATGGTCATCAATATTAAATGAAACTGCTTTAGATTCTTTAAATCCTTCCATTTATTTGTCCCCGAATTGAAATTTGAAAATTTAATCTAATACTATAATACGAGGAATGGTTGCCAAGTCGAAAATCGCCCCAGAATCAATAAACTCCGGTAAACTTGGGGGTCAGGGGTTTTTGGCCACGAGGAATCGATTGGCGCCGGTTTTGAAGCGCTACGGTCGAGCAGTTCGGAGTTACAGATAGGATATTTTCAAACTTTATTAGTTCGCCATAATGGCTACTTCAATTTTCAAGCGGTAACGTGCTGCCATCTATAGCCAATATGGCGAACTAATAAAGTTTTATGTTTATGCTGTTATAGGTTTATAATATGTTTCTTATGTATGTATATATGTTTGGTTTTTCTAAATAAATTTGTCAAAAATATTGAACCTCAACACACTTCAATCTTTACCTTTACTTTACCTTTGTATAGAATAGTTCCCTTTCCAAACTCTAACTTTGTTTAGAATAGTTTACAATGGTGCACTTTAACCGATTATCTTTTCACCAATGGTTTCACAAATTTTCTTATGGCATGTATTGTTTTGATAAATCACAATTAAAAATTTAAATCTTCGAGTTAGCTTCGATACCTGTTTTCTCCGAGCGGAGCTCGGTCACCCGCTGGTTAAATCTAATATTAGTTTTAAATGTTAATACATTATAGAATAAATTATCTTTCACCAGTTTCTTAAAAATCGTTTGCAAAAATCTGTAGTTGTTTAAAAAGCTATGAGATTTAAAACTGTTTTGGGGAATAAGCATTCTTGTTTTTTTTAAATATAAAGATAAAATGATAAGATGATTATTTGTATTATAATATTATTATTAATTATATACGCAAGAGTTTTTTTTTGTTAAAATATTAGACTGATATTTTTTTAAACCCAAACTGCATTATTTTTATCAGTTAATAAAAAATAATGAAAGAAGATTG
Source organism: Argiope trifasciata (assembly GCA_026543055.1). Lineage (NCBI taxonomy): Eukaryota > Metazoa > Arthropoda > Arachnida > Araneae > Araneidae > Argiope > Argiope trifasciata. Next base: position 626,962 of record JAPMOQ010048821.1, read on the forward strand.
AATAAAAAATATTTTATATTTTATTGATAAATTTAGATATTTTTCAGTATTCATTAATTTTTCCTTCAGATATTTCTTCTCACTATTCAGAACAGTATTCTGAAGTTTCTCTCTGATGCAATTCAGGAATAATGAGGACTCAACATAGTTTACTAAACAGTTTTATGCTGGCTTTATTAAATTCTACAAGAAAAACGCACACCATACAATTACTAATTGTTGTCATTTTTTGTCATTCAAAATGGGACACTTTAGGTGTGTTTTTGCTCAGTTGGCCCAGGTTTGTTATGCATGCTAGAAAACCAAATATTAATCTTAATTCTTACCATCTATCTATCCGAATTCATCAGTTTTGAAGGTTGAATGATAATTAAAATAATTTTCTGAATATATTTCATTTATATGAAGGTATAATAATAGAAGCTGATACAGGTGCCTATCAAAATATGTCAACATATGAAAAATAATTGCTTATGATAAATTTATGAACTTTGAATTGAAGTATACATCACGAAAATCAATCAGATGCAGAAATTGTGGGAAATAAATTAGAATTAAATCTATGCAGTACCCTCTCGAGAATCTGGCCTAATTTGTTGAAAGGTTAGGCCGGATAAAAAAAATTGGATTGACCGGAGCTCTATGAGGTAATTTCTTTTCCCACCAAAATCAGAAGTCAAAATTTTTATATCAAAACTGCCCGTTATAATACGCTTTTTCTTACCACTTATTGAGTATTAAACCCTGAATTCATCTTAAGCCTGGCCGGCGTCCTGGCATAGGGGTAGCGTATCTTCCCCGTGATCTGGGCGTCCCAGTTCGGGCATAGTTGTTCTTCTATGTTCCGTCTGTGAGTTGTATGAAAGTGCCCCCCCCCCCCCTGTAAATAGGGGTTGTGAAAGCGAATGTGTGTGTCATCTTTATATGAGATAGAAGTCAGACTTCTGCCCTCTGGGCTCTAGAGGGTCTTTACCCTCAGAAGCTACTGCACCCCCTTTCCGTGGAAACACGGACCCGACATCATCATCTTAAGCCTAATAGAATGTGAATGCGGCCCGGTGAATCATAGAAGTAGTTAACGGACTCTGCTGTTACGTCTGAGTCTAATTGCTGTATAACGCATAATCACTACAACTTTTTTCGGTTATCACCCATTTTGAAATCTTCATTGTGGGGCATTAAATATAAAATATACCCTCCCCCCTAAAAATCACTAAATACTGTGCGTATTGCGTAGCCATTACACACTGATGAAAAAAAGAACAACCAGCAGAACACTGCTCTTTACCTGATACAACTTGTATTTTACTCACAACAAGTAGGACACGCCAGTTTCAATTATATTGGAAATGTTGTAAATGCAACACATTGCATTCCTCATTTAATTACGACAAAAGAAAAAAATTATTGAATACTATTGAAGACGGATAATCTGAAACCGTATACCTGGATGTGTACTGTATTTTAAAATATAACATGGAATATCTGCTTAAATTCTACGTATAAAAATATTGTTACGGAAAGCTATGACGTACCTTCGGTTTTATAAGTCAGTTTTTGCTTTTTATACAGATCACAGGTGTAAATTTTTTTCTTATGTTTTGGTAACATCATCACGTTTTCTGCTCTCCTTCTTATCTCATCTACACTCTTTTTTATATTCTTTAAACGAATTATTGCTCATAGTTTATGTGCTTAATACGTAACAATTAAGATTAATTTTCTAACATTGCTCACAATTTATGTTCGCAATAATGATGTAGTTTCAATCAGTCTCCACTTTTTATAGATTAAAGATATGCGTACAACTGTAATTCGTTGGTGCTATCGCCAATGGCAAAATCAATGGGACAAGGAGACTAACAAGCTTCATTTTATTAAACCCCAATTGACCAACTGATCTTCAAAACTAAGTAGACGCTATGATGTAATTTTATCCCGACTACGTATTGGTCACACTCGCCTGAGACATAGATTTTTACTTTTTTCCGAGCCCCCCCCCCCAATCTGTGATAATTGTGGAGTTATTTTAACAGTTTTAATAGAATGCATTCGCTTTATTGACCTTCGATGTAACCATTTTAAATCCAACAATTTTAACTTGGATTTTTTATTGATTGAGACGCATCATCCAAACATTTTCTTATATATTAAAGATGTGAGAATTTTACATGAAGTTTAGTCTGGTTTTAATAACTTTCACCCTTTTTTAACATTTGACTAGTTTGAACACAACCAATTACAATTTTTACAATGCAAAACTAATTTTATCTTAATGAAGAAATTTTACACTGTTTCAGCGTAGCATATCTATATCAGGATCTTGCGCCAGAAATTGAAATCCAAATCCACTTTTTATAAGCACATTTTAATAGTCGTTACCTAATATATCAATAATTAAGTCTCTTATTCTTAATTTGTTGCTCACGATTTTAAGCATGATTTGTAACTACGACGTATAAAAGAGATTTGTCGTCCGCAGTTTTTCGCTAGAGACCCATTCATATCCATTGACACCTCTCCGATAGATGAAGTTTTATTCTCTCGTCCGTCTCCATAAATAACCCCTAAATGAGGATTAATACCTTACATGGTTCACAGCCACCAACAGCACATTTGTGGTAATGAGAGGCGATTCTTCCGATGACGATTATCGGCGTCATCTGAATCGACGTCGCGCGTTGCCTGCCAGTAATGGATCGATTCTATTATTGCTGGGAGTGGCAGAAAATTCGCGGAGTCGGCTGAGATGTGAGAGGATATTCATAGAGTCCTGTCGTGCGTGAAATGAGCGAGGGGGGAGAGGAAAGAAAAAAATGGCAGATATTCATGTAAAGGGATTTAACCTCTAGATAATAAATTAGCCGTTCGCAGCCTCGGGAATTGAAGATTCAAGCTGTGGCAAATTAAGATTGCTGGGAATGAGTGGTTTCGGAAGTATTGAGATGTTATCTATAGGTAAATTTAAAGCATGTTAAATAAAGCGTTTAGGTGATCCCGTATGGCGGTACATACTGAATTAAGGTATCCGACTATGTTTGAAGGAAAAGTTTTGAAAACAATGATTTTTTAGAAACTTTTTATGGTTTTTATATGTATTATCTTCTATACTAATAATAAAGCTCAATGTGTGTGTGTGTGTTGACGCTCTACAGGCCAGACCGTTGGACTTAGAGCTACCAAATTTGGTACATGTATACCTCGGAGGTCGGGAATGTGCACCTAAGAGACCTTTTTTCGAATTTATTGTTAGAATTTGAATTAAAATTTCGACCTTTTTCCGCTATAACTTCCGAAAATATGATCGCAAAAACATGATTTTTACATCAATTTAAAGATTAAAAAAATAGCTAAATGGTATCAGTGTTTTAATGTATAACTTAAACTTCTATTTTTAACGAATTTTTAAAGAAATATTTTAATTATGTTTTTTTAGCACGTTACTGGATAAAATAAAAGAAAACAATGCCGGAAGTTCAAATAAAAAAAAACAACTGTCATCGTAAAATAAAATCTAAAGAAATGCAACTTTTAGCACGTGACTGGATAAAATAAAAGAAACATAAAATGTGATATTTCCTTTAAAAAATGCAAGGCAAAGGATTCTATGATCGTTTGCAATATTTAAATCATTAATTCAATAAATTATCTTTACTTATACAGGATTGAATTTATACAGGATATGCATTCAAATTCCAGTTCAATGGCCAATTTGTAAAATATTAATAAGCATATATATTGTTTAATACTATTGATTTGATCTAAATGAAGTAAATAATTACATTTTATGTAGCTTGAGATAAACAATGCATTTATGAATAATGAGTTTTAGATTTCTTCATACTTTGCTCTGTGAGCCATATTTTCAAAATATTTTTATTAATATATTAAATAAAAGTAGCTTCATCTATCAGTTTTCTAAATTAATAATTAAAACTGACTGATTTATAAAATTAAAGAATATTATTAGGAAAATGTGTTCTTTTAGAACTTTCCGTCCATCATTTTAAAGAAAATATTAATTTCAGGCCAATCAATGTCCGGAGTTGCTTCAAGGCTAATGAATATGTGATTTAATTGAAAATTTTATAACGCATTACTCATGGTGAACCAGCTGGTCGCCAAAGGCGGCTAGTAAATTATAAACACTATAAATACAGAAAGAATTATTTGAAAATATAATATGTTTTAAGAAATAAGAAAATGTGTAGTAAATTCTAATGAAATTTAACCAAAACGGTTAGCATTCTACACAGAATGGTAATGCAGAAATCCTATTTTTCTTTGGACACAAGTTATACAACAGAATGATGAATGGAATGATCCAAAATCTAAGAAAAAATTTGAGATGCAAAAAAGGTATGGATAAAAATGTACGTATATATGCATTTTTACCATAAATTAAAAATATAATTTTTCTAGAAACACCTATTAATGAAAAAGTATTTCACCCACGATAAAACTTTTGGTTCAGTTCAATGCCCATATTATTTAAAACACGCACTGAAATGTTTATATGAATACCTCTATTACTTTTAGCAATATTATGTAAACGGTTTAGAATTTATATAAAATTTGAACTTTAAAAAAAATGGAAATTAAAGAAAAATGTTATATGAAAAATGTGTGACTCTGGATGATAGGTCAGTCATTCATTTTCTTAGAAAAGATAAACTGTTTTGGGAAGAGAAATGTCTGAACCACAAGAAACAGTATCAATTTTAAAAAAATCCGCTATTTGATCGATAATCAGTGTTTTAACATAGTCGGATACTTTGAAAGGGTATGGGCGTTCTGCTTTATAATCTTATACAATTTGTTGATGATTGGAGGTATGATGATACAATATGTTGTTGACGTGAGGCTTATATTAAACTTTTTTTGTTTAATTTCGAATAGTTCAATAAGTGCTAAATTAACAATTATTATTAGACTTTGATTTGTTTGAGGTTAATGTTTAATAAAAACTATTTAACAAATTAATTTGTAACAAGGGGAATGTTCGAGGTTAAAAACTGAGTTCAAGATGAGGTTCATTATATTAGTATTGGTAGAATGTTCATTCATGAAAATATTAAAGCGCAATGGCCAGTCAATCTAGAAAAAATGGCTTTCAAACTTCAGCAAAGCATATATATTAATTATGTGTCGCGGATGCCAATCCTAAATAGTATAATGGTTAAGAAAGTGAGACAATATTCACGAGACTCAAATTCGGTCCTTTTTACATATTTTTATTTGTTATCTTTCGAAACTATTTCAAATTAATTTAAAAGTTTAAAAACCGTTTTAATTAATATGTATTTCCTTTTTTATGCAAAAATAAGTATTTATTCTCCTAACTTTTGGATTATAATTCAATTGTAAAAAGATATTAAAAAAATTCCATACAAAAATGGATATCTCAGTGATTGAAAACATCTTTACATTTTAAATTAAACTTAAGTAATACCAAGTATTAAAAGATGCATCGCATAATTATGCATTCACTTTTGTAACTAATTTTCTTCTAAATATTAAATAATAATTCTAAAGTTAGGAGAATAAATATTTATTTTTACATTAAAAAGAAAAACATATTGAATAAAATGGTTTGTTAATTGTTCCAAAAATTATCGGTTTATTGGAGTTATCGGTTTTACATGTTTCTGAAAGTACAGATGGACAATCTGTTGCTGGATTTCGCCCAAAATTTGGTAAGCGTCTATGCTGAAAACGTTAAATCTGTTTACCGAATTATATCTATCTAAGTCTCTCCGTTTTGAGGGTAGTGTGCTAACTTAGTGGAGCAGTCAGACATACAGACTTTCTCTGAATGGATTTGGCTCAAAATTTAATAGATATCTAAAGTTTTAAGTCAGTGCCGAATTTCAGTCGACTAGCTCAAGACTTTTTTGTGTTATCTTTGTCTGTAGAGACGAACAGCCATCATTAACCTTCCAGCGGGAGCAGCCGTTATACTAACATGAAAGGTCGCGCATATTTCCCACATACGCTACAGTAAATTATAAATTTTCAAAAGCGTAACTATTAAAATTATATTGTAAATAGCTTGGGATTAATAACTACAATCCCTTTAAACATTTTTTACTTAAAAAGAAGCAGAAACAATATAAACATAGATTGCAATAACAATACAAAATGACCACAGGTTAACTGAACTGATTTAAAAATAATATATATGAAATTCTCGATATTTTGACCGAACAATTTGCATATAAAATATAGAAAGCAAAAATACAGAATTTATGTATAAAAAGGGAAAAGTAATTGAAAGTTAGATATGAAAAGGAAGGAAATAGTTTCATTGTTATTTCATTGCAGCGCTGCAATTTGAGCAAATGTGTTTAGTGTGCTCCAAACATATAAATTTCTGTCAAATCTCACAACCAAACCTCGTGATTCTAGTCCGCTTTTCTTTTTGGCAAGGTTTTTCCCCTGACGTCGAATCTTCCACTTCTTCAATACCTTTTTCGGCTTTTCTCTTTATTACCTTTAATTTTAGCTCACTTTTTAGAGATGTGGGTGCTTTTTTCCAATATTTTCCTTCGTGAGTGCATTTTCCAGCTGTCGCCATTCTAAAACAATACGGATTTATTTGTTAAATATTACAAAATCAGATGTGACAAAAACTTACATGAACGGTCGCGCGTATCACTAAAATACAAATATCTGATCGGCAGAGACCTATTAATGCAAAAAAATTACGACGACAACTGAAAGTAGGTCAAAGGGAGGGGGACATATAGCCAAAAACAGGCGTTCTCCGTGCCACCAGATCTGAAGGTATGAAACGAAATTCATCTCTAGTGTATCTCTCACATACGCTGGAGAATTAATGTGGGTTGCAAATTCGGGTACGTCTAAAAACGTGGACATTCTTCATAATCTCCAGTGCGAACATTTTCCTTTTTATGTATTTCGTATCAGAAAAAGCAGACATGCAACAATCTGCAAAACTGAAATTTGGTTTCAGATTTTTGACATTACAATTATAAATCTTTTTGACAGAATTCTATATATTTGATTCTTATTCCTACATATTTAATAGTAACACAAGATGCTCTATATTGGGAAATGGTTAGAAAATGTTTTGGATATGGATACACCTGCTATTCTTTTATAATTTTTTCTCTTCCCAAAACGGTATTAAAATTAAAGAAATTGGCTTTGATCCATCTGGCAACTCTGTTTTTGGAGGGTAGTCTGAATTCGGACAATGGAGTTAATAGCAGTTCTGATTGGACAGCATCGAAACTGAAATAATCCATTAGTACAATATTCCACCCTAATGAAAAGGTTAAAAGAATTTCTTTTTGCCTAAGTGTGTACAACCTATAAAGAGAAATTATTGCGACAGTTAAAACATTCGGTCTTCAGATTTTGATAACTGTCCAAATCGGAAAAGGTCCATTGTTTCCCCAACCCATTTTTAAAAATTATATCTGTGTCTCTCTGTATGTAAACGAAAGGGTGACATTTAAACTAATATACTGTATATGGTTGTTAAAAAAGCAATGCTGACAAATGTTAGAAGACTCTGACTAAAGCAAGTATATACTCCCATCTGAGCTTGCAAATATAAACATAATAGTTAAAAAAATTTATAATTTCTATGCATCAAATTTGTCAGTTGGTTTTTAACACTGAAATTAAAGTCTCAAGTAAATTTTCCTTTCTCTTCATAAGCAAATTTTGAACAAAAAATTGTCACATTTCACTAAAAAGACTTTCCTATAAAATTTTATTATGACAGTATATTATGTCGCAATTCATTAATTTTTTTCAGAAGATAAAATACTGAATATTTCTTATGATGTAAATAGGCATAACGCAAGACGGCTAGATATTAAGTAAATTTACTTGTTGATGCTTGTCTCAAAATATAAACAAAATTTTGCATTTCATTCAATTTAACTAGAAGATGTTAATTTCATCCATACGAGAATAGTTCAAGAAAGTTTACAATGCAAAAGGAAAAATGCTTTACTAACTTTAGACGCATCATACAATTGATAAATAAGAGACATATCTGGCTATCACTTTTCTACATAACCACCAAACCTGTTGAGATTTTTATCCCACTGCTGAGCTAGTTAGTTTAACTCATCTTGGTAATAATCAGGTTCCAGACTATTGAGGCTGTTCTTGGTACCTTTTGAGCATCACTGTTTAATATCAACTTTTATGTTTCCTCAGAAAAAAATCACTGGGAGTCAAATTTGAACTTTATGTGGGATAGTTCCAGATCGCCAACCTAATGTTTCAAGCAATATCTCGGCCCATTTCAAAAGAACAACACCATATAGGCACCTGTTGTCTGCTCATTGCTTTGTCCCCGCACATTTCAAAGATTTGTCTGTGAATGTCAGATGGAGACACGCTTTTGGCCCATAGAAATCGTATCACGACTGGCACCTCTGTGAGAGATCACTTCTCTAGATGTTTTGTCATTATTGTCGCTGTTTCAGGTCTCAGTACTAACACTGTTTGCTCGAACAACCGATCTAAGACAACTAGCGCTATTTGTCTCGGCTCTGGGAAACAATATTCCTATCCACAATTGCTACTTTCCAAGCACTGTTGCTTGTAAACTTTTCTTTGGATCACTTCTCGTATTTAGATAGGGGTCGCGGTGGCCTGGTGGTAAGGTCTCGGCTTCAGAACCGGAGGGTTTCAGGTTCGAAACTCGATTCCACCGAAGAACCGTCGTGTGAGGGGGTCTCTTGCACGGTAAAGCTGTCAGGTTAAACATCCTCCCGCTGGTGTGGCGTGGTGTGGAGAGGGGGGTGCCACTTCAGGTGTCATCCTCGTCATTTGACCGTGGTTCAAAATTACGAGGTCCGTCCCAAAATAGCCCTCGTGTTGCTTTAAAACGGGACGTTAATATAACTAAACTAAACTAAATTATTTAGATAGACAGATATCCAGTTAATGGAATCGTTCAAAATTTGGCAGCATCTAAACGTTTGGTGCGGGAACCGTTTACTTCATTTCAACAGCATATCTCTGAATTATTGTGTTCCAAAAAAAGACATGATTAAAAGAAAATGCTTTTTTCCCACTCAGGAGGGCATGGATATCCATCGAAAACTTGTGATAGATTTTTTGCTTTATTTTAATTCTTATCTTTCTTATTTAGAACTCAAAAATGTATTGATGATTTACCAATAAAATATTTGGAATGCAACCAGAAGGAAATCAATACTTTGGTAGTATCATCTTGTATTTTGAAGATGAGAAAAATTGTCTTAGGACGATTTTAGCTATGTTCAATATTTGTTTTTCATTTGTTGTTGTAGTTTCTGATGCCAAGTGTCATTGTCAAGCCCGCTGACTAATTTTGTCAGTGATTTGAGCCGAAGTTTTACGTCTCGGTTTCCAGCAGCGCTATCTAGGGACAAGAGTACGACTTAGCTACTCAGGCGTCACAACCCGTTTTTTCGGGGAGGACATCATTCTTTTATCCACAGATCATAATTTAGATCTGAACCAGAGAAAGATCACCTCTGATCCAGTACTCCCAGTGACATGTAGGACTTTGTGACCACGACAGATTTATGCATGAGCCAGGCACCACCACACAGGAGGAATCTTTGAGTGACGGATTCGAACTCAAAATCCAAGGAATGAGAATCCAACGTTATACCAACCTGTTTCTTTTTCAACTCGGGAAAAGTCCATTGTTTCACAAGCCATTTTTGAAATTGTATCTATTTCTTTACATGTGAAAGGAAGAAAAATATTGAAATTAATATTCAATATCTGCATATAATAATATTCAGTATAAATCTTTTATTTCGTATGAGCATCAAAAAGACCATTTGTATAAAACCCAGATGATATTTTATATCGGGATTTCCAAAATATTAATATATCACCAATCAATATAAAAAAGGCAATATTAATTTGGTTCACTTTTCTTTATTCTTGAGAGAATAAAAATTGAGCAATTTATCGTAAATAATATGAAACTCTCTGTGAAGTTAATCATCAGGTAATTAATTTCTGAAACGATAGGAAAATCAGCAGATACCAAATTGAGTTTAGACAAAATGGGAGCTGAATAATCACTAATTAAATTTAGTGCCTTCCAACCCTTTATTAATTTAATGACGTTAACTTTAATTAAATTTGCACTATCAGACTAAAAGAAATATTTTTTTATTTCCATATATTTTCTTATCTCTTTGGAATATCTGATCAAAAATGCTCTTTCTTTTTTTGTATTGTATCTTTTTTTTATATTGGATCTACTTTTTTTGTATTGGCTATACTTTTAATGAAAATTCTAACTTTGTTTCATCTTGAAAATACAAGAAAATTCTGTATTGGAAAAAGTACAGGATGTACTATAGAAAATTGTTGGTACATGACATAATAATAAGTGATAAATATATATAATGATAAAACATAAATAATGTCGAATTTTAATGTCGATAATAATATAAGAAATTTGATGATACAATAGTAGAAAGTAACAAATAGGTAGTAGCAAATAATTCGACCACAAGTTTGCTATTATTGGAATATTTTAAATGATAATATACAAGGGACGATCCAAAAAAGTTTACAAGACAAAGGAAAAATGATTTTTTAATAATGTAAGAGTGTAGGGATTCCAAAAAGAATGTAGGGATTGCAATACCCTGAAACATAATTATTCTTCTGTTCAAAGATAACTTTTCAATAAACGCTTTAGTTTTTTAACATCATTATTCTAAGAATATTTTAATAACATTTCCATTCAAAATGTACATAAAGTGCCGGAACAGAGATTACTTGGTTTGCAGAAGTTGCCATTCTTTCTATCTTATGTGAATACAACAGAAAGTCGAGGAACGATATTTTCCTGACTTATATTATTATTATTTTTCTGTCTGACTTATTTTCCTGAATGATATTTATTAATGAAAGCGTACATTAATACATTTTAAATGAATACTTGTTTGTCAGTAGCTTGTTATAGCTGTTATTATAAATGAAAGTTTGTTCATCAGTAGCTTGTTATAATTTTTATTATAAATAATAGCTTGTTCACCAGTAACTTGTTAAAGCTGTTATTATAAATGATAGCTTCTTTAAAAGCAGATTCTCATAGCTGCTGAAGCTATGAATTTTCCTGAATGGTATTTATGAATAAAAGCGTGCATTAATACATTTTAAATGATAACCTTTTTATCAGTAGCTTGTTATGGTATTATTATAAATGATAGCTTGTTTACCAGTAGTTTGTTATAATTTTTATAATAAATGATAGCTTTTTTATCAGTAGTTTGTTATAATTTTTATAATAAATGATAGCTTTTTTTTATCAGTAGTTTGTTATAATTGCTATTATAAATGATAGCTTGCTCATCAGTAACTTGTTAAAGCTGTTATTATAAACAATAACTTCTTTAAAAGTAGCTTCACATAGTTGTTGCAATAAAGGACAACTTTTCCATTACTAGCTTGTTACAACTTTTATTATAAATAATAAAATTAGTTTATCAGTATATTTTTC
>JAPMOQ010048821.1:638477-649535 GCA_026543055.1 Argiope trifasciata
ATTCATGTAAAAGATCTATATTTCGAAACTATTTGCAGGTTTACTCAAGGCTCTTAAAATTATGTGGGAAAGGAAAATAAGATTTTGATTGGTGATATGCAAGAAAATTTCAGATTGGATATGAATTTTTAGATTTTAATGATGCAAGAGCTAAATCTGACCATACTGCTCCAGATGTACGGTAAAGTAAGAAAATTTCGGAGATATCATTGACATTGTCTGGAATTATGCCTGTCTGTCTTTGAAAGCAAAGGACCAAAAATAACATGGAATACCAGAGAGATAGAAGTTGACGTGGGGTTTTAAAGTCAAAATTTGAACGAAAACTTTTTCTAAGAATTGTTACTTGTTTCTCGTCCTAGTGCAAAGTAATAAGATAGCTAAAAAAATGCCAAGAGTAACTGGATCCAGCATTTTAGCATCTAAAATGCAGAATTTTGACAAATTTTGCATCAAATACATCAATACAATTTTGCATATTTAGTGTATGTCTGTACATCGCAGACATGGAAACATGATGACTCAACTCGATCTTGTTCTAAAACTGTTGCTTTGTCAAATGCATACTCGGTGTTCTTCATATTCTTCGAAGCTCAAATGCGAAGCTGTGAAAATAAAAAACAGATTACTCATGATTTTTCTGACTTATGTTTATAAATTTAGATATAGTTTTATGAGTGAAGCAGATAATTAATAACCCATTTTAAATTACATGTGACAAAAGAGACCATTCTCGATGATTTTTTGTGGTTATTATTGGAAATATTTGAGTTCCTAGAAAATGCGATTCACGTAAACGGAGAACATAGTAAAAATATAGTCTTTGTGATTTTTTTCAGAATTATATTCATCGGCTTAGACGACATAAAATGTAATTCAGGAAATCTCTTAAAGCAATTTTAAAACTGCAAATAAATATTTGTCTCTAACTGATTAAAAATTACTAATTGGGCATTTCTTAGGGTGGAAAACTCGTTTCATCAAATCATATTCATATCATATCTTCATACTCCGTAATCCTATGCAATCCTATCCTGCTTGTTAGGGTGTTGGATTCGCATTTCGTAGGTTATCAGTTCAGAACCACCGGCCGAAGACTCTCAATGCGTGTGGTGACTGGCGCCCGTGTAAATCTGCCGTGGTTACAAAGTCCTCCATGTGAAGAATAATATTAATGAGGTACTGGTTCAGAGGTGATTGTTCTCAGATTCAGGTCTAAATTACGATCTGTGAATGAATTGCATGAATGAAGTCCGACTCATAAAAAGGGTAGTGACGAGTGAGTATCTAAGCTTTTGGTTCTATTTGGCGCTACTGAAAAAACAAGAGATGCTCACTCGCCTTAAATCGTTGGTAGATAACCGTCAGCTAGTCTGTAAAGTACCATAAAGGCCTTATCGTCAGCACTTTTCCCTTTCTACCCTCAAAAACCGGTTAAGCAAGTTTCATAATCGACAAATTTTTCTAACCAGCTCGAAAATGTCGTCGGAAATATTGTCCGCTAACGAAATTCAACCAATCATGTGAAACTTTGAAGAGACGTCACTTTCGTTGTCGTTTGCTGACGGAAAGTGCCGAAGATATTTTTCCGTGTTATAAGGCCTTAAGACGCAACAACAACGGCGTCATCCTTATCAATTTTCAAAGGGCTTTCATTTACATAGAAATTCAATAAGCTATTTACTTTCCTCACGCCATAAATAAACTCGATAAGAAAATATTTATACATTAGAAAGTTACTAAATGGTAATAAATAACCTCTGGGCATGCTTAACTCTACTGACAAATTATTATTTTATTGCTACTCAAGCAATACTCTTCGACTGCAAGCTGATTGTCAGAAACATAAAAGGATTGAAGAGTCCGGCATCCCCTCAAACCGTATACCCTGAAGGGACTTTAGAAGAGCGATTACTCTCGAATGCCTGCTCGCTCGTCGGCATTAAAATGAAATTAAAAATGTTCCAAAGGCTTTTCATTAGATTTTTATGGCACCATTACAGATTTACTGCCTTGTCAGATGTTTGTCCTGGAGTTAATTGCTTTTATCACGGAGGTTGCACGAAAATTGCTTTTCTTGGAGCAATTTTGAACAAATGGTGAGTGGATGAATTATGCTGCCTCTATCAAAGCAAGATGAAGGCTTAAAATAAACTACTAGCATTTAGGGTTGCTTTGGTTTATTACGATTTTAAAACAGCTTCACTTCGTAACGATAGATTAAGAGTAAGGCTTCGAAATCGCTGTCGATTACAGCAGTTTAAATTCCTCTTTGTCTGGCATTTGAATTCTTAATAGAAGTTATATTCTATCCTTTATTAATGTATTACCAAATTATGGCAATTCATATAAACTAGTTTAATATTCAGTCTTTCTACGAAAAAAAATGATGTAAGATTATCAGGATCAATAAATATCAAATCAATCTACCTAAATTACTATAAAAGAGAAAATACATTACAGAATTTTATTAGTTTTTTATCGTCGAGTTGGCTATACACAGCAGGCTTTCAAGTTTGCATTCTACAGTTTACCGGATAAGGGTTGGAGAAAGAGGTGGAAATTTAGACATAAATCTTTCCATGCTTACATAAAAGGATATTAATCTAAAAGGTATATATTAAAAAAGTTATAATTATAAAAAATATATAGAATAAATTGTCTTATAGAGAGATCAGCGAATAAGCCCTGATTTCAAAATTAAATATCTCTACAACAAAGATCGATAGAATTATGCGGTAAACTGTACGTTTATTATCAAAACTGTAAAATTGCTGTACAGAAGTTTAGAAAATTTAGTTACGAAAATCGTTAAAAGATGGCTCTCTAATCACAATGCCCATAGACGCTTTCAGTATGACGTCACAAATGAAAAATGACTTCCGAACTGACTCCTTGTAACTTCTTTCAATGGGGAGCATTTAAAGACACTGTCTAGAGATACAATCCCGCCACTCTAGTAGAGCTTGAATCGTTGATTGGTGTTGCATGTGATTCCATTTTCGTTGAGACATTGCAAGGCGTGATGTCAAATTTCACTGTTCGATTACGCCACTTCATTGTTTCGAACGGTGTAGAGATGTCAAGAGACTGACTGGATTGCCCACCAGATGGCGGGCTAGGAGGTGGTAGTTGCTGTGCTGTTGAGAGTTGATGAGGGACTTGTGTGTACGAAGGCGAAAAAAGGTTGCTGATCTTTGATATGTGTGTATTGTGATTGTGTTAATTTTTTTCGTATTAAATGTTCCTGTGCCGTGACATCTTAAGCTACCAAATAAATATTGATGTCAGAAATACGTCTCATCATTCCCCCACGACACTACAACGGTGAACATTTTGAAAAAATTATATTTTGATTGCAAAGACCTCAGCACTTTATTGTTGCTCTTTTTTTAAGACTTCTTTCAGAGAAAGAATTTTCAGCGCAGAGCGCCATCTGATTTTTGTAATTAAATTTTCTATCTTTTGTACACTATTTCTACAGTTTCATTAATATACGTACAGTCTACCGTATAATTTTATAGATCTTTTTTTAGAGATTTTTAACTTTGAAATCATGGCTTATTCGCTGACCGCCCTGTATATGTATGTGTGGAATCGCAAGCTTAATTTTTGATACATGGCTGAAGATAGAGGACTTTGAATTGTTAAGTTCATTTTATTGCATCCCTGGAAGTACACATTATATACAAGCAGAAGCGACGAGCAAAACACAACACAGACCGATTCATAGCAAAACGAGGGAAACTCATGAAAATTTATCCATGTGAATATATACTGTGAGATTTTAATAAGGATTTATAACATGCGTCAATCATAAGCTAGGGAAACATAGGAGTCTTTTAGTGGAATTTGTTTCTATTTTCAATTTTTTATCCTTTCGCTCGAAATGTGGGAGTGTTTCGGTCTTTAGCCGATTCAGCAATTTTACCAAGTTTCTGTTGGATTAATTAGATAGAAAAACTCGAATATGGATATAAGAGAGGAAACAAAATCTAGCTAAGTTTTGAACTGATAGTAAGGGCGCAACAAATAAAGAAAACCAGTTAATTTAATAGTCATGTGACCGAAGTAAAAAATTATTAAGACCATAAAATAATTTTTTTTTTCAGTTTTTTTATTTATTATATCATATGCTCACATACAGATACATCGATGGTATTCAATTCCTTGACAGATTTGGTCAAAACAAATTAAGCAAACCATTCATGTGTTTCAGTTAATAGAAAAATCATATGCCAAAGTTTCATCTCCCTCGGCATGTTTTATCCCCAGACTTCAAAAACATTTACTTAGTTCCGGTGAATTTAACTTAAATTTGGAATGGAATCTACAGTTTGATGTTAAAAAAGAGATATCAAATTATGTCACTTTAATTCCTTTGTTTTCACATTGCCAAATTTGTAGACAGACATATAGGCGCAATAAATTATTCTTTTTTGCAATACACCAACTATATGATCTAAAATGGGAAGATATATTGGAATTACTCAAATTTCTGGCGATTGTAATACTTATTTTTACATGCTTTATATACAAAAAAAGGAAAAACGACGATATTAAAATGATATAAAGTGTTCAAATTGGCTATAATGCAAATTTAAGCTCCAAAATTAACATGTTTTTTGTTTAAAATGACTTTCAAATAAGCTTTAATCTACAATTATCAGCTATAGTTAATTAGAAAATTCCCTTCCTTCATGTTTAATTCATACCTGCTATTTTTACCTGCACTTTTCTTGCGCTTATCCTGTTACTCCCTTGAGTTAACTGAACTTTCTTATAACCTTAGTTTATCAAAAAGACATTGCTTTATAGCTCAAACTTATTCCCACAGCAAAGCGCTACAAACTGCGCACTTTCATTATGAATGTATTAAAACTAAATCATATCTGATAATTATCTCATTTGTATTTCAATGAGTTGTTCACTTCCACCATTTATGCTCCGTTATAGCCTTATTTGCCTTAATGTATGCAACGAAATTGCTTGTGAAACCATCTCCACTCGGCTTTCTCGAAGATTGTCTTTTTATTTCATCAGTAAATATGCAAAATAAGTGGAAATTAAGCATATTTCTTTTATATATGTTGATACTACGCGAGATATTGTGTGAAGGGTTTGGATGAAACGACTTCATTCTTCCAAAATTAGTTTACTATAAATACTTAATTATCATCTATGCTTCTGGTAGATTTTGGTTTTATTAAGCATCAGTTTAGCTTACTTTGCAGGGTAAACATCTGACAAAAAAGATGTAACTCTGAAAATGTGTAATAAAATACTCTAAAACTACAGAATATATTTTAATATTGATTATGGCAAGTTTGTACCATACAAATATAAAGGATATAATTTTCGTTGGAATAGGATCTTCAACATAAGATTCTTCTTTCTTGAAACCTTTGAATCAAACTACCTTGTAATCCTACCTACCCAGTAAACCTTGGCAAATATATAAAAATTAATAATATACAAGAAGTGTATGCAAGGGCCGTTTAAAGAAAGAATCCGACTTTGAATTTTTTTGGGGGTCGGTAATAACGCTAGAGCGGCTCCACTAGAAAATTTCATGCGAATGCCTGAAATTTTTGTTTCCGTATTCTTTGGCCTCAGTCACTGCCTACAGATCGCTGCATAAAGTCCTATCATAAATATTCATTGGATTTTTGATTTCTCCCATGTACACAGAACAAGTTGCTCAAAGATATTGCATCAAATTTTGTCAAAAGTTTGCTGATTTTCCTAGCGAAATAATTCGTAAGATCCAACAAGGGTTTGGAGATGATGCTTATATTTTTCTTTCGTACAGACTACCACTCCGCCACCACCTAACTCAGCAGAATCGACAGGATTTGTTGTGGTTTGTGCTATCTTAAGCACAGTCCTTCCATAACATACCGATTCACCAAACTGAACATCCCCTTTGAGGCAATTGTCCCCTAGCCCCTAAATGATTAATGGTGGATGGATGGGGGTGAATACGCTTGCAAAAGTGGTCGTATGGACCGATTCAAAGAATGGTCGCGACATCGGAAATAAACACCAGTCCTTCCGTAACATACCGATTCACCAAATTGAACATCTTCGAGGGAATTGGCCCCTAGCCACAAGGTAATAAATGGTAAGGGTGCAATGGGGGTGAGTACACTTGCAAAAGTGGTCGTACGGACCGATTCAAAGAATGGTCGCGACAACAGAAATAAGCACCATTCAAAAGATGCTTTCTAGGAGTGTTTTCGGTAGTAGTGGAATCGGAGGTCTGAATGTGTAAAAGTGCAAAAGACATGCGTTGAAAGGGATTAGGATCCAAATTTCATTACGTAAGTAATATATTTTTTCTGTCCAAAAGTCGGATACTTTTCGATAGCCCACGTTTCTTGGCTTTAATGAATGAAATTTGATCCTTTCGTCATTCATCTCAAGAAGACAGTTACTTTCAGAAATGTAATTTACTTTTATCTTTTAAGTATATTTTTATAATAAAACACGTAGTTCAATTGAAATCATGATGTAATAAACGGCACGAAAAATATTTTGTTTGGTAAAATATTTCGTTTCGCTGCTAAGGAGTAAGCAATTGCTCAAGATAAATCCTTTTCTGAAGTTATCTTATACATATACTTATACATATATCTTATACATACAAGAGGGCTGCGTGTTAAGGTCTTGATTTCAGATTGTGAAGTGTTTAGGCTTAAAACAAATACATCGAAAACTCATGATGCAACGGGTCTGGTGTACTATAAATCAGTTGGGGGACAAACTCTCTTCCTTTTTTATGATGCAAATGCATAGAGAAAGGATACCAATTCATTAATCAACTGCAATTCTAAATTTAGAAATCCGTACGGAAAAACCCCCCCTAGCGTTATTTAGAAATGAAATATTAATATAACCAAACTGACTTCTGAGCTTTACATATTTACAGAAACTGCTCCAATTTGAAAACATAAACCTGTTAAAAATATTTTTCATAGTGAATTAATTTTTAATGTAAACTAATTAAATTGAGCAATGAAATATTTGAGAATAAAGATTTTTGCAAACAAGTATTCAATTACTTATTATGAAGATTTAGAACTATAAGTAAAAAAATATAATCCTCATGTAAGGATCACGAACCACATTTTAATTATTTCCAGACAAAGAGCATACTTAAAAAAATGTAATCGAAGATAAAAATGTTTAAATAAGGCTTATGAGGTGAAAATTTCACTTTAATAATAAAAAAGAAACATCTAAAACAGAAAGTGCTCAGCCAGTTTTGCATTCTTCGCCTGCAAAGGGAGTTTTAATCCTTAACATTGTGTTTGATTTTTATTATAAAATAAAAAACTAATATTTAATGAAGGTAAAATAGTTGAAATGAAATAAAAAAGCAATCCTCGAGGAATTAACTGAGACTGATAAGGTCAAGTATTTAAATAAAAATAAAATTAAATAAAGCCATATGTCTCCCCACGTAAAACACTAATTTTATTAGAAGTTCCTGACAGAGCTTTTTTTTCTGTATCTCTTATAACGGAAATTCCAATGAAAATTGACTTTTTAAACATTCGACTTCTCCAAAGAATATTTTCTTAATTAAGAACGAAGGAAATAAATTAATTGCATAATTGCAAGAACTGGGAAACAGCTAGTCGCATCAATCTTGTAATATAAATAAATTTTATCATCTGTAAAAATTTTGTTTTAAGCATTTTCAAAAAAAAAGTTGTATAAATTAAATTCCAATAGCTGTTTTAATTAAGGAAAAAATAATTTCTATAGAAAATATTTTTGAATATCGATACAAATTTTAAAAAATAAAATTTAAAAAAATTTAGAGTATATAAATAAATTTAGGAATAAATAATTATTTTTGGTTATTTTTAGATTTTTTATGAAATTTCTAAGGTTTATGTTTTATATTTACATTTTTAGAATAAATTAGAATTAAATTCGTTATATCAATTATGTTCTTAAAGTTAAATATGCTAGATAGAGATATATTAAACAACTTCATTCTTAAATTGTAAATTTTAGACATTATCGTAATAGCACCTTTACAAAATAAATCTATATTTTTATGTTGTTTTTTTTTTCATTCTTCGTAAAAATGAAATAATAAATCAAAAGCATAGCAACATAGAAAACCGAGCAACCTTTGAAACATCTGCACTTAAAACTTTGGAGATTTTCCATTTTTACTCCACCTCTTGAGTTCATAAACACTGAGTACATTTTGGTAAAAGTTTGCAATTGAATGCCCCTTGAATTTTTTGGCGATTGTTTTAACGCCAAGATCGATGCCAAAGAGATTTTTAGTCAGTAACCCAAAATAACGTCAATGAAAACAAACATTATAGAAAACACTAATAGTGCTTCATCGCTGATATTTGTAGTTCATTGAAGGAACACTCAAATCTGCACTAGAGCCTACAATTTTTACGCATTATGTCTGTTAGGCTGGTTGCACACATAGCGCTTTTTTCTGATAGCTTATTTTACCGATGCCGATGGAACAACAGTAGTGTATTGAATTATACGAGAGCTTACACACTAGGCGGACAAATAAAGATTCGGTCAATCCGCCTTTGATCGGATTCTGTGCAGACGCTCGCTGCCACTAGCACTTTCGGATAATCAGAGGCAAGATCCCAAATCCTTTTTTCCCATTAATTGAATAAATCGAAATAAGTCACCCCCCCCCCTTTTTTTTTTTCTTCATTCGACGGCAAGATAATAATGATAGAATTTGTATTATATTCATTTCAAATTACCCTTAAGCAGTACTTAGTTTAAATAACACGGTTAAAGTAAATTTATTTGTTGAAGAAATGATGCTGAATATTACAGCGGAGTCGAAATTTAAACACCGTGTGTGTAAGCATTTGATTTCTGGGAGAGGTCTCGGCAAATTACTGGCAAACGAAAAACGCGCTGTGTGTGCAACGAGCCTTATGTTATCATGCTAACACAAAAACTTTATGAACCTGATGATTAAATTTAGAGTACAGTCATTACTCCAAATTTACGGAGTAATTTGGTGACCTTCTGGTAAGGTCTCGGCTTCGGAATCGGAGGGTTGCAGGTTCGAGGCCCGATTCCACCGAAGAACCTCCGTGTAAGCTTGTCTGGTGCTTGTTAAATCCGTCAGGGCCAAATCTGTCCTCCCGCTTGTGTGCTGTGGAAGTTTGGAGTGGGGGTGCCAGCTCAAGTGTCGTCCTCGTCAACTGACCGAGGTTCAAAATTAAGAGGTCCGTCCCATAGTAGCCCTAGTGTTGCTTCAAAACGGGAAATTAATATAACTAATTTAGAAAAAAAGAAAAAATAACTAATCCAAATTTATCGACTAAATATTTGCAACTAAATACCTCGTTATCAAAGGCGACTAGTTCTCAATATAAGGAAATCTTGCCAACTACATTCCTGAATTACATGTTCGTAGAAACACCACTCTTCACAAAATAAATATACATTTTCTTAGTTTATTTTTTATTTTACAAAGCATAAAAAATATAGAAATTGTTAAAAAAAACTCAAGCTTTTAAATTTTGTCCAAACTACATGTTTCATACCACCTTTTGAGTCCATTAAATAAAAAATTTCATATTTGTCTGTCTGTCTATGAATACAGACATTAACTGTAAAACAATATAAACTAGATGGATGAAATTTAGTGCATGGTCCCTACTCTAAATTTATAGATGAAATATATAAGAGTAACCACATGGTCATCAAAGGGGAGTAGTTGTTTATATAATGAAATCTTCACACCTACATTCCTAAATTATAAATTTAATAGCTCATAGAAATAACACTATACAAAAAAAATATCTTCATTTTTATTATACGAAACATACAAAACTATAGTAATCATTAAAATATCCGAACTCTTAAACTTCGGCGAATCTACATGTTTCAGACACCTACTGAGTACGTAAAATACACTTTTGGTATTATATCTGTCTGTCTATGAACACAATAATTCAAAAATGATATGATTACAATTCAAAGAATAAGATTGGTGCACAGTCCCTACTCCAAATTTATAGATTGATGTTAAAATCTATCTATTGCCTTCTAAATGATACAGATTTTGTGAAAGGAAATTTAATGAGCCATATAAATAATATGTCAAAAACTTATTTTACGCCAGTTTTACGCAATTACGCAATTATTTAGTATTTTTAAGCCAATTTTGGTAGCATTAAACCAAATTATCTATCTTGTACAACAACAAAACGCACGTTTTCCTTTATTATTAATATGCGCTAATGATTCGACTATGATTAATATGCATTTATGATTCGAAATATAAAAAAATGGTATATAAACTCGATACCAAATAGCTAAAACATATTTGGAAGGTCGCTATTAGAAGAAAAAATTCCTTCATTGCCTTCAGATCTTGAAAAAAAACATTGGTTATGTGAACAAAATTTTCCATGTTAGAATAAAAAAGTAAGTTAAAAAATATTGCAAATATTTAATTTTTATTTTACCTAATATAGTTCAAAATAAATGTAATATAAATGATCACAAAATAAAAATTACTTTAATAAATAAGAATGTTATGATCTTTTGAGCTTTGTGTTAACGATTTTTTTTGTCAAAATGTATCAATGTTTTGAATTTAAAATATCTATAAAACATATTTAAACGAAGCTATCTTAAATCTGTGGTCTACTAAACTGTAGAAGTTTGGATGCATGTATACCAAATGTCATGATATTTTATTTTATAGATTTTGAGATATAATTTTTCTATGAATCAATCACAGTGAAGTATTCATTCTTCAGAAAATACGTTTAAATATTGTGCTTGTAAATTAGTTCATCTAAATGTGCTGGTAACTAGCGTAGTTTTCAAGTTTTTTCAAGGTATCCAACTACGTTCGACGGAAACTTTTTGAGAAAAAGGATTTTTTAAAAACTATTTATAGTTTTTAGATGTATTGTCAATAATAAACACTATAAATGCAAAAACAATTATTTGAAATTGTGATATATTTTGAGAAACGGGAAATTTTTTTGTAAATTTTAATAAAATTTAACCAAAACGGTTTGCACT
>JAPMOQ010048821.1:649545-660223 GCA_026543055.1 Argiope trifasciata
ATTAACCAACTGATCATTTAAGGCGACTAGTTCTTAATGTAATAAAATCTTGCAAACACTTTTTTTCCAAATTTCCTGGCAAATAATACCAGTGTAAAAATCTAAAATTTAATTTAATTAATCAGTTGACTAATTATTAAGTTGGAAATATATTAAAATGATTTATATATATACAGTGATGAAACAGTTTGTGCTGGAAAACAAAATTTAGAAATTATATATATATATATATATATAATAATTATTATTTATTAAATGGCCTTTTCTTTCCTCATTAAAAACTCTTTCTGGTAATATTAGTTAAGCTGACTGAAATTACTTCCTAACTTTCTATAATTTTTTTCTTAAATTTCTGTTTTCCTTAAATTGGGAATCTGAGAGAATTCACACAGTTTCCATTATTTCAACAAATATTTAATCACCTGTTTTCATGGCAATCGCAGCAGAAAAGTAAACTCCTTGAATTTTGAAATCACAATTAGATGCAGAATCTAACCTTTTTTTCTTTGCAAATCATGTTTTATTCTAAAACGTTCTCGGTTCACTTTTATCCGAGGAGAAATAGAAATAAAAGAAAAGATCTAACGTGAGGCGGCGAGAAATATTTCTGCCAGAAATACGATCCAGTAAACTCTCAGGAAAACAGGATACGTTGACACCACTTCTGAAACAGAGACTAAGACTAAATCCAACGCCGGAAAATTTATATGGAGAAAAGTAAAAAGTATTTCTCAAAATATATTTTTTTCATCTACATTCAGTGTGTGAATGATATCAATCGAGCCCAGAAAGTATTATATTCAATCCACTAAACAAAATCAGATATTTGTTGTATTTCGTAGTCTAGTAAATTCAGCTGGAATGTTTTCTCTGAAATTCTCTCTGGAATGTTCTCTCTCTAATAAGTGTATTAGTGCTCGGATTTTTATTTTCACAGTTCCGCATATGAGAGTGACATGTAGATAGAAAGAAAAACGAACATATAGTTTGATTGCTATTTTTTTAAACAGTTGAATCTAAAATGCAAAGGATTTCTTTTCAAATTTAACATGAACTTAAAATTCAAATGATTAAGGTATCAGACTACGCTTAAAACACTGGTTATCGACTACATTGGAGAATTTTTTTGTTATTTCTTGCAGTTCACACTTTCCTCTTTCCAAAACAATTCATATTTTCTGGTAAAGGGAAGGCCTGACCAATCTTAAAGGAGAATTTTAAACAAATCATATTTTTCAGCTAAAATTTGTCTTCAATTTTCTCAAATGCTTAATTTTCATAAAAATTGTCCATCGTTAACATGATATCTCAAAAACTTCTAGAGGCATTTACATAAAAAATTCAGCGTGTGTTTTAAATAATATGGACAATGAAATGAACCAAAAGTTTGATTGTTGGTGAAATATTTTTTTCATTTATAGGTGTTTTTGGAAAAATTAAGCTGCTAATTCATGGAAAAAAGACACATATGCGTATATTTTTACCCATAACTACATTGAATCAAAACATTTTTCACAGATTTCGTTCCTCATTATATTCAATAACTTTTGTACAAAGAAAAATAGAATTGCTGTATTACAATTTTGTGTACAGTGTCAACCGTTTTGGTTTAATTTCCTATTGTACAAATTTTCCTATTTCTCAAAATATATTATATTTTCAAATATGTTTTTTGTATTTATAGTATTTTGCCATATCATTGACAATGCATCTAAAAACTATGGCTTTAAATAGTTTTTAAGAAATCCAATTTTTCAAAAAATATCCTTCGAACGCAGTTGGATACCTTAACCAGCACATACCTACTCTTTGTAGTTTTCGCGTCCAGAGGACGGTCGGACAAAGGACTATCGGACAGGCAGACGATCCTCAGAATGGATTCCGTTCAAAATTTTCATAGGATTCAACATCTTTGATGTAGAAATCCCATACAAAAGTTCCTCTCGCTTAATGTGTTTTTATTTTGTTTATAGATTAATATAATTTCAATCAGAGGAAGCCGTTTCCATGAAAATCTCTAGAATAAAGTTTTCCTCTTATTACACAAAAAAATTGTTCCCATTAAGTAAGTCACTGAATGCCTTTCGAACAAGAATTTAAAAATATAGATGTTTACATGAATAGGAGACATGGAATAGGAACCCAATTTCATTTACCAAAGTAGTGATGAGGTGAATGTTCGCTTTTACTTGCATTCAAAAGTACGTAACGACATGTAGTCAACTTTTTATTGAATTTATTTTAAAATTTAATTGGAATTTACATATTAGATGTTAAAACTGTATACCAATTTTTATCTATCCAACACTAACATTTTATAACTGATAGTACTCTAAGCAGTACATTCAGTAATTCTGATGGTAGTAATTCTGATAGTACATTCAATAGCACTCTAAGGGTCCGACTTCCTCATAATGTATTGCCTTCAAAATTTCATGGAATTCTACATTTGTAGTTTACCACATATCCAATTTCATCAGTTTAGCTTAAAACGATTTTGAGTTATTATTTACATAGACAGACATAAACAAATTTTTAAAAGATGGAGATTCGTCAATAATTCGATTCCAATTTTTTTGACGACTATAGTACTTTCAGTACAATAGTTGTACTTTCCGTACAGTTTGACGACTATAGTACTTTCTCTTAGCATATTTTGTGAATGAGAAAAAAATAACTTAATATGATTTTTTTCCTTTTATATCTATTAGATATATTGATATTGATTGACAGATCAAATATTTTACAGATCATATACGAATTTTATATGATAAAATAGATGCGATAGTGGATTACCAACAGATTTAAGGATCGATGCATGTCTAAACTTGTTATTCAGGAAAAATTATGCATTTTAAACTATACCGTTAAATTTTATCTGTTAGTTGCTTACTTTTGATTTGCTCTCATCACAAGGACATAGATTTTCTACTAAATGATTTCAACCAAAATTTGATAGTATAATTACTATTGTATTATGGTCTCGGTATAGAGAGCACATATCAATATGTTTTTTAAAAAAATTTCTAGAGCAAAGCTAAAAGGGAAGATTTATCAAAATTTCTGAGATAACTTTTTAATTATTTGAATTTTTTTTCTAAATATTGGAAAAATTTTAATCTTATTTTTGCACATCTGAAATCATTTTTTTTCCTTTTCACAAGTACTATTCCGTTTTCCTGTTCCAACTACCCCCCCCCTTAAGTTTTCAATGTGAAAGAAATAAATCTCTTTCATCAATGAGGGCTCATAAAATATTAAGGAAAAAAATTCATATTCGTAAGAAAAAATATCTAGTTTCGCAATCAAAACACGACATGAAAGATAAGAGCTGAAAAAGCAAAACCATCTCTAATTCGTGTCTCTATGAATATTTTATTCCGTCGATTTTTACATCTTTTTCTCTGCAATGCTCTTCAGAGTGCAGACAACTGCTTAAATTTTTCATGCCATCTTGGAGTGGGTTGCAACGAAGAACCTTCCTTGTGAAAATCTACTAAATTATTCAGTATAGGTGCGAATAATTTCAACACCTTTGATAAATATCAGTGCTAAAAAAGTTCTACCGTTTGATTCATGTCTTGAATTTTAATTTTATAATTCAGTTCGAAATTATTGGCGATGCAAAATTGTTGAACTTGTTGATTTTTTTTCATAATCCCTAGGTACTGCTCTTTCTACAAATCCAAAACTCTCCACACTTTTGCGCATGCGTCAGGATTCGTTTATGTTGTCAAAAAAAAAGGGATGAGTGTGAAGTTTTAAAGAGATGTTTCTATTTAGCAACGAGGTGAATTCGAATTATTCAAAGAATTAGGAGAAGTAATAACAGATAATATTTCTTCATATCACCCCTTAACGAAGTACAGACTTCAAAAAGGGCTTGTCTCCGGATTCTGAAACAAACAGTAATTGATAGTTGATAGAAGTTGAATTAAAACATTAAATAAGTTTGATTTAAAAAGATCAAAAATTTTAAAATAAAAAGTTATCAAAAGTTTTCAATCTGCCATGAATGAATGGTAGGTTTTTCGTTATAATGCAAAAAGGGCAAATTGTTAAATAAAAGCAAAGTAAGAAAATACCTACTTAATATAATTATTTATCTAGTTAGTACAGGGTGATCAGCAAATAAGCCCTGATTTCAAAATTAAATATCTCTATAACAAAGATCGATGGAATTATGCAGTGAACTGTACCTTTATTAGCAAAGCTGTAAAAATAGTGTACAAAAGAGTTTGGTTAAATTTAGTTATGAAAATCGTTAATAGATGGCGCTCTAATCACAATGCCTATAGGCACTTTCAGTATGATGTCGGAAATGAAAATTGTGTTGCATGTGATTCCATTTCCGTTGAGACATTGCAAGACGTGATGTCAAATTTCATAGTTCGATTACAGCATCTCATTGTTTCGAACGGTGTACAATTTGAAAAAATTGTATTTTGATTGCAAAGACCGCATCACTTTATTGTTTTTTTAAGACTCCCTTCAGAGAAAGAATTTTCAGCTCAGAGAGCTATCTGTTGACGATTTTTGTAACTAAACTTTCTAACCTTTCTACAGCATTTTTACAGTTTTGCTAATAAACGTACCGTTTACAGCATAATTCTATCGATCTTTTTTGTAGAAATATTTAATTTTGAAACCAGAGTTTATTTGCGGATCACCCTGTAAGTACTCTTAAGCTGCAATGTTCACATACATACGGTCAGACAAACAGATAGGCAGGCCTTCTAAAAATTAAGTCAAAACAGGCTTGTATAGGCTTAAGAATGGTAAGAAGTACATAAATACAAGTTAAGTTAAAAGATTGTGTTCCAACTGGTATATCGTTTTTTGACTCCAACACATAGGCAGATTGACAAATATCCATCCACTTATACATTCGATTTAAATTTACATACATACCCAAGATTCTTTAACCCTGCACCGGTCGCGCTCTATAAAGTCACGTAAAAGGTCGTGCGGATTACAATTGTAGTCCATTTTCAAATAAAAATAAAATTCCAAAACAATTAATCAACATTCTTTAATCAACTTTAAACATAACAAGTCCCTTCTTCTTAATTATTTTTTAAACATCAAACTCACTTAAAGTTACTATTGTAATCCGCGCAACCTGTGCAGGGTTAAATAGTGAATTTCATCTTCCTTGCTCTTCGTATTTTTGAGCTTTTGCATTTCATATTTAAATATTTCATACAGCCTGACCGACAGATAGGTACACTTCTTTTAGAAGGAAAATGTAAAGTTAAAAAGAAATCAGCAATTTTGTAAAAAATTGATTAATTTTTTCTAATTAATTAATTGCATTTCTGAACTGATTTTTTCAAAGGTAGATAGATTGATATAGTTTCAAAGTTTTTATTTGAAAAATAGAGAGTTTAAAATTTGGAATATTTTTTAAATATTCCAAATTTTTTAAGTACAGTAGTATAAATGTTTTTTAATAAAGTAATTGTGTATTAGTGGAATAAATACAATATTTACATATTATATACTATTGTAATAATATTTTATTATAATATTATTTACAAATTATATATTATTGTAATAATATTGTATTGCAATAATATTTATTGAATACAATATATTATTGAACTGTAATGTTTACAAAATATATATTATTGTAATAATATTGTATTGCAATAATATTTATTGTAATACAATATATTATTGTGCAATAATGTTTACAAATTATTTTTTTATTATTAAAATAATATTTTCAAATTTTATATCTTTGTAATAATATTTTATTCCAGTAATATTTGCAAAATTATATATTATTGTATAATACTTTGCAATAATGCTTGCAAATTATTTTTTATCATTACAGCAATATTTAGAAACTATGTAATATTGTAATAATATTGTACTACAATAATATTAAAAAATGCTATAGTAATTTTTTCCATGTATGAAAAATTATTACGTGAGCAATATTTTAATGAAAATTGTATACGATGCGTTTTGGATATGAGCAAAATAACTTGAAACATTTCTTTTATATTTTATTTCTATAAACCATAATAAAAAATGAATAGCATAATTATTTATTTCCTATTTTGTATTCAAATAACAAGTTGAGAACATTTTCTCGAGTTACAGCATAAAAACTCGCGTTATGAGTTAAAACGAGTTAACTCGAGAAAAACTCATACTCGAGTTACAGCATAAAAAAATAGTGAATGTTTGACATTTCCTGCACCAGAACTTGAGCTCTGTAATGCGATTCACTTTGACATTGAGTATAATGTTTGATTCCAAATTCCCACTCCATTTTTGTTTCATGGAGAGAGAAACAGGAATACATCAAACAAGTGGGGAAGAAAAATGCTCCTAATGGAAATACGATCCCCCAAAAATACTTTTATGGAAACAGGATTTCGCCGACGCCACTTCTTAAAAACGCTCTGATCCATGGCCCGAAAAGTATGATGCAGTAAAGTGGAAAATATTCTTTAAAATATATTTCATTCTTCCGCACTTACAATACTAAAAGAAAGGCGTTGAAAGGCTTCTATCCTTGAAACGAAGAAAATTCATGAATAGGAGGATTGGATTTTCAACATTTTCCAAGAATCCTCGAATATAAAAATAACTTTGTTAAAATTCTCTAAAATAGCATAAAAATATAGATTTCTTAATATCGATAAAAAATAGCGAGGTTGTCTATGAATTTCTTATTTAGTGAAAAAAAAACCTTCTAATTTGATCATGTTTCTTTAAAAGCTGTATTATTTCTCTAAAAGCATTTTATAAAAAAGGTAATAAAACGTCTCAGTTTTGGTGTCATCTCTGTAAACGTATTTCATTCTTATTTTGAGTGAAAATCTTGAAATAAAGGCCCAATATAAAGGCAAATAATAAACCAAAATTAACATAAGATTTGAGTTTGCCACCATTCATACAGTAAATTGTTAGACACCTTATTAAGGTATCTGAACACGTTAGAAGCACTTTTTGAGAAAACGTGGTGTAGGCATGCTTTAACCATATTTCTAAGTTTATGATTAGTAATAGGATGTCAATATTTCAAATAGACATTAATATTTTTTGAAAATTGGCAATTAATGGCATAAATTTAAGCAAATTCTTATAAAACTTCAAATTAGCTACACCCAAAACTATAACTCTCATCCTAACAAAACTGAGCTTTAGTTGCATTTGAATGATGTTCGACCAGGTGTAGTTAAAGTGTAGCCTTTCTTTAATAAAAGAAGTGGAATAACCAAGCGAGAATTACTTTTGATTGAATAGTCAAAGAAATGCTATATTTTAATTAACAACTTTAGAATAAATATTAGTAAAATTGAAACAATTATAGCCAAGGAATCAAATTAATAAAGAATCCGGTCTGAAGACTTTCTCAAGGGTCATCCTCAGACAGGGATTCAAACCAGGGATTTTTTCTCTGAAGGATCTGACTTTCGTCAAGAAATTGACCCCTCGTGACCCGAAAATCCCAGAATATTGAGGTTTTGGAGATAAGATTAGTATCATAAAAGAAAAGTAAACAAATTTACAATGGAAAGTCAAAAATCACCGCAAACCAGAAAAACATGAAACCATAAAAACAAATTCGTCGATATAAGAAAGTAAAAAGGCTACTAACTAAATTATAATCTTACATATCATATATTGTAATGTAGACTTTATAAAATAAGTCAAATCAATATCCAATCAAAAAATATTACAGTAAACCTGACAATAGCAAGAATATAAAATCAAATTCAGCAATATAAGAAGGTAGAAATAACACTCACCAAACTGAAAATGCTCCTACAAATAATGGAAAGAAGTGAATTTACTATTGATACAAAAATAAACTACATACTTTTCTCTAGAGAGTGAACTACAATAGTATCGTTCTAATGATAAATAAAGATTTTACAGCCAGTCAAAGATTTATCATGAAATTTCTAGTAAATTTATGACTTTATTATTCAAACAATAGGTTGTAAATTAAAAACTATTGTCTCGAACTAAATTCTGTTACTTCATTCCCTAAAAAATAATATAAAGACAAATTCCATCAAATTTCATAGTTATATGATAATAATATTTTGTGTTATTTTTTTTTTTTTATTTGAGCAAGGAATGAGTAAAAATCGGTTTGGAGAAAAATGCATTTAAAGTATAAAGTGACTTATTTTTAAAATAAATTATGGTCGTGTATATTTAAATTCACCTACAGCTTATAGCTTCTTGCTGATAATTTCTTAATAATTTTCTTTTTTTAATCATTTAAATTTTTGTTCTGGCATTTTTTTCATTTTGCAGTGAATGCTGCTTAAATTAATTTATTCTGTATTTGTCAAGCTCATCAAATGTTCTAATTGTATTTGGACTAGAATACACTCCAAAATCCTTAAGGACATTTAATAATCCTATAAAACTTTCATTAAAATGTGTTACTGGCATAAATACTCCTAATCTGAGGATTCAGAGCTCAACAAAGATATGTTTAGGCACACATTTTTACAAAACTCTGTTAAAACTCTCACTGACATTTTATATTTTTTTGTGTCAAACATTTTCCGTATTTAAAACTAAATTTGTTTTTATAAAATTTTTTAACATGTTTTGGGATCTTTAAATTGGTATTTCAAGTTATTTAAATGTTCATTTTCTTTTTACCGATCACTAAGAAAATATTAATATCTTGGTTTCTAATTAACGTAGGGACAAAAGTAAACCTGTTTCGGATTGCTCAAAGACGTGTCTATCCAATAACATAATTTTTGAAAAATATCATGTTTTGAGAAAATTGGCTCTTTGAATGTGTTAGGATACCTTTAAAAACCCATTTTGAAAGCTGATAGCTTAGGGTTTATTTAAAGGAAGCGTTACAAGATAGAGCAATGTGTTTTCGTTGTTCAATAATATTTCAAAAATAATGAATGTTTTGACAGGTCGAGAATTGCCACCTCCCCCCTATATAGTGTGATTTAACACCACTACATTCCTTTTTATGGGGTTATTTGAAATCTAAGGATTCTGTCAACAAGCCCACAAGCGCAAGTACATTGAAGGAGGAAAATCAACTCTGTATCAATGAAATTCAACCACATTTATCCAAAATGGTCATAAAAAAGTTCATCAAAAAAGTGCATATGTGCAGCAAAGCAGAGCTCATTTCGCCATGTATTGTTAAATACATAATTCTATTTTGTTTACTTTATGATTCAATAAAAATTTTAAGAAAAAAGAATTTTTTTTATTTAATTCAAATCTTGCGTTAATACGTTGTTCTCTCTTGTACATTTCACATTTACTAATCCTAAACTATCAGCTTCCAAATGATTTTTTTAGGGTTACCAACACTTTATTGCCCGAGTGATGGCAAACTCAGTTCTTGCGTTGATTTTGGGATATCTTTTAAATACAGACAAATAAAATTCCAGAAAAATTATAAATAATTTTCCTTTACTTTGGAAAAAGTCAGTATATTGATATTAAAAATTGAGTAGTAACCATGCCAAGTGGGGGGGGATAAAGAATATAAAAATATATCTTTTCCTTTCCTTGGAGTCTCCATCGAGACAAAATATTATATGATTTGACCATTTCTGAAAAGTAAGAAAAGATGCCCGAAAAAATAAACATTAATTAGAAAACATTGCATTAGGAATTTTTATGCAAAGAAAAATTAATTTATGTGTTATACGTATGTATTTGCATATTGCAAGTTTATAATAATAACATAGATAAATATAGAACTATTATTAAATGTTATAGTCGCGTTTTAAATATTTAATTGTTGGAAACCTAAAAAAATAAAAAATAAAAAACACAAAAAAACATGAAACATCCAAGTAGATAGATTTATTGATCTTGAGTTCATTAATAATTCCACCTATTATTATTATTATTATTTAATCTTTTGTATTTCTTCAGTTCCCATTATTAAATAGTTAATATTAGCTTTATGATAATTTTCACTGGCATTCTGTTTTCAGATCCATTTCAATGTTTAAAAAAAATCTTTTTTTTTCCTTTTTTTAAAGTTTATGCTGAAAATACCTAAATGGGCAGTGGATAGATTTATTAGTTTTGAGTTTATTGATCATTCCACTTTTTATTAATTTGCTATTTTTAATCGTTTTTTCTTCTTCAGCTCTGCTTATTAAATGGTTAGCATTCACTTTATAATAATTTTCATTGGCATTCTATTTTCATTCATATTTTATTCATTTCAGTGTTTTGAAAAAAATCCTTAATTATTTTTTTTTAGTTTTTTTCAGAAATTACTTAAATGGGCAATGCAAAAAGTCGCACAGATTTACACTATTAAAGACCTTCATCCCTAATATTTTGTTCTTCTTCAGTTCTGCTTATTAAATGGTTAACATTCGCTTTATAATAATTTTAATTGGCATTCTATTTTCCTTCACATTTTATTCGTTTCAATGTTTTTAAAAAAAAACCTTAAATTTTTTTTTAGTTTTTTCAGAAATTACCTAAATGGGCAATGCAAAAAGTCGCACAGATTTGCACTATTAAAGACCTTCATCCCTAATATTTTGTTCTTCTTCAGTTCTGCTTATTAAATGGTTAGCATTCGCTTTATAATAATTTTAATTGGCGTTCTATTTTCCTTCACATTTTATTCGTTTCCATGTTATAAAAAAAACCTTAAATTTTTTTTTAGTTTTTTCAGAAATTACCTAAA
>JAPMOQ010048821.1:690565-701842 GCA_026543055.1 Argiope trifasciata
TCAGCATTCAAAATGCCACACATCATCATGGGTATATCGCACAATGCCTTGTAACATAACACAGATGAAGCATACAAAAAAATTGAGGTAAATAATAGCACTCAATCAGCAAATCGGTAATAAACAGTCGCAACAGAATGAAACATTAGAGAGAGAATTCTCTCAACTAATCACTTGAGCTCAATTCAGTAAACTGATTCCATTTCCAAAAATCGGCTTTATATAATTTCCATGACAAGGATTTAATTCTATTCATATTTGTCTAATGTTTACTCATTTAAGACACACCTATGCAATAGTTCATATCAAGCTACTTGGTGAAGTGTGACCGCGATATTTGAAGTTCTTTCCATAGTGATTTAAAATAAATTTGAATGCTGTCTTCTCAATCTTCTACAAATATTTCTTATATCATCATTTCAATGGAATGTGTTGTTAGTTTGTTGCTAACTTAAAGTTTATTTTATTTTAACTTCTTTATTAGTACCATTTCAAACCATAGGTTTGTCGCAATATAGCCTACTTTTGGCTCTTACGCCATTAAAATTGTTAACCAATCAACCTTAAAGTTTATTTAGTATGTAACTGAATGTATTGTTATGAAAATTGTTATACATTCGTTTGTGGATTGTACACACATATGGTGATAAGAGTACAACAGGCTAAGGTAGAAAAAGGATGCGTCAATCTATAATAGTACAAAAGTATTATGTAAAAAAAACACATAACCAAAGCTTACAAAAGAGCAGTTTTTACACTAAACAGCAGAATACAAGCAGCAAATCGGATATAAAGAATCATAACAACAGAAAAGCTGTCAGTAACAGCTCACGGGAGAAAGATTTACCTCAACAACTCAGGTATCTCGACTCGAGATAGCAATACCGAACCAAAAGCTCAATACAGATATTCGGAATTTGTTAGATCTTAATACCGGAATAACGGTTTTAATACCTGTAGAAGAAATTTTAGAAAAAGAAAGAAAATAAAGGTGTTTCTTTGTTTTATTTGCCAGTTTTATTAGAGAGGGTAAATATGACAAAAAATAATTCGTTACTTATAAATTATAGTAGTATACAAAGAATAAAAAAAGTAAAAAAACATCGTATTTATTTAAATCACAAAAAATGTAAACATCATTATTCCGTTTGTGGTACGATTACAAATTTTTGAAATGTGATATATTTTTTTAACATTGGGCCATCATATTATCGTTATCATACAAATAATAAAACCAAACCGTAATATTGGCAGCTGATTTTTTTTTGTTCTTTGAAGTTAGTAATTATTATGGGTTATTATTTATGTGTGTGTGTGTGTGTATATAATAGCTCTGAAAATATTTTGGAATATTTTTTAAACTATAATATGGAAATATAATGTGAATAACAAACTCGCCAATCAAAAAAATACAGTGGGTAAAAAAAGTTTCCGTACGGTCACTAAATTTAAGAATAAATGAGCATAATTTGTAAAGTATTGCATTCTTTCTTTAAATACTGTCTATATGTGTTTAGTATAAGTCTATAGAAAGAGATTTTTGTAACTTTTTATTTTTAAAAAACGAGAAAAGCATATTATTTGCAATATCTAAGGTGAATTGAAAATTGCAGTGCAAAAAAAGTTTCCGTACGCTTTATGCAAATTCTTTCTGAAGTGTTTAAAACAGGCCCGCAGTAAATCTTTGACGTCAGAAAGTTAATCACTGATAAGAAAACAACATTTCGACAGTTGTTGTGTTTAAATTTGTTCTTGATCGTCTCAAAATGGAAGTTCCCAGAGCTATTCGGGAATTAGTGATTAAATTACGAAATGATGGATTATCCATGAAAAGGATTAGTGAAAGGATTAAAAAATCGAAGTCTACTGTGCAATATATCATTGAAAGATATCGTAAACTTCATTCGCTTGAGGATAGAGATCGACCCGGGAGGCCGTCAAAATTAAATCGTGTGCATAAAAGAAACATCTTACGCCAAGTTCAAAAAAATCCACGAATTAGTGCACCGAAGTTGGCAGCTGTTTTAATGGTTGGTTACAACATTAAAGTCTCCACTCAAACCGTGAGAAATGTCATTAAAAAAAGTGGTTATCATGGACGTGCGGCCCGGAAGAAACCCTATCTAAGTTTGTACAACAGAAAAAAGCGCCTCGAGTTTGCAAAGAAGCATGTAAGCAAGCCATTATCTTTTTGGGAATCCATTCTTTTTAGCGATGAATCAAAATTTAACATTCATGGGTCAGATGGCCGAGTTATGGTGTGGAGAAAACCAAACGAACAAATGCTAACTAAGAATTTATGCGGAACTGTGAAGCACGGTGGTAGCGGTGTTATGGTGTG
The DNA here is from genome assembly GCA_026543055.1 of Argiope trifasciata. Taxonomy (NCBI): domain Eukaryota; kingdom Metazoa; phylum Arthropoda; class Arachnida; order Araneae; family Araneidae; genus Argiope; species Argiope trifasciata. The sequence goes on from JAPMOQ010048821.1 coordinate 692,907, forward strand.
GGGGTGTATGAAGGCTTCTGGAGTAGGAAATTTGCAGTTCATCGAGGGAAATATTGATCGATATGGATATCTGGATATTCTTAAACAAAATGTGTTATCCAGCTCAGAGAAACTATCGCTTGGAACTGGATTTACTTTCAGCAGGACAACGATCCTAAACACATCTCTAAGATTTGCCAAGAGTGTTGCCTTTACCATGTTGAACAACAACTTCATATCCCTCCCCAGTCACCCGATTTAAATCCCATTGAACATTTGTGGGAATAAATTGGCCGACAACTTAAAAAATATGACATAAAAGACAAAGTTGAGCTCAAAAGGGCCATTAGTAGCATTTGGTGTAATATTTCTCCAGAAACAACAAAAAAACTTGTAGGGGTAATGCCACAACATCTAAGAGGGGTCATAAAGGCCAAAGGAGGGCCCACTGATCATTAAATGTATTTTTGTTAAATGTATGTTGCATTTTTGTAAACTTTTTTCGTGTGCTATGGCACCGTACGGAGACTTTTTTGTTCCATGTTTACAGCATTTTTTGAGTTTTTAAGGTTTATTACTTAATTTTGTCAGTATCATCATCCTTTTAATATGAATAAATATTAAATAATATTAGTTTTAACTCATTTTTAAGTTTTCATTTTTATCATTATGAATTTTAAGTGACAAATTAAGTTTTGATTTGCATTCGTATCTGCGTACGGAGACTTTTTTACCCACTGTATATCTTAATATTACGCACTTTATTCATATCTAAACCTTGTTTTCACAGATACGAACATCAGACTACGAATCCTGCAGTGTGCAGTAATAGGATAGTTTTGACCTTCCTTCTTGGATGATTCGCTTATTTTATCACTTCTCTTCATTGTAAGATGCAACTTTGTATTCACAGTCTAATTAATTTTCCCCGTTTGAGAGAGATAAAAACGAAAACGTCTATTGTTTTCCTGTGTTGGCAATCCCTTAACACATAATGGTGACAATTTTTTAAAAAAAATTGTAAATACCGAAAAAACGGTATTTAAAGTTGTGAATACCGGTATTTCAAAATTGTACAAATGGCTCAAATTACCAGCATTCGATATCTCGCTATACTGGTATTGCAATACTGAATCTTGAGTCGTCTGCTGCTCTATACTATATATCCGTAACCGCCGGCGCATTACTGGTAAGCAATGATTTTGTCTCCTGGTTTTTTAGAGATTCCAGAACAGATAGATGTAAGAGGTTTCTAGAAGTATTGCTCCTTTTTCGAATGTTAATGGATCAGCAATATGCTTTCGATTCTTGGAATCCTCGATTTTGCTGCCAAATTCGTTCCCAGAATCAAAATGGTTTCCAAATAAGATGCCAAAGCCAGAGTATTGATTCGGTAGCTATTCAACATCCATCAGAGAGATATTTTGAATTGTTTTTATTTACAGGATATTTAATGCTCTGCAAGCAATGTTAAAATTCGCAACATTATCAAAGTTGTCCATAGAGAATGTTTCACATAATTGTGACACGGATTAATACATGAATATTGTCTGAAGACAGTCATAATGCAGTATGTATCCAACGAAAATGCTAAGCAGCTTTCTGCATCGTGTTTAATTTTTCTCTCTGTGTTGATATTGTAAAGGAAATTTATAGCCATTGTAATTGATACAAGATTTGTAAATAAACTTATATGTTAATTTTCTTCTTAGATTCAACAGCGACGTCCATTTCTGGATTTCTCGAAGACTTGGCATCGAAGATGACACAACGCAGAATGTGGGAATCCTGGCCCAGGGTGACAAGAAGAATTATAGTTCATATGGTATGGATAAGCTTTTCTTTCCGTACTCCATTTATGTGAACCAATTTTGATTTCGATTGTTTCGCCGATTGATACGATATAATAGTATTTGCACATTTATGAAAAATTATTCTTGCAAAAATTAAATATCGATTTGTAAAAATATTTCTGAAAAGTTTTTAAAATTATTAATTTTTTTAAAATCCTTTACTGAATAACTTTTTAGAAATTGGAATGAGAATATTCCGGTATGGGCTTGGTTCTCGCTTCTCTGACGGATAAAATAATAGTAGAGGTTGGACTACCTCCACAATGATCATGGAATATACTTCCTTTGGGAATAATTATGCCACGGCTTGTAAGATTCAACCATAATTCCTGTATCTAGTATATCATTCAGTTACAGTCACACATATGGATTGTCCTTCAGTTTACAGTGGTTTTGCAGAGAAATAATAGCTCCTTTGCAATTATACTATGCCAGTGTTGTCTTTTTATTTTAGAATAAAACATTCGTTCGATTGCAGTTTCTCTACTTTTTAATAAAGTTCCTTAATATAGAGTTATGTGTTTAGCTGTGCCACATAACGAAAGCATTCTGGAAGTGTTCCTGGTCTCTTATCATTAAATGTTCAATCCCAAAACTGACATACAACTACAATTTTATTGTCGAGATACCAAATTCGATATCCTTTTACTGCAATTTTGGTGGTTCGACTCTTATCAAAAAACCTTTCCGAATGTTGTGTTTCTGTGTTATCGTTGTCTTTAAGACTGACTAAAAATTAATCAATCCTTTGACATATTCGGTGTAAATTTCAAACAAATCTTCAATTCTATTTATAAAAACATGAACCAAATGATATCTTTTTAGTTCAGTGTTTCTTTGATTTCTTCCTGAATGGGGTTTCTGCGGAGAAAGGGACAAACCTCATCCCCGAGTTCTCCCCTCCCGATACAAGAAATAATTTTTAAAAAGCAATAAAAAATAAAATAATAAATAAATAAATAAAATAATAATAAAATTTTTGTTCAACAAGCAACTTATCACGTGATTTTCTGACATTGTCGCAAGTTAAAGAAGAAAGATTTTATTAATCATCCAAGCGCATGATGAATCTGAAAATACTCTCAAATTTCTTCAAAACTCAAATCACAATTTTGAAATAGACTACGTGTGGGCACTAATGAATAGGCTCCCTTTGAACAGTTCTTGTACATAATATGCATAAATATATTAAAATAAAATGCTTTAATGTCTGATCTAAATTCCTGTTTAAAATATTTTATTGAAAAATTCATGAACTTCAAGTTTAGCTTTAGAGATTTAATTAGACACTAATCAATATTCAAGCTGACCACTGGTCAATTGAAGTTCTAGGTGGCTAATAAAATTTTAAAATAACTGTCTAGTCTACGCTGCTCAACTTAGGATGATAATCATAACGCCAAAATTAATTAACTCAATTTCATTTGTTGAAGCTCAGTCTGAATGACAGAATATTATAAATTAATTAAAAATGACAAACGTTTAAACTCATGTCTGAAATACCTGTCTTGGAGCCTTTATTTATTCAATAATCATGCGCTTTCAGACAGAAGAACTTTTCTAGTCTAGACTTATTAATTGAATTTCTGAAAATGAGAAATAAATCATATGTCTACTAGCGATCTCTACGACGCATTATTTAGTCTATCACTGGCATTCTGCATAGATTTTCCGATCGTTAAATGCTAATTTCCCTTTTTGCATCTGTCTCGGAAGCCTTATTTAAACAAACAACAACAAAAATTTACTTATTTTCGTTTTATTATTAACTAAAAATTGTATCTATTTTTACTTTATTGATTATTTTTTAAATGTTATTTTGACTTTTAAAAGCTTGATTTTAAAAAGTGGTTGGGAATCAAGAAATACGTACCAGAAATTATCTATAGAATGTTCTAAAAGACAACTGTAATAATTTATTTATTTCTGAAATAAACAGCTAATCATAAATGCATATTAATTTCCTCTGTAAAATAGTTAATGATCCGTCATACGGGCAACTAATTATCGAACACAGCAAAAATATTCAATGTTTCTTGACAGAAAAAAAATTATAGTTTGAAGGTTATCCCCTTAAAAAAATATTTTGCTTTTCATAACTCATTGAGTTCTATGTGTTGCGTGTTTATGTGAGTTTTGTGTTTTATTTATCTGTGAATTAAAATCTCTATTATTAGCGAGGGAGAATTTGTGTGCATGAGTATTGATTCAGAGTAGGACAGATAATTTAAGTTTAGAAGCTACAAATATAACACAGATATACTTTTAAAAAATCAAAGAAATTATTTCCTCCTGGTGTTTTAAAAACAATTATACGAAAAATGTTAATTTATCGCATTCCTATTGGAATTTTGAGTCAAGTCGAACAAGAGTTTGACCAAATGTCAGATACACTTAATAAGTAGTGATTTAAATATATACCGTTTGGTATGGGTTTTGTTTCTGAAATTGTAGTTATGTGTCACCTTTTTTATTCAATCAGTAAGTGAAAACAAGTTTAAAACACATACTGAACTTTCGGATACTATTAAAGTATGCCAGAAATTAATCGCCTAAAAACGTGCTAAAGTTAGCACGATAAATTCAGTAAAAATGCTAAATTCACACCAAAACGCTAATATACTGTATTTATTGTATACCAGTGACATGCAAGGCATTTTCAGTTTTAACTAGTTTCTACTAAGTTTTAACTTTTTTCCCGATTTAACTTTCAAAATATTATTTCACAAAACTAATTTTTACCCCATTTTTAAATTTAAAAAAAAATATTTTTTTAATGATACGAATTTAAACAACAATTTTTTCAGAATTTTGCCTATTTACTAAAAATAATTTTTGTGCGCTTCTCAACAATATATTACATTTTTGTAATAAAAATTCCAACCTTTTTCATCAACTATTTAGTCTGATTTTCTTCTACAAGGTGTGCCAGAGAAACTCGCTTATTTGAGAGATCAATAAAAACAAAAGTACTTCAATTATTGTTTTAATTATTTTTCATTTGAAAATACAATATATCAATTTTTTTTCATACAGTTTTGAAAATGACATAGGTTAAATGGCAACCCCCATTGCGCATACATTGACTAAGTCGATTTTTCAAGTTCGTGTCCCCTCTTTGCAGCATATCAATCGGCATGGTGGCAATGGCGACTCGAATGTTGTTCTTGAGGTGAGCTATTGTCCGTGTTCGATGACATAAATAAGGAATTTCAAAGTGAGCCTCATCACTGAAAAAAAAGACCACGTATTCAGGTAGGTTGTCAAGCAGCATTTCACATGCATTTTAACGGGCAACAGAATCGTGTTCAGTTAATTCTTGCACAACAACCAATTTATAGGGATGAAATGGAAGGTCTTGATGGAGAATTCGTCGAAGAATAGTGTCAAAAAGCTGCGTGTTTGTTAGCCGAACGCCGGGGAAAACGCAGAATTGACTGCCTCACTCTTTCGACATTTTCCGGAGTTCTGGGGGTCCATTGATATCCATTTCTGGGTTTAGCGACACTCCCAAAATGAGTTAACCCACGACAAAATCGAATTACGACCAGAAATGGGTCTGTGTGGAGGAATTTCAAAGCGAGCGTGGAAGGTATGTTGCGTACCAGCAAGTGAGCAACCATTAGAAAAGGAGCTCTCGACGGCGAAGGCCCGCTGCCCTCTAGACCAGAGCATGATGACAACTGACTAGAAAAAGAAACAAACTTGGGGACTTTTCCCTTTAGTAGCGTTACCTATCACCTCTTTACCCACCCAACTCACCACTGGGGAGTTTTTTCAAATAAATAAGTTTCTCTGGCTCCCCCTGTATTATTGGAAGTTAATCATCAGCATTGTTTAGAAAAGTGTAGATAACCCAAAAGACGGTTAATAAAACAATTAATTGGTGAACCAGAATTGAATGTTCGTATTCACCATTACACAAATTCCAATTCAGTGTTGTATTACTTAATACTTTTATTATGCAATCTACTTTTGATTAATCAAAATTTATTTTATGTATAAAGGTATCTGAACACGTTCGGAACACTTTTTTAGAATAAACAAATTGTAGACATACTTGAATCATATTACTGGGTTTGAGACTATTAAATATTAGCAAAAGAATGTCTATTTCTGAAATAAACATTAATAATTTTGGAAAATTGACATTTAATAGCATAAATTTAAGTAAAAATTTTAAGCTACACCAGAAACTATTATCATCTAAGTAAAGTTTACACCAAAATAAATTACATAATTATCTCTAGGAAACGAACTACAGGCATATGATTATAATAATAAACATTTTGTAATTAATCATTTAAACATTGAATATTTATCATGAAGTTCTCAATAAATTTATGATTTTATTTTTAAATCAGTGGTCTATAAATTTAAAAAAATTCTTTCAATCTAAATTCTTTTAGTTCATTCCCTAGAAAATAGTATAAGAGCAAAGTCTTCCAAATTTCATGGTAATAATTTGAGCTACTTGACTTGAAGTGAGCAAAAAATATGTAAAAATCAATTTTGAGGAAAATGCATTTAATCATGTTAATTTTTGAGAAAAATGCATACATGCATGTTAAATATAAAGTAACATGTTTTAATAATAAATTGTTTGTTTACATACATACTTAAAATTCACCATATTTATAGTTATACCTTCTTCCTCCATAGATTTTAATCGTTTTTTTTTCCTTTTTAATCATTTTTGTTTCATTCACTTTTTGCATTTGGAAATGAATGTCAGCTAGATTTATTTATTATATTTCTCTTGAGCTCAGCAAATCCTCCAACAGTATTTGCAAGAGGATACACTCCGACAACCCTAAGGATATTCAATAATCCTATAAAAGCTTCATTTAAATGTATTACAGATATAAATGCCTCTAATATCCAAATATTAGGGACATTTATATCTACATTTATATTTGTAATATATAGTTGACAAACAGGTTCGGAGATCAATAAAAAATCTTTATGTACAAATTTCACAAAAACACCGCTGAAACTCTGATTGGTATTTTGAATTTTTCCTATTTGAAACTAAATTTGTGTTTATACAAATTGAAGGAATTGCGGCATAAAGGAGGTAGTTCCAATTATTCAAGTTTGCAGAAAACCAGCGATAGCGCCAAGAACTACCACTATACTGCAACAAACTAACAGGACAAACTGCTTCATTATTGGAGTTACAGCGAGAACTAAAGATTGGAACTACATCTTTCTGGCACCAAACGAACAAGTGTTTATTTCACAACATGATAATGCATGCAACTCGAAATTCTCCTTATTAGAACTACATTCTTTTTGAAAGGGACACTTCCATTATTAACATATTTTGGGCCCTTTAAATCGGTGCTTCCGGTTATTTAAATGTCCCAGTTTACCGATCATTACGAAAACATTAATATCTTGACTTCTAATTAACGGAGAGACAAAGGTTTAGATGGCTCAAAGACTGCTCTGTCCAATAAATTAATTTTTAAATGCCATTTTCAGCGAAAATTGACCTTTATAACGTGTTCGGATAACCTAAATAAATTAATTAACTAAAATTGATAAATTTAATTTTATGCATGATTTTTTTTCAATCTTTTCCCATCGAAAATGTTTAATAGAGGTATGTTATTCCTTAGTTGTTTTTTATTGCTTTTCTCTTTATATACGTGTTGTTTCATTTATTTATTTAAGACTTCAATTAACGTATTACTTTGATAAGATTATTTTGGACCGTACACTGAGTGACCTCCTTTTATGGAATTAAAGGAGAAAATGGAAGAGAAAGATCAACTGCCGAATATTTAAGCGGATCGCATAATTAAGTTTCAAGAAGATAATAAGTTTCATTGATGAGCTGTAATTACTCATCATTAGTTAATTTTATCTTTCAACCTAAACTATCTCTCTTTTCTCCTTAATGCATCGGAGTAATTTTCTTCTTACTGCTTCACTAAAGACTTTATCATTCAGAAAGTAAACGTAATTTGATGGTAAAATCGTGACATTTTTAGAACTCAGAATTAATGGAAACTTTTGGAATCAAGGTATCCAACTACATTCGAAGGAAAAATATTGAAAAACTGGATTTTTTTAGAAACTATTTATTGTTTTAGGATGCATTTTCAATAATAATAACTATAAATATAAGAACAATTATTTGAAAATATAATATATTTTGAGAAATAGAAAAAAACGTAGTAAATTTTAATGAAATTTAATCAAAACAGTTTACACCCTATACAAAATTGTAATGCAGCAATCCTGTATTTCTTTGCACACTAGCTGTGGAATAAAATGATGGATGAAATGAACCAAAATCTTAAAAAAATCTTCAGATGCAAAGAAGTTAGGGGTAAAAATATATGTATATATGCATTTTTTTCCATGAATTCACAACTTAATATTTCTAAAAACATCTATAAATGAAAAAGTATTTCACCAACATTAAAATTTTTGGTTCATTTCATTGTTCATGTCATTTGAAAAACAAGCTGAAATTTTTATGTAAATATCTCTATTATTTTTGGTGATATCATGTTAACGGTAGAAAATTTTTATGAAAATTAGTTTTGAGAAAATTGAAGCCAAAGACAAATTTTATCTGAAAAAATCTCTGATCCTGGATTATACGTCAGACCTTCCCTTTCTTAGAAAAAACAAACTGTTTTGTGAAGAGACATATCTAAACGGCAAGAAATAATAAGAATTTTGAAAAATTCGCCAATTTTATCGAAAATTAGTCTTTTTAACGTAGTTGGACAACTTAAGCGGGAATATTATATTTTTACGAGTGTTTATTTAATTTTATTTCTTCCATATTTCCAAAGATGAAATTTTTTCATATTTTTTTACTATATTCCTATGTTGAAATATGAATTATGATAAAGTAATTGATAAATTGGGACCACACGGGAAAATTTCATAACAAAGAATCTGGATATTTGAATTAATTAAGTTTGTAAACATGGCATTTTGTCGTCCTTTTTAACTCGAATTCTTATGTTGATACAAAAAGAGTAATTGGGAAATTGCGATTGCTGGTGAAAACTTTTATGACAAGAATTCTGGATGCTTCGATTCATTCAGTTTATAAAGATGAACTTTTGCCACAGTTTT
>JAPMOQ010048821.1:714492-782599 GCA_026543055.1 Argiope trifasciata
ATGCCCGGTGAATATTGATGGATATTCACCGGCAGAATAGAATTGAGCGATTGCTTGTAGTCACATTTATTACTTTTATTGACTCCTTTCTGAAATTTAATTTATGCCAGGTGAATATTGATGGATATGATAGAAAAATATTAATTTCCATTTTAGCAAAATATGAAGGAAGGAAATATTTATTATAATTGTTTAATTTTGTTTGCGTACACTTCTTCTACAAAACAAAAAATAATATAAAATTTTCATCAACTTTTGCTTACTCAATTTGAAATTAACAACAAACATATTTGAAATAAATTTATTAGTCTTGAATAGTCCGATTTTTAATATTGTGAATAATAAGGAATGATTTCAGATGCTATTCGTAAATCGAAGGATATTCATTTTATAAAAGTACAAGAGAAAACAGATTTTTGCACAGTGTTATACGATTTTTTAATTTTTCCCTTTATCTTTTAAATTATAATTATAAAAATTAAAATGATGTGTATATGCAAAATATAATCAGCATTTAGTGCAAGCTCCATCGATTTACCCTCCCCCCTATTGTGTGACATTATCAATAATCAACAATTTATGGTTTGAGATGCCCGAAGAGCAATTTGTAGCTTTAATATTAAAATTTATCTACGATAATGTGTATGTGTGCGTATACATTCCTTAGTACTTGGAAGGGTCATTTGCACTTTCTAAGCCCTTCTAAAAGGTATGAAATAAAAATAAAACAATTTAACATGGGTTTTTTTCCCATAACTTTGGAAGATATCATTCCAATTTTTCTTAACTCTAAAAATTGTTAACTTTGTCAAAATGTTAACTTTTTAGTGATATTAGCATTCAACGAATTCACGGAACCGAATGTAGAATTTTAAATAGAATTTTTTCATTTAATATTTTAAGTTGTTTAGAATATTTTGTTTTAAGATTATTATTGGTGTTTTAAGTGGTTTTAGATTACGTCTTTGTCCATATAATTGATATAAGTGATTCAAGGAAAAAATTGCTCCACTGAAAAAAATAATAATTGTAGTTCTAAAAAGATTTGTTTTCATCTCTGGCGAATCTAGTGAATGTCAAGAAATTTTTTAATAGTAACTTTTAAGGAAATTTAAGACTTAAAACTAAAATTGCGGCACCGAAGATTCAAAATCGGATACCTTAAAAAAATTGAGATTTTTGAAAAACAATCAAAATAATTTTTCTTTGATTTTTAATTAATTATTTCACTGAACAAATTCAAAGATATTTTTTTTCACTGATGTTGGTGTTGAAAAATGCAAATCTTTAAGAAGAGATTTTTCTAAAAATTTCTTCTTCTTTAAGATAGAAACCGAATCTGTAAAAACAATCATAAAAAAATTATTCTTATATAATATAAATTCTAATTGCGTTGCTTGTGGCAAATTTTAAAATTTTGTTTTCTGTATCTATTTCTCTTTTATAGTATTTTCATTTCCAGTTAATTGTTTTAATTTTTAATTCATCTGTCATTCACCAACGATATTATTCAGATGTAGGAAATTACTAATTCAATTACTATTACTAATTAAATTTTCGAAGTATTTACTATTTTTGTATACTAATATAATAATTTACTAATTAATTTACTAATCTAATTAACTAAAAATTAACTAACTAAAACAAAAAAAAACCAAAAATTACTAATATATATATATATATATATATATATATATATATATATATATACTTTGACAGTTTTGCGTTTTTGGAAATATTTCTTACAAAATATATGAGAGCTGAAATATTTACATTGCATATGATTTAAAAAGTATTTTGATTGAATATACTATGGATATGAATTATCATTATGAATTAAACTATTCCTGCGTTATATTTCAGGTGAAGTCGCTTTGATTAAAAAAACTAAGTGCGATTAACAATGGCCAAAATCTAAATTCGATAAAAATTTGAACGACTGATGATAGGATGATATCCTTTTTTTTTCTAATTAGAATTTTTTTCTAAATTTATCATATATGCCTTCATATATATAGTGTAACATTTTAGGTTATATTTCTTTAAATTTTGTCTAGTAATAGGATTCTTTATCTAATACCCTTTTTGTATGTTTTTTCTGTTATTACAGTACAAGTATGGGACTAACAGCAGAATCGAACTGGAGAAACATACCTACAAGAGGTAGGTTGAATCTATCATTTTAAATAAATAAATATTGTTGCTATGTTAATCTTAAAAATTTTCAAAAATATGTATTTTATATGTGTGACGTACAAAATAATTATTGTAGTTGTCTAATATTTTTACTTGGAACTTTTAAAGAATTTTTTTGTTCTAGACCTCCCTAATTTCAAAAAAGTCATTTTTCGAATTAAGTCTATCTATGAATATGATAATTCAAAAACAAAAAGAGCTGAACTATCCATATGTGGTGATTAGCTAGTTTGACAGCATTTATGATTGCTAAATTTTCTATTACATATTTTATATAGCTTGCTTTTGTACCAAATTTTGAAACTAATTTATCAAAGAGTAACCATCGATTGCTCTATACTTTTAATTGCATCTAAACATCACAATTCTGATATATTGCTGCTGGAATAAATTAAATTCCGACACTTTTCCGTTATATTGGCGCAAGATGTCGCCAATGTGAACGCAACGTGAATCAAGTCGCCAGGCGAAGGGAATGACAAAATAAATGGCCCAAATGTGAACTAAACACGAACTAAGTTGCCAAGTGAAAAAACGTGCTTGAACATAAAATTTGACGTAATTTTGCTTTTTTGGCGATTTTTTTCATTGCGCCCGTAACGGAAAAATACCGAAACTTATTATGTGATATAGTAACAAAAATAGTCGTTCTACATCAAGTTATGAACACAAATTTTGGATACAATCGATCAGAAAAAAATAATAAGAGCTTTAAAAAAACTATTTAAAAATGAAAATGTGATGATTAGTACTACTTATAGCCTTGGAAGTAGACCTCTGGACCTTTGACGATATTTGAGATATTCTTGCTTAATTTTTTGCATTACCATGGACAAGACAACAACAACGACATAGCCTAGGCCCTAGCACAGAAATTTTAATTGGAGAAAGGGTGATACACATTGATTGAATAATGAATCAAAAAGTTTCGGGAAGACTACTACAGCTGATTTCTTTTAAACTGATTTTAAACAGGAAAACTTTGCCAAGTAAAATGAATATGCTATGTCTGAATTGGATAAATAATTCTGTTCATTAATACTTTATCATTACAAAAGCTTTGTAATAATTTAGAAAAAGGAATATTAATAACAAAGATAATATATAAGGTTATAAGCAATTTCCCTTTAATATAGAATAATTTGAATGCGATGAAAAATTTAACCATAATCAAAAAGATAAAAATTTTACATCGTTTGACTCATAAAAAGGGGCAATCTCTGTAATTGTTCGGGAAAATAAACACATATTGAGTTAAAATTTTACTTCTAATTAATTTATAATTGTTCACAATTTTAAATCAATTCGATATGAAGCTACATGCACTTCATTAACCAAATCAACTACTTGTGAAACAATTCAATTTGATTTTTGAAGAAGAAGGATTCTGTCGCCTGATTAAATGGATAATTCAAGCTCCTTTGCTGGTGGTTCTGCACTATACCATTCCCGATTGCCGAAAGGACAGGTGGAGGAAGTTCTTCCTCCTCACCTTCTTCACCTCTATCGTGTGGACGGCCATCTTCTCTTACGTCATGGTGTGGATGGTGAGTTTTGCTTTAACATTACATCATTTGAATGTATTCAATTCCCAAGAATAAAATACCCATGACAAGTGTGCGAATGGGAAGCCAATGACACAGTTATAAGTTCAAATTGGTACGGCATGGCACTTGTGTCATCTACTAGTGGAAATTCAATGGCTTAGTCATAAGATTTAAATCGGTACTTCATGGGATTAGAGTAATCTACTAGTGAAAAGAAAATGACTCAATTATAAGATTTCTATAGTTACTTTATGTGACTAGTGTAGTCTACTATTGGAAAGGCAATGACTAAATTATAAGCTTTCAATAGTTAATTCATAGCATTACGTCATCTACCGGTGGGAAGTCAATGGCTTTGTTGTAGCATCCAATCTTCCTATTAGCTAAACTTCTAGTAGGAAGTTAACCATTCGTTTATAAGCTTACAATGAGTATTTCATGGAGCTAATGTCATCTATGATTCAGTTATAAGCTACCAGTAAGTACTTCATGGGGCGAATGTCTTGGGTGCTTTCAATTACGCTTGTAAGCTGATATTCTATTTGTGCGTAACAATAGGATCTATGTTTACAATTACTAAAAGAATCCAAAATTCTATCTGTGGACTGCGAAACAATAAAGCCCAAAAGGTTCAGTATTAAATAACCAATTCCATATTATACACGAAAAGCAGGTAACAAAGCACAAACAAAGAATACCCAGAAAAGCACTGCAGAAATCGTTACTAAAAACTCACCACAAAGCGTTCAATGAGACTTCCGTCAACCAACTCAATTGATTATTCTCACTAGATGACCGATTCCGACTCTCGGGAGTTTTATAGCCTCCATGGCAGAACTTCGAACAAACATCCGGATTCAAATCCCAGTGTTTGATCTAAAACAAAGGACTTGTAACATTTGGCAAGAATATCAAATATTCTGGATCCTTTATTTTTGCTGCCAAAATAGCGAAATCCAAAGCTAAGTTCAATAAATTTCCTGTGGTCAGAATTCAATCTGAAATAGGCTGGGGATAATTGAGGATTTATTTTACATTCTCGTATAAATAGTATAAAGAAAGTATTGTAATCGTCAAAACAATTCAAACGCTAGATTTTGACGAATCTCAACGAGTTTGAAAAATCCTTTTTTGGAGAAGTACTTGTCTGTCTATTTGTGATAGAGATAACTCAAAAACGCTTTGAGCTAGACGGTTAAAAATTCGCATACGATTTTTATATGAAATATGCAGATATCTATCAAATTTTGAGAAAAATCACTCAGAAAATATCTGTTTATTCGACTGTTAGAATATAATTTAACATTATATACATAGATAAGCAAATAAAATTCCATACACAAAATTAACATCTATAGTCTAGACTCCTGACAAATTTTGCGCCAAATACAACAAAAGATTTGCCATCTGTCGGCCTGTACTTTCAGAAACATGTAAACATAATAATTCAAAGACATAGTGATTTAAATATATCAAATATGGTATGAGATTTTCTAACTGCAATTGTAGTTCTCTTTGTTTCAATCGGTTATCCTCTTCAGTCCTGTAGTACACATACGCGTATTTGCAATTTTGTTCATTATTTTAATCCGGTAAAGTAAATTCGTAACTAAAAAATGCATGCATTTCAACATTTAGGAATTTAGCTTGCATGTTTTAGCAATAAATACCTCAACAGTTCAGTATTTTTTTCATATCCATAGCTTTTAATTAGAAACATAACGAAAATGCAGTTGAACAGAAAACACAGCAAATATAAGAACATTTTTTAATATTTATTACTAAAATTGATATTTTTTTAATAGAATAAGTATCTGGTTAAAATCATTACCAAAGTATATCTTGTTATCTATAATACGACCAGTGAAAATACAAATTTAATTAAGGTACACATATGTGTACCTCAGGTGTTTTCACGCCCGTTTCCTGACTACTTGAGCTAAACCGTGAAGTTTATAATTTAAGCGGTCATTTTCAAATTTTCATTTCTGGTCCTTAAATATATTATATATTTTGTTTATAATAAATAATTCTTGTTTTCTGTAATGTAATCAGATATAATTTTTTTCTACATCGACATCGCTAAGGATGACGCAATTGGTTCAATGAAAATTCTATATTCAAGTCAAAGGTTCATATTTCGTAACTAGTTTTTGTTAGCAGTCTAGTAATCCTTCACTTTTGAGTATCAGTGCTAATATTTTGTTTTCTCTTAGGTCACTTTAGTGGGTTACACTCTCGGCATTCCGGACAGCATTATGGGTATCACCTTCTTGGCGGCAGGAACGAGCGTGCCGGATGCTTTTGCTAGCCTCATAGTAGCGAGACAAGGTTCGTAGGCAAAACAGTCTTCAATGAAACATACTGTCTTCAATCTTTAGACCGCTATCCCCATGTAATAAATGAACTTTCGTAATAAATAGATATATTTTATGCAGCATATATGACACTATCTGGTATACCCAATATCACTTTTCTAACTGAACAAAAATATACAGCCTATAAATAAACTATCTTGCTATAGATTACGTTTTAACTGTTTGAAAACTTTAAAATGCATGTAGTTTCTTTCAAAAATGTATTTAGCTCTGGTAATAAACATATGCAAATTGACCTTGGAAATCGGAACTTCTATTTCGATATAAGACGTAATAATAAATTTGGCTTGATTTTTTTTTTGTTTTGAAAAATTGAATAAATTTCAAGAATGATTTCTCGAAATTTCCTAAATACATCCAATATATACATTAATATTTCTGCTAATATGCTAATTAATGTACGCAGGGTACTTTCAGAGGTTTATGAAAATTTCAATGGTAATAATTAAGTATTATATTATCAGCCGTCGGGTTTTATACTGAATGATTTTTTTTTCATTACACAAGTTACAAAAAAAAATTAAAAGTTAGATCTCATATTGCAAAAAAAAAAAAAAAAAAAAAAAAACTATATCCCAATCTTTGGATTTTCTTTTCTGTTCTTTTATTACAAATTTTAAGATCCGAATATTTTAGTCAGAATTAAAACCACAGTAAATTCCGTTTTACAAATTTTGTCACCTGTTCAGCCGTAACAATTTTAAATCTAATTCCCCTCTGGTGAATATCATTAAATAATAGTCTTGGCGAACGTACCATATTTTTTGGTCTTATTTTAATGCCACCATTTTAAAATTGAACAATATTTTAGGTCTTGGAGATATGGCAGTGTCCAACAGTTTAGGCAGCAACATCTTCGACATCCTCATTGGACTGGCTTTTCCATGGTTCATGCAGACAGCTCTCATAGAACCCGGATCTATCGTAAGTGCTACATTTTCTGTTCATGAACTGGGTATTTTAAGCCTATTTTAAGCCTGGGTATTTTTGTACATAACCATTTATACATCCAATTTGTCAAGTATTCCTATCGCAATCCTACAAATAATGATGGATTGTCAAAAGAATAGTGTTTTCGAAACGCCAATCAGTCCCTAATAGTGTGCATGATTTTGAGCATTTTCATTTGCCCAAACTCATTAAAATTCGATATCAAAATACTCATTTTTGTTTTCAGGCTGTTATCAACAGCAGAGGAATGGTTTATTCTGTTGTTCTTCTCTTCATGACAATTATTATTACGGTAAGTTTGGTACCGTTACTCTCATATCTTGTAAGAATTCCATAATTTTTAGCATTTTTTCACTAAATTATTGTATTCAAAAATAAATTTAAGAAATCTAAATCTTCCAAATTTTCTTGAAATTTAAATAATTTATTTAATAAATAAATAAAATATTCTAATCTTACTGAATCCAGAATATTAGCCTTATATACACTAGATTAAGCAAAATAAAGTGTTTCGTTTCGTCCAGTTTAAGAAGTTATTTTGAATGAATATACAGTACCTAAAACCATAAATTTATTCGAATTTATAATCACATGTATTTTGTATTTTGAGATCACAGAAATAATATTTTTATAACGAACCAATTTGAAAAAGAACAAATCCCGAAAAGATCGATGTAATTAACCACTAAAAAAACTTCCACCTAATTTGTCTTGATGTTACTTACCTTTGCGATATAATTAACTGAAAGTTTTGCCAATAGCATGCGTTCAACCATCTCATTCCTAATTTTATTCAAATTAAAATATTACTGAATACCGGAACGAATATTTTTTACTTTTGCAAAGATAAGAAAAGTTTCTTCTTTATAAATTCGCAACTGCAGTTATTGATCTTAAATGGTTAGCATACAAGTTTAAACTATTGTATGCTCGGATATCTTTTAAATGTTCTCGGAAAATTCTTTGTTTCCCAAATCCATTTGGGCTAGCGGCTTTAACGAATAAAGTTCTCGCTTGAGTATTATTCCTTCTCATTCAAGGAAAGGAATGTTAATTTCCTCTTGATATTTAGACATCTTAGATTCTCGCTATAGTTTCTTTGTACAGGCATTTGGAAATTTTCAGTATTGATGAAGTCAATACGCAAGTACGTCATTAAACATACTATCTTATTACGATTACATCTATCTGTCGCAACCAGCAATGGTGAAAGTTTCAAGATTTTTGTGCAACTAACCATAGACCTTACTCTCATCTTTTTATTTTTATCTAAATTTTTAAATATCTTTCTGTTCTTTTAGATCGCAGGTATCTCCCTGAGCCAATGGCAGCTGACTCCCCGTCTAGGGATAGTCCTGCTGAGTGTGTACGCGATCTTTCTGGTTATCTCCATCCTACTGGAATTCAACTTCCTCGGATATGTGAATCCGCCCATGTGCCAAGACTGAGCTTTGTGCCCACCCTCCTTCCCCAATTCGGTCGTCATCCCCCCCCCATCTCCTCTCGTCTCCTACCTTGTGGTTAGGTGTTGTGGATCTGTTTTCAAGTGGAAGTAATAATACCAGATGTGGTAATGCTGTACGCTCTACAATAGGAAGAGAACTTTCAGATAAGACGACCTTCGATAGTGATGGTGAAGATTGTCTTCGGCGTATTCAGTGACGATGCCGGTTTTTTAAATATAATTCTCCATTTTTTTTTTCTTAGTTTCGTTGTTGTAACTCTATAACATGTTTAATCTGTAATTACTTTCACAAAAATCGTAACCAATCACGTTTTTATCATAAACCTCTTCCAAATGAATCTAAAAAAAATGATGATACTTCTGCTTATTGACACACACACACACATATATATAGGGTCACTGAAATATTAAAAAGTCGTATATCAAAACGTCTAGTAGGTTGAAATCCACCAAGTCAGTATACTCTCCTATTGCCAATCAATGCCGAGAAATCAAAGTCTAAAAGACAAGATGGTTGTTATAGTCGAAGCACGAGTCTGAGCATGCTAGGTAATATTACAAATTCTAATATATAACCAGATAACAATTTTTTTTCCCAAGATTAATTCAGCGTTTGGAGTAAATAATTATAATGTCTCTCTACTCCTCAGTTTTCCTCTTTCAGCTATTTAAATAGAATTCCTATCATCGGAAGAACCACAAAGTTGAATCAAATATTTAAACAATGTACGAATGCAAAGGAGATACTTTTTTTTTTAATGTTTGGTAAATATTTCTTTTTCCTAGAATCTGGATAGGATAACATGAATTCGCTTTGACATTCAGTTTTATTATTATTATTATTATTTACATGACTGTGTAGACAGTCTCTTTCAGTAAACCAAATAAATCGCACCATCGGGAGAATTATGAGGATGTCACTGATTTTTTAAACAAGGCGGCTACTAAAGTAGGATCTCCATAATTGTTGACAGTTTTTGTCTACAGAAAAAGACACAGATATATATAACACAGATTTTCTCTGTTGAGACTATTTTCTTTCCAGCCTCATTTATTCACACAAATCTGACATTTTTTAAACATTTGACACTAACGTGAGCTTGGTTTTGAAATCAGAGCTGTCGGATCGAAAACAGAGTGTATGGTTACTCTTTGTTAACATAACTTTTGAAGTAAATCAACGATGAATTATAATTATAATACGTATTGTTAATACGGCAGTTAATACGCATTGGCATTTCGGCATTCATTCGCGATATGAAATATCAACCAAATTAAATTTTCTCTAATAAACGTTTTTGAATTTTGAATAGCATTGTGGAAAATAAAAGATCTTATAAAATAATAAATAAATAGACAGACATATATTACAAAGCATTATTAAAATCTCTCATAAAGAATCTAAATTTATTAAAATTAAATGATCAAATAATTATATTCTGAAAAGATAACAGTCTTTTACTTTCGGAAAATGGTTATTATATAAAATTACAGAATAGTGTATTAAGAAATGACTGGAAAGTCGATTTCAAACTCAAGCACGAAAATATTTGTTGAAAGGAAGAACTGGAGAGAAACGTCATCTGTTATGATCTTTTGAGATCATTCGTGAAAGTACATAATAGATCTAACCGCGGTTGTTTGTATATTAAGTAGCGTCGTCTTATCTGTATAGTTCTATCTTGTGTATTAGTGACAAAGTAGCTGAATTACTTCGTGAAAGTGAATTGTGTGTAGTAGTGACTGCATTATCTTTATAGACATTACTTGTATATTTCTTTATCCAATTTTAATTTCAAATTGATCAATCTGTCCAAAATTTCACTAATTTCTCAAAATGAAATTCAAGATTAAGGCAACAGAAAGAACATCATTCATGACTAAAATTTCATGTTTTTGAGGATCTATGTTATAATTTCCTTTGCTTATAAGTAAGCAAATATTCCATACTTTCCACACATATTTTCCATAAATCCAAAATATAGGAATTCTATTTTAATTCTGCAACAAGAACTTTCATAAATTGTTCTATAAAGTTAATTTTTAAGAACGAATTATAACTATTAACAAAATACTTTTCACCTAATTGTACTTTTAAACAGATAATTAGTATGAATTGCAATAGTTAAGATTTTAAATGTAATTGAAGAGTGTTGATTAATCCATAAAAGTATTTATCAAGATTTGAATCCCTGTAGGGGGTTTGGAAGCAAACACTCTACATTTTAAATCAAAAATATAATTTTATTCCCCACACAACAACATCACATGCCTTGTAGCTGAGAACTAATCTTAAAAATATTCTAGAAATTTGTACCATGTCAGCTGTAATTGTGACAGAATATCCAAATCTAGGAAATCCAGCCATGTACCAAGGCACGAGCAGTGGTTTCCGCAATCATATCAAGCGATAGGATCACTTCAAGGGATCTAGTGAATCTATCAATGATGGTTGTGCAGACTGATCTTTGGAAGAAGGGAGAGGACCTATAAAATCTATATGTATGTGGGAAAAGTGAGCATCTGGTAGGGCAAATGTGACAATGGGGGATTTTGCATGTCACGTCACTTTAGCTCATTGGCATTTAACTCAATTGCGAACCATAGATTTTATATCTTTACCCATGCCAGGCCATACGAATCGCTTAGCGATTAATTCGACAGAAACTGCAGTTTTTTGGTGAGAAAAAATATGGGATGTTTTAAAAATTGGTTGTCGCACATTTTTGGGAACAAAAAATTGGGGTAGGTTTTTTTTTTTCTTTCTTTGGCTGGATAGCCATATTTGGATGTCCAGTCACAATTACAACTGACCAAAGTACAAATTTCCAGTCAAGTCTTTCCAGAGTAGCTCTCAACGATATTGTTGTGTGAGGATTAAAGTTATATTTTTGATATAAAATGTAGAGAGACTGCTTCCAAACTCTTACACGGAGTCAAATCATGATAAACTGTTATGAATCAATCAAATTTATTCATAATCATTGTGCTGGGTTGTTCCTGGAACTGTAACTAATCTAGTGGAACTAAAAATACCACTTATTATCATGCATTGATAATTAAAAGTAAATTAATTTGATGACATATAGTTTTAATTACAAGAATGATAAAAATTTATTTCAATTTAATATATTAATTAATAAATATATACTTTTAATTACAATTGTATAAGTAACTTAAAGCCATACTAAAAGTGAATATTTTTATAAATATTAATTAGAAATTTTATACACTTTATATAATTTTATCCTTTAAAGAATTTTTTCACTTGATTTGATAAAAAAAATGCATTGACAGGCTGTAGAATTACCTAATAGTAATTCTATTCTATGACATAATAGAAAAAATAAAAATTAAAAAAAAATGACACGGAATAAACATTAATGACTCCTGCATTATAAGAATGAAACGAACAACAAAAAAAATTCTTGGAACATAATTTTTTTTTCTTCAATAGAGATTTTTTTTGTTCGGTTAAAAAGTGTTACATTTTAATTAAGTGTTTTCGTTAACGATCAAATTCGGGATTCTTATAGTAATAAATCCAGTATGATAATCTTGGAAAAAAAGAAAGTTTAATAGGAAAATTATAAATAAATAATAAACAATGTATAAATTTTTTTTATTTGACTTAGCATTCATTTTTTATTTCACTTTTGCTTCTTTTTTTTGCAATTATTTTTCATATCATTTCTTAATTTTTTTTAATCTTGTTTTATGTAGGGGTATTTAGAACTTTATGTATAATCAGTATTCAGTCTTTTATTAAAACAAATTGTGAATATTGAAAAGTTTCTTAAAAAATCGCAATCAATTTCCACTAAATAATCTATCAGATTTTTTTAAAATTTGTATTATAATTTTGATATTTTAATCTGGAAACTCACTGCTGAAAGATGAAATTTTATTGCATTAATTTGGGAAATTAAACTATAAGACTTCGTCAGCATACTGCATATATACAGTTATACCAGGAATGACCCATTCTTTGTGATACATAAAATTATTCTCAATACCAAGTTGAATAGGGAAAAAAAGTTAAAACAACACATCTCAATTCATACATAGAGTGAAAGAGTAATTTAAATGAACAAGAATTAGATATTTATATTAGCGATAGAGTAAATTATGAGGAAAAATAATTATTTTTATGCAATTATATACGAAAAAAAAGAAGTAAAATTAGGTATTATAAAAGCAGGGTTAGCTAACTAGCGTAATTTCTTAATAATTGTGACGAGCTTTTTCTAAACAAAACAACTTTTCAGGATTTTCATAAGAAAGAAAAATTATTTGTTACCGAAAGATGATCCTTATAGCAGCAGTCCAAAACGTAGAACTTTTCAAATGAGAATAGTACGGTGTCACATCTTGTGCATTATATGTAGGCTAGATTTGAGAACACGGCGCTATCACCAAGTTAACATAACTTACACCAAGTGTTAAATATCGCTTTAAACTTAATAACGAATTTAGCGAGTTATCGTTTGAAAAATTACTAGTTTCGCGACAGTACCGTGTTCACAAGTCTAACCTAGATATGTTTAAAAGATTTCAAATTCTTGTCATAAATTCTTATGCTCTAATTCTTTGTAGAAGCAATTTGTACTTTTAGAAATTTTTATTTGCATAAATATAGCATAACATTTTAAGTTCATGCACTTCTGTTAAATGTTCATATTTTGCACAAGTATAGATAAACCTTGTGGACAATTACTGAATAGTTTACTTCTTAAACATTCCCAATGAAAGTAATGTCAATCTATCTTTCTTAATATTTTTCCTGTCTGCAGCCAAATTAAAATTTAGTTATTATCAAATAAATGAGGCAAATTTTTTAAAATCAAAAATCGGCGACAAAAAAATGTAGATTTTTATGCGAATTCGGTGGATAATTAATAGTGTTAGCACGGGAGATTCTTTTTCAGCCAAAATATAAATTATTGCTTTGGCACTTGGATAGGTTGGCTACATCGCTTCGAAGATTTTACGTGGTATATGATATACTACGTTGTCACAAAATGTAATTCCATTTTTAAATCAAAATGCCGTATGTTTGGCTAAGTTCGCTTTTGATATTGAGTCGGATTATCAAACAGATAAAGTAAGCAATTATCTAGGAGACGCGGTGTTTTAGAAGGCTAGTAACCTTGATACTTTGTTTAGGTAGTTTCAAGATGATTAATTATTTTTTTGTTTTCATTCAATTTAGAAGAGCAATTCACTAGAACTCATTTAAATTAAGTATTGTTTAAATTTTAGTAAACAATATAGCGGAATTCCTAATTAATTTCTTTTTTACAAATTCCGTTTAATGCTATTTTATAATTCTGAAAAAACATGCGATTTTATCATTAGAAAAAAAATGCCTGGCCTTGTAAAAAAATAGTTTTTAGATTTTAATAAAGATTAATTTTTGTAATTATTTTACTATCCTGTTAAAATTAATTTAAAATTATTTTTCATGTATAAATAAATATGAGAGATACTGAAGGCAACCCGTTTAAAAATGTCGAGGAATTATCTTTTGTTTTATTAATCTTCAAAATTTGCTACTTTAAAATTGCTTAAGAAAAAAATTAAATTATGAATCTATAAGAAATGTATATGATATTAAAAGGCGGGATAGTAAATGGGGAACTAATTAGTCTCGCAATGCCCATGGGCCCGATAATATTTAACAAGACCATTTTTTACATACGACATTTTGCTGTAAAAGCAACGAAACAATTTAAGCGTATTTAGAAATCACTATGTTTTTAAAAATTAATATTTATTAAAAATCGATGTGCATTCCAAAAAGCGAATGCTTATTAACTCCATGAAGATATTTATTTCGTCCTAATATGCATACGAACACGTTTTTTATATAATTCATAACATATCCAGCTGTTAATCGCTTTCCACGTACTGCATGTCATCTTGAATTGTCACCCTTTGTAGAATTGGTAAACTGTAGAAGTATGATAAACTATAAAAACTCAGTATTGGAGTTGCAATAATCCCCAATGCATAAATTTTTTTTAAAAATCCTTCTTCTCATATTTTGCTTTGCATGAAATAGGTATATGAATATTTAATCCACATAGCACCTTACTCCTCCACTTGAAAAAAGTGGCAAGGGAAACATCAGTACCACCTCTCTTCCCAACAATTATGTAACTGAAAATAAATTCGCAAGCACTCAATCGAATCAAATATTGAAACTCTTTAAAGATGAAACAAATTTCATTATTTTCTTTAATACAATTCTGAACCTTATTTTCTGTAATATCCATGCAATGGAAAGATAAATTATTGACAACTCTAAATTCAAGAACATTCACTTAAAGCTAAACAGAAAATAATTTATAATACTCTGACATTGTATAAATTATATTTTCCGATTGGTTGAACTAATTGAAGATGTTTTTAGTTTTATTATGAAATATTTATGACCTCAAACCTTGATCTAAAGAAGAATTTTTCTCTATGTTATGTGGAAGTATTTAAAATAACAAAATAAAATCTCTAATAAAATGGAAATTACAATATATGAATTCTAATCAATATGGCATTATGAAACAAAAGTTTTTAAAGCAATACATACCCAAATACTTTGATGTTGAATATTGAATGTTAAAAAATATATTGAGTGTTCAAAAAATTCAAAAAAATATTGCTGTTTTAAATATTTAGAATGTATATGTACTGGTGCTAAAGATAAATTTAATATTTTCTGTTTTCATTAATTAAATGTTAATTACATTTGATATATAAGTGTTAACGCAGTCATTCAATGTTGATACTGTCAAAATAATTATTGTATTGTATATATTTTAAATATTTATTTCATTCAACTTACGATGGCTTTTTATTTACTTATTGTTATTTTGCAAAAATACTCAAGTTGAAGAATTGTAGATAAAAATATGGGAAATTTTACCTGTAAAATGTAAGTGTGACAATAACATTATGCTAACATGAGCTGCATTTGTAAATATATATATCAGACAACTTTATTTCAATATTTAAAAAAAATGCTCTTTTTAAAAAAATTATTTCAGATTATAGTTATGCATCATATTTTATCATTGATAAAGCATTTGTTTTTAAAAAATTGAAGATGTAGAAAATAAGTTACAAAAATCAGAATAAAAATGTTAATTTCCACTCATGAGTTGAAACTAATTAGTAACCACATGTGTATATTAAATTTATGTATTAACGCACAGACACTTAGAATAATACAAACCTTATGCTTTTAAAAATATACAATCTCATTACTTTATTTATTACATTTATTGAAGGAAAATTGTTCATTATTGTGAAATCAGTAGCATAAGCAGATCAGCCAAAAAATATCGTCTGCAAACTTAAATATTCGTTGTATTGAGTAAATGAAATTCTTTTTATTTTTTTGATAACGGTTTTAAAATAAGAATATTTTAGAGAAAAAATAAGATTCATTCAGAACAGCTGAAAAATATTTTTATGGTATTTTGCATTTCAAAAAACACCACTGTAGAAAAATGCTTAATAAATAACCCGGAAAAATAAAGAATTCTGAACAAATGAATATTTTAGCAGTCAGGCATTTCACATTAATTTTCCCATTAACTTATAAATAGTTACCAAACCATTAAAATAGTTAATATTCGTTTGTGAAGAGACATGTTCTGTTTTTTTTTTTCTTCTATCGACACTATTGGTCTTTTTCTGTAGTTATGTTTCTCTTCTCCCGTTAACTAATTTAAGGGCGAAAAAACTCATGAATACAAAATTCCAGGGTCATTTTTTCCATCACCGTTAAGCGACAAACGTTTTAATATTTTCAAGCATGAAAGCACGCCGTTTGTAATAGGTTATTTTCAACTACTTATTCCTCCAAGTTTTTAATGCACAGTTCAAAGAACCTGAAGTAGATAAGTAGAGAGTTTAACTAACTAAAGTGTAGCTTTTTAAGTCAAGGTACTAAATTCAATTGAAATAATTTATTTTAAGATGCACATTAATCATTCTTTTAACAATCTATTAAACAGTGTTGTAAATTGTTTTGCAATTTGTGCTTAGTTTGTTATCACTTAGTGTGAAATAAATGTTGCTATTTTTATAAGTATTCTTTTCCTTGTTTAACAATTGATCAAACATTTATTATATTTGTATAATAATTTTTTTTTTTTTTGGTTTTTACAAAGATGCTGTGGCGATTCAATATTTCTGCAAAAACCAACTAATTTTCTATTATAGTCTAGTCCTCCAGTTTTTGGTTTTAATAATAGAAACTCACTTTAGCGCAAAAGAGCGAGTGTATGTATATATATATATAAATTTTTTTAATCGAGGCTGAAGAGAGAGAAGTCAAATTCGAATTTTGAACTTCCCTTTTAATTCATAATAATAATTACATAATTTATGTTCAAGTAGCAGCAACAAGGCACACCAACAAAGAATGACACAAGAGCGAAAAGAGCAAAAGTTTATTAAATATTTACCTCCATGATTATATACTGCAAGAAATAGAGATTTCTTTACATGTACCGATTTAGGTAATGGAATTATAGAGATCTTTTAAAATAAATAGATTGATCAGTTTTTATCCCTTCATTCCGAGCGTGAGAATTTATTGAAGTCAGTGATTTTACAGAGCTTCTGCTGCATTAATTAAATAAAAAAGGAATTAGATCAGAAATTAAGAATATATATTTTTGAATGAAGTTAATATGGGTTAAATTATGCTAAAACTTTCGTAATTAATTAGGATTAAATTAAAATCTATACTTATAATAAAGCTCAATGTGAATGTGTGTGTTGGCGCTCTACAGGCCAGACCGTTGGACCTACAGCTACCAAATTTGGTACATGTATACCTTGGAGGTCGGGAATGTGCACCTCCGAGCACTTTTTTTCGAATTTTTAATTAGAATTTGAATTAATTAAAATGTAAGTGAAATTTCGACGTTTTTCCGCTATAACTTCCGAAAATATTATTGCACAAACATGATTTTTACATCAATTTAAAGATCAAAAAATTAGCTTTCTAATGGTATCAGTGTTTTAATGTATAACTTAAGCTATTATTTTTAACGAATTTTTAAAGAAATATTTTAACCATGTTTTTTTAGCACGTGACTGGATAAAATAAAAGAAAACAATGACGGAAGCTCAAATGAAAATAAACATCATCGTAAATCAAATCTAAAGAAATGCAACTTATAGCACGTGACTGGATAAAATAAAAGAAACATAAAAAGTTATATTTTCTTAAAAAAAAATAAATGCACAGGAAAGGTTTATATAATCGTTTGCAATATCTAAATCATTTATTCAACAAATCTTCTTTATTTACAGTAAACCTGATTGAATTTAGACAGGATATGCATTGAAATCCCGACTTAATGGCATATTTCTATAATCGTTTGCAATATCTGTATCATTAATTCAATATTTTTTTTTTTCCATTTTAAAATGTGATAGTTTCTAAAAAATGAATGCAAGCCAAGGTTTCTATAATCGTTTGCAACATTTAAATCATTTATTGAATAATTTTTTTCCTTTTCTTTAAAAAACATTTAATATTTTGGCAACATCACCGAAAAAGATTTTTAGAACACATAACTCATGGCGAACCAGCTGGTCGCCAAAGGCGGCTAGTATCGAATATATGTAAGAAAGATTCACTTAAGCATACTGATAGAATATAGAACAAATATAGAGGAGATATTTAAAAAATCCTATGCTTTAACATTATGTTGAAATGTAAGTATAATCTTAAATGTAAAATAATCTTTAAATAAATAATTATATCATAGTTTAAAAAAACCCCATAATTTTTAAGCATGTTGTCTAATAAAAGTATGCCCCCCTATCTCAAAAACACACACCGTATAAAATTATGGATCAGAGCGTAATCGTCAATATCACGAGAGCTCAGTTTTTTTTTTTCAGCCCCATAATACAGCAAAGAAAACTGGTACTTGTGACTTAATTACATTGTATTGACGAACAATTGTTATGAAATATCAATCTTTGACATGAACGTAGTACATAAAAAGTGCAGTAATTGTCCAAAAATTCGAAAACGAGATTTTAACTAATTTCCTTTTCAACCTCCCCGAATAAAAAATGTCCATCTGTTAGTGACAAAGATAACTCAAAAAACTCTTTGACCTTAACGGTTTAAATTTCTTATATTGTCATCACACCATATTTGCAGATTTCTATCACATTTTGCCTAACATCTGTTCAGAGGTTTCAGTCTATTCGAATGTAAATTAACACAAAATTTACAAAACGAAGAGACACAGATTAAATTTAGTGCACATATTTAATATCTATACTGTAGACACTGTCAAACTTTTGTGCCTAAACCATTAACGGATTGACTGCTGTGCTTTCAAAAACATCTAGACGCGATAATTCAAAAACGCAATGAATTAAATATATCAAATTTTGTGACAGGAGAAGCTTTGTGTCAAATTATTGTTTCAAACAGTAGAGAAAAACATTTATAGAAAATAAACTCTATTTTTGGATACTTTTAACGCACGTCAGAGATTAATAGCAAATAATGGGCCAAACATTACACGACAGATTCAATAAAAAAGCGAAATTCACGTTAAAAATCAATATTTCGTATGCCAATGCCTCATACGTAATACATCATACGTCTCATACTCTTGTAAGGCATTCTCGTGCATAACAAGTATATTAGAGTATGCGAGAAAATAAAACAGGCGTAAGACCTTCACGATTATTTTTCGTCTATACTTGTTGCTATGTGATTAATAAACAAGTAACAGAAAACAAATATGGGCTGGTTTTCCCCCAGCTGACTTTTTTCAAAAAAATTGATATAGACCTACAACTATTATTCTGCACAAGATCACATACCAACATCGCGAATTTATTCGAAAATACAGACCGTCAGCCTCTTTGGTTCCAATTTTTAAACGGATTTGCATTTTAGATGCTCAATCTGCATATTAAGTTTCATCTATCTAGTTCTTTGTTTTATAGCAACTGTATATACTTCAGCTCTGGCAGACCTCCTTAAAAATGGATGTTATTCGAATTCTGACAAATTGGGTGTAAAGTGATAATGAAATTTTTCATCCACTTAGCTCAAAACGTTTTTGAAATATCGTGTTCACAGACAGGCGGATTTAATTTAATTCGGAAAAATTCGTTCTTCGGATTCAGGGAGATCTAAAACCTGAAAATATATTAATTCCTGCTTCTGCATTCGTTGCTCTTTTTATTCAAGGCCACTGAATAACGGCTAGCTGTGCTTAAATCAATTTTCACCTTAAGACAAGAAAATAATTTGTCTATACTAAGAAAAATTATGATTCAGAGTAGAAACAAAATAATAGAATAAATACTATTGCGCATCGTGAACATGTTCACAGTTTAGACGAACTAAAAGATAATTCCATTCTTTATTATTATTTTATACTTGAAACTTCATTTCACGCATGGAAGCAACAGGAATCGAAAACTTAAACCGATCTTTGGGAAGTTAGAACTATACATAAGGTATATAGTCATCTAATACTATAATACGAGGAATGCTTGCCAAGTCGAAAATCGCCCCAGAATTAATAAACTCCGGTAAACGTGGGGGTCTGGGGGTTTTGGCCACGAGGAATCGATTGGCGCCGGTTTTGAAGCGCTACGGTCGAGCAGTTCGGAGTTACAGATAGGATATTTTCAAACTTTATTAGTTCGCCATAATGGCTACTTAAATTTTCAAGCGGTAACGTGCTGCCATCTATAGCCAATATGGCGAACTAATAAAGTTTTATGTTTATGCTGTTATAGGTTTATAATATGTTTCTTATGTATGTATATATGTTTGGTTTTTCTAAATAAATTTGTCAAAAATATTGAACTTCAACCTTTACCTCACCTTTGTATAGAATAGTTCCCTTTCCAAACTCTAACTTTGTTTAGAATAGTTTACAATGGTGCACTTTAACCGGTTATCTTTTCACCAATGGTTTCACAAATTTTCTTATGGCATGTATTGTTTTGATCAATCACAATTGAAAATTTAAATCTTCGAGTTAGCTTCGATACCTGTTTTCTCCGAGCGGAGCTCGGTCACCCGCTGGTAGATAACTGGAAAAAGGCAAAGAGTTTATTTACTAAGTTTGAAAACAAACAAAAAAAAAATTAAAAATTATTTAAAATACTTTTTATATTTATTTTTATTACAAATTATTATATTATTATTAAAAAATTAATCACAAATTTCAAGCTATTATAAGAGAACATTACTTTTTAGCTTTTATTTTCCATTTTTCTATATCCAAACTAAGTTTTGAAGTTCGACCGATTTTGAGATGACCCACTGTTTTTCTAAATATCGACCCGCGCAATCCAATAGTTTCATGATTGTTTCAAACTGGTTAATGACAAAATAAGACAATTCGTAAGAATTCGGAGAATGAATAATTTGATAATCAAGTTGTAACATTAGTTGGCGCAAAATCGCCAAATTTAGCTTTTGCATTATTTTCTGATCACCTTAAAAGCGAAAAATGGATGCCTCAAAAGCGACAATTTGTTGCCTGCGCATTTTGAGGTTTCAAAACCCTCAAACCAAAACATCATCAAAGGAGTACACAAAATTTAACATTTATGATAGCCAATGATTTTGTAACATTTTTAGATATTGAATATATTTACTACACAAGTAATTCGGACAGAAGCCATGTGAAACAGAAGTATGCATGTGTATCCTGTATAGGTGCATGGTTTCATATTAAATACAAATAAATCTGAATGAATGAGCTT
This sequence comes from Argiope trifasciata, assembly GCA_026543055.1. NCBI lineage: Eukaryota > Metazoa > Arthropoda > Arachnida > Araneae > Araneidae > Argiope > Argiope trifasciata. The sequence continues at coordinate 735,810 of JAPMOQ010048821.1, forward strand.
GTGCTCGACAGGTCAGACCATTTCATCAACAGCTTTCAAATTTAGCATTTGTATACCTTGGAGGGCAGAAATTTACCATTTTAATTGATTTCTAAACTATCTTATTCAAAACTTAAAAAAAAAAAAAAATCGCCGATTTGAAAACAGAAGTTAGAAATATCAATTCATTTAAAAGCTGGGGCTTCAAAAATATTTTGCTGAATATGATTCCTTAGGACTGTAAAAAATTTAAGATTCATAATTTTTTTAAGCATATTTATAGACCAAAATAAAATGTTGTTATTTATGTCATTTAAATACTTTTGGAAGCAAAACTAAAAATTAATTTTATGATGAATCTAATACATTTTTAATGAATAATTCTTGAGATATTACAAAAATTATTTTATAATGCATATAAAACTTAAATCCCGAACGACTCTGTCATCAATACTCATATTTTAAAAAATTATTTTTATAAGCAGTTTAATAATTGCTACTTTAAAATTGAAATTGTATGGGGACTGATAGAAAATTAGATAAGTACAATGCATTATGATTTAAGGACTATAAAAATAAGAAGGAATTATATGACTATGAAAATTTTGAACTTAAAAATATTTTGATGAAGAAGCTACCAAAAGACAAGTTACATTATTTAATTGTTAATTTCTAATGTGTATCAAGGCTGGCATACCAAATGTCCAAAGGAGGCTAGTTCATAATCAAGAACAAAAAATTGCATAGAGTAGTTTTTATCTGAAATTCTCTAAATAAGAAAGAATTTCAATCAAATTTATTTCACTTGAACTTTGTTGTGAAGAAAAAACAGAGTTTGAAGAAAAATTTCAGAAACTTGAGAGGGTATATGCCAATATGCTGTTACCACAATGTTTTATCCTGTAGGATCACAAGTAGAATATCAAGCTCTTGTACAGATTCACACTCACAAGCTTCATTCTTGTGAAATGTAAAATTTTAATATTACTTTTACTTTTGATTTTTTTTTTCATTGATTTATTTTTTAAGAATAATACAATTACAACAGACACATAATTGTAAAATTAATGCCAAAACCCATTTTTGAAAACTTTTAAACATTTCATCTCAAAACTTGGATTTGTTAGAAGTGATAAAATTAAGAAACTAATATCTGCTAACAATTATAAATCTATTTTTTTTAACTTAAATAGTGTATTAATTCATAATTCAGGCAAATTGCATTCAACATTTATCTTATAAACATATTAAATGAAATTACATAAATAACTGAAGTTGTAGTTTACCTATAATATGTAATTAAAAAATAACATATGGATACTTTTATAGTAATAGCTGTAACCATTTTAAAAACAGGAACTAAAAATCACGTATATATAAAATTAGTTATTTTACTCTTGTATAAGAATTACAAAGGTATTTAACAAATGTAAGTTTACTACAAAAAATTCTGAGAAGCATATTATTTCACAAACATTACAAATTAAAATTCAATTTGTATATTTCACTTAATTCTAATTTTAAATACAATAAGACTGCAAAGTTCACACCATTGAAAATTATTTTTCAAATTTTTCTGTCAAAAACTACAAATGATTAAATAAAATTCAAATTTTTGAATTTTTCATTAAAAAAAAAAGAATTTGTTTTAATGCCTTGATAAAAAAAATTAAATTATATATTTTGATATATGCTTACAATTTATTATTTAAATACAAACAAAAAAAATTAGATATATTTTAGGAAACATTTCTTGACAGAACTGCATATCCAAAATTGCAATGCAAAAAAAAAAAAAAAAAGGCATTAGTTGGCCATTACCATTTTATACACCTTTTACACGACACTACTCTAAAACACTGAAATGAATTAAATAAATAAGAAATGTTTTACTTTGAGATTATAATACATGATAATTTGCTATGCATACATGTAGCAATGAATTGAAACATTTTCACCTCTCCTCCAAAAATGATTGAAATTTCAGTAAATCCTACTCCCATTCTTATATTATATGAACACATCAAGGCACTAATTAATAGAATCAAGTTTCAAAAGTTATACGGTTTTTAAGGCTAGAATGTAAAAATCAATTTCAGGCAAAACTTTATCAAAAACTAGATAAAGTTTCATAGCTAGATTATTATAAATAAACTGATAATAATTCAATAAAAAAAACATTCAATACCAAATTATTACTTATTGTGTTCAATTTCCTGCAATACATTTCTTGGTCAATCAAAGAAATTAATGACCAAATACATGTAACAAAAGATAGGGTTTTACAGCAACAACTGAAAAATTTAAAAAACAATTTGATAATAAACAAATCAAGTCCAAAAAAATGTCCAAAATTAGAGAAAAATAGTTTTTCTGACCAATTAAAACTGATAGCACAACAATCAGTTAAAATGCTTAAAGAGCAACTTACCTGGGGGGAGAGGAACGGTTTTACAATCAAAATAGTTTTATGGCATTTGCAAGATGAGAGCAATATTTTTAACAAATATTTGAGAGCAAGTGCGTCACTGGCAACTTTGTAATCAATTTAATATTCGATATCAGAGGCGTCGTAGAATGATAAAGTTTTCATGATTTGCATTTAATTTCCAATTTCAGTCAATTTTATAGGCTTACAAAAAAATATGCTTTTAAACATAAAACAAAGATTGTTTGTTAAATTCAGATGAATAATTTATCCATCAAATACCATTTTCTGCCCTAGATTCTAAATTATTTTGAGCGACTCTCAAAAAATTTCAAAATTTATTTGAAAAAAGATTGTGGAGCAAAAATAAAGTCTGAACTATTCATAACTAACAGCGAACAAGTTGTAAATAATTGGAAATTCCATAGATGTTGGAAGAATACTTTAAAAAAACCTTTAATCATTTTTGATACTGACAATTCCGAGTAACATTATAGCTACTAGCTTTAACTACATAATTTTGAATGATCTGATTTGAGGACAACAAATGAGTTTTCAAGCTCTCTTCAAATTCCTATAAAAGTCTGTAGTGGAATCAGGTTTTAAATCTGGAGCATTGTAGGCAAAAAATTTCTAACTCTAAAACTAGACCCCCACAGTCCTCCCAAAATAAATTGTAGTTATCTCAATATATTTTGAGTTTAAAACTTACAATACAAGTTTGAAATTTATACACCAAAGATGCAGACACATTCGCATAGCTAAATCAACATACATACTATGAAATGGGTGTATCTCGGTCATATGAAAAGGCATAGATTCATGTTTACAATGGTTAAAAAAGCAAATTGTTTAAGACCAGTAATTGCACAAAATATAAAAATCACTATTTTTTTTAAAAACCCAATATGATTTATTTTTACTCTAATAGAAGCAGTTGAGTAGTAAGAAAGAGCTAAAAAGTTGACAGAAACATTCAAAATCTTGGCATGTATAAAGCACACATGGTGCATAAACTTAATATAATCACTCTGTTGTATGAGATCTTCTCTTGAATAAGATTCAATATATAAGCTCCTGCCGTACCCATGAATATTTACAGAAATTTCATTCTTGTAAAAGGTGTAAATTAAAATATTATTGCTTTTATTTTTTAATCGATTTATTTTTTAAACATAATAAAAATACAATTTAAATATTATTGCTTTCATTTTTGCATTGATTTATATTTTAAGAATAATAAAAATACATAAGACATACAACTGTAAAAGATAAAATTAAGAAGTTGATATCACTTGGCAATTATAAAGCAATCATTTTTACAATTTAAAAAGTGAATTAATAAGTAAATTGGTAAAGATTGTTACACTCAGCTCTAATCTCTTAAAAAATTGAACAAAATATTATTAAAAAGCAACAATTTATCTCCAATATGTTGTGAAAGAACACATGGGCACTTGTGGTATTAAAACATTTTTCAAATAGTAAGTAAAATTAATTTTTAAAAATGCTTACTTATGGAATTAAATATGTTATGAGAATAAAAAATGCATTTAGCAAATGTTCTAATAATAAAAAGATAAGTGGAAAAAAAATTCTGATAATCATTAATTATAACACAAACAAGACAAATTAAAATTCAACTTGCATGGTTCATTAAATTCTGATTTCATATGTTATAGAATTGCTAAGTTCATATCATTTATAGATTGTTTCTTAAATTTTTCTTTCATAATTTACATGATAAACTGAAATTCATAATTAGCTTTCATGGAGGAGGCGAAACAACTGGTTTTTACAAATTGCTTCAAGGCACACATAAATATTGCATGTTCTTCAAATATATTGACTATTCGTAATGTAAGTATTCATAAAAAAATTTCTAAAGGGACATATAATTTACAAATACACACATTTCTTGAGATGTTCAGGTCCAAAATGACAATGTGAATTAAATTTCTACATTAAAAAAAAATCTAAAATGCTAAGTTGGATACTACTCTCCTATCACTTGTTACAGACATTAAAATGAATCAAATAAAGAAGTAATGTACTTTATTTTGTAGACATTATAATACAAGATAATTTATAATGTAGCAAAGAACCAACCGAGAGATTAAGAAATCATATCCATTCTTTCTCCTCCCAAAATTTCAATACCCTTCCCCCATCTTTATTTCTTAAATGAATACTTCAAGGCACTAATTGAAAGAATTAAAAATCCTCCGGTGTTCTAAAAATTTAAAAAATAAAGAAACAAAATTTTGGCAAAATATATTTTTTAACATGTTCATTCTCTCTACAGCAAGCACTTGGAACAAATTGCATAGGTCTATGTATATTATTGTAAGAATTCATATGATTGAGTGGATGCACTGATTTAAACAGTTTTTTTCCTCCAAAATGAATGTGAGCGATCACTGTGAAAAGTTCATAATTTAACACTTTTGCCTATGAAGGCACAGGGAAACAAAAAGACAAAATCTTTGAAATAGTCTATAGCGAAGTCTCTACAGTATATATATATACAAGGAACATTAGCTCCTCAGAGCTAATCACAATCCTCTCTAAAGTCATATACTGATGGAACATGAGGATTGTAAGTATCATTCCTTCTGGACGTGCTATCTGGTTCAGTCAAATCTGAATTCTGTTGGGATGTACCAGGACCAGGCATACTTGAACTGGAAAATACATTATCTTGACTGGAGTGTTCATTAAGCAGTTTCCGACAAATAGGACATGTACCATGCTACAAGAGAAAAACATATTCTAAACATTTGTTTATAACCATAAAGAAATTGTTGCAATTTTTTGTATATTATATATATAAAGTACATTTAAAATGAATACTATATACTGCACTTGTTGCCATACTCATATAACCATGGCATAGAAAATGACATTTAATTCATTTTATCAGGGGTGTTTGCGGGACCCCAAAAAATCCCCTGAAACTTTTATGGACTTACTACCGACATTTTGGAGTTTCGAGAAGGGGGGGATGAAAAATTACAATTATGAAGTATTGAATGACCTAATTATAAAAGTTCAATGAATTACTTTTTTTGCAAAATTAATAACCATAAATTTTCAAACATATAAACTACTACATTTTATGTAAATATTTTAAATTACCTGAATTAATTCTTTTAAAAAAATTATCTAATTTCTGCTGCTTTTTTTATTTTCTGATGTTTGTGGGCTTGTCTTTCTTTTGTGGTGAACTTTATAATTGCAGGAAGGTTGACTTTTATTTTCCTCATTTACAGTTGAAGAAATTTCCTCGAGAACTGCACATTCAGAGGAAGAAGCAGTTTGCTTTTCTGCTAATGTAAAAGGTTTTTCACAGACTTTTATAGGTGACTCATCTGAAATACATGTTTTTAATTCCTCTTGATATGATTTCCAACTTCTGTTCCTATTCAGTAAGAGATCTTTGAGAATTGGATCAGTCATTGGATTTTTTGAGCCATATTTTTCACATGAGGTTTCTTTAGAAGCCATTAAATTATATTTAATAGTCTGCACTGCATCTAGGGAATCAATCTTAAGAGAGGTTCTATAGTCAGTAAAAAGCGCATCCATTAAGTTGAATGCACTTTCCACTAATGGGCCATGGAAGCAGCTAAGGCAGGCTTTGACCAATTTAGCCAATGTAGGATACTAATAATCATTTATGAAATTCTCTTTTAAATTAAAAACTTTATACCAATATTAATCAATTGTACACTTGAGTTGATTTCCACTTTCATCAGATGTGTAGAGCATTTCTTTGGTGATATCAATATCCCTCTGGCATAACCTTATTTCAGCTTCTACTTTTGACTTTTCATTATCACTAAAAATATGGGACATAAAAGATAATTTTTCAAAAGCTAATATTGTACTGGTTTTACCTCTTAGCTCTGGATATAATGCTGTAAAACTAATTAGATATGAATTTTTAAGGGGTAATTTCTGTTTCATATCCTGTGCTGTATTAGTGTAAGCTTTCATCAGAGAAATTTGGAATTCTTTTACTATTGGATGATTTTTTGATAATTTCTTCAGGAGAGTGGAAGCTTCTGCACCAGTAAATATTACTTTGCTAGGTAGATGGAATTCTGGATTTGTGACATCAACCTTTAATAAATCATTATAAGATGTGCACTCTATATTTTCTGGCTTCATAAAAAAAAAAGAGAAAAATTTTGCCATCAATTTATAAATACTGAAATGTATTAAATGAAGCATTGGTTTTTTGTTTCAAATAATTTAATATATATGTGTTGAACTCTGGTAATACTGCTGAATATAATGCCATATACAATAAAGTTTTGTTTTGCATAACAAATAACCCATTTAGTATTCTTTTTTTCCGAGCTAAAGCATCCTTTGTGAGTTGTTGGGAATGCAAGCAAAAATACACCCCTTCAACAATTTTTTTCTGAGCTGCAGAAATATTTCTTTTATTGTATACAGTTTCAACATAAGAAAAATAATCTCCTTTTTCAGTTTTATCCAAGCAGTGAAAATAAAATGCAATAAGAGCATCCCACAGATCTTTGATTCTTTCTAAAACACATAAAATGTACACCCACCAATGGTCTGGTCTCTTCAAGGGCTTAAGTTTTTTAATGGCAAGGGATTCACAGATTTAGAAAAAAATTTCTCTTTTACTGCAGCTTTTCATATAAAAATAGAAATCATCAAACAAATCTTCTAAGTATCTATCAAAACATGAAGCAAATTTTTTCGCACAGTTATTAGCTGTGTGACATGTGTCACCATCAATATCTACTAATAAGTGGGGTGCTTTGTTTGATCGTAGTCTGGTTTCAACACCCTTTTTTTTTTCCACGCATGGTGTTACACGAATCCATTAATACACTAATTAAGTTTGCCCGTGGAATATTATTATTTTCAATAGTATTCACAACTGCTTTAAAAACAGCTTCTAAATTGCAATATTCCATCTTTAGAGATGCACAATGATGAACTACAACTTCATTGATTGTTGTCATAAAACTGCACCAATACTGCCAGTATACTTTCTTGAGCATTGCTAGTACTTTCATCCAAATGTAGAGAAAATAGAGTCTCCTTTAAAGTTTTAATGATATTTTCCTTAATAGTTCTTGCGAGCCCATATTTCATCTTATAACATGCAGTAGTCCTGGACATTTCCAACGAGTTTAGTGCCATCTGATCGCGGCTCAACTGTTTGCAGAGTTCAATTAAATTGGGAGCTACATTGAAAGAAAGAGAATTCTCGACGATAAACGAAGTTATTAATACCTCTTGGCATGCTTTTCTTGTCACTATATCCAATGGCCGAGCATCAGTCTCCAGTAAGTCATCAATGTTTTTTGAATTAGCATAATTACTTAAAGTCATTGAATGTCTAATGCACTTTGAATATTTAATGTGCGTCACAGTTTTAGAATGATTTGTGAAAGTCTTGAATTCTTCCCCACCATACTTCAGCAGTGAGTTACAAAAAACACAATACGCTTGTCCAGCAACATTTATTTTCTTGCACCATGTGCCAAAAATGTCCCCATTACCATCTTTCCGTTCAATCCAATTCCACCTAAATGCATTTCGGACACCTTCTTCTAATTGTATAATATCACTATTTATATCGAGAAATTTCATAGTGAAATTCTCTTGCGTACATAAATAAAAAAATATTTCAATAAACAAAACAAAAAATTTACACGTGCATCAATAAATGAAACAAAAATTTTACACAGCGAAGAAAAAAAAAGTTGCGAAGCAATCAATGACAAATAGCTATTACGGCAAAAAATCCCCTTCTCTACTTATTGCGCACGCCAGGAGAGATAAGACCTTTGAACCCAGAGTCATGTGATCGCACATCTGGTCGAAAGAAGTCTCTCCTTTTTTTTTTCTGTCCCGCGCCAACTTGCCGAAAAGAATTCAGAAGAGAATGTCCGAGAACCGGGGGAATGAGTCATAACTGGCAATAAGGAAAGAAGAAAAAAAAGTTTTTTCCCCCTTTTCACGCATTATCACTGCCTTTGGAGAAAGAAAGGAAAAGTTTTCACCACACACACTGACCTTGTGTTTTCTGCTTTCAAAGCTAACAAAATTACCCAGATCTAAATAAATAATTCATTATTATTCCTACTTCCTTTTGAATGACGATCCCCGGAATTTCCAGGTATCGAAGTTCAAAATCCCCGGAATTCCGGGGTTTCCTGGTTTATTTCCCGTTTTATAACAAAATTCAGCAATTTAATTTCCAAATAACATACAGTACACTTGAATATCTGGCCTAATGTAGCAGAAGGATAGGCCATATGCAAAAAAGCTGGATAAGTTGAAATTTTACAAATTTTTTTCTTTGCACAACAATACCAAAGAACAAAGTTTTTAGACCAAATCTCATTGTCCTAATACATATTTTCTTTTTTATTGAGTACTAAGACCACGATTTATCTCAATATGAGCACAGCCCAGTGAATCATGTAGCAGTTGCAAGTGATATGTTGAAAAAGAAGCCTCTGCATGGGCAGTTTGTATGTTTATATACTGCACTGCACATTTCAAGGATTTATTATAGAAAAAATAAAATAAAGAATATAAACTGTTCACATTTTAACATTAATTAGGTAATATCAAATTTAAATGCAGGGAAAATAAACAAAATATTAATGTAAATCGTAATTCTTATGAAAATTGGCACAAACAGATTTTATTTTCCACTGTTTAATGATTACAGATGTATGAAAAAGTAACTATACGATAAGCCACAGTTTTGTCTAGAAAAAGTCCTTAATAGATGCCTTGTCTCCCTGATTTAATAAAGATACAAGAAAACTAAGCTGGATAGTAAGGAAACTGGATACTTCAGTGTGTACTGTATCACTTGCACTTAATTATATTTTACAAAGCATTAAATACTAATTATATGTTACAAAGCATTAAATTAAATAAGTTATGGAGGCATTGTAATGGCATTAAATATAAATAATTTTAAAGTAACTCACAAATATATAATTATAAATGTGTTTTTCTATTTTTTAAAAAGCATTTTGATTTTATTTGAGACATTTTTTAAAAAAAGTATTGAATGAAAATTTGAAAAAAAGAATGCAATTCATTTTGCAGTTAGGTTATTATCATAGCTTTATAGTTTGTAATTTATACCTGCATCTAGTTATTCTGTTAAATCAAAATATTCTATAGGACTATGGAAAGAGGAAATACAACCATAATGGCATTCGAAACAAATAAAGGAAATAAAGCATTTGGATTCAGGCATTTTGATGAGAAAAAATTGACACTTGATCTCATTAGGTGGAAGTCCAGTTTCAAATAAATAAAATAATCACTGAAGAAGCTAGATTTAATATTTAATATCCAAATTGAATCAAAGTACGCTGATAATATTTGTGATATTATTAAAGCCACTTAGCACTAAAAATATTCTATGGCAAAAGAATGAGTTTTAAATATTTTCAAAAAGAGTATAAACAAATGAATTCAGCATATGGTCACAGGATTACAACTTGGAGATGGTAAGCCAAGTTAGTTTTTGTAGAAATTTAGCAGCTGTAGAGTACTTGGAAAAATTGTCATTGCCATACAGAACTTCAGGTTTTTTTGGAAAATATTCTTTTTATAAGTGAAGGGTTAGACAAATTAGCTAAAAGGCTAACACAATTTATAAAATGAAATTTAAAAAATAATAAAAGGCCTACATACTGTTTTGTCATACATTAACTCTAATAATGCTTTATTTGTAAGAATATAGGCAAAACAATTGATTCATTGTAAATACAGGATCACTGCAAGTCAATGTAGATATCAGCATTGAAATACATCTAGAATTCATAGCTGTTCAAATAAAAGATTTCATTGAACAGGATAATTTTTTTTTGAATTTCAAATTTGGCAATCATTGATGGCATGAGAAATTAGCATAGGAGGATAGCATGAGAGAAAAAATCATGTGCTTGGCAGAATAAGCCAAGAAATTTCATACTGCAACAGGATTAGCAGCTATTAATATTGATATTAATGAAAGCATAGAGTTTTGTTTAGCTGTAGACACAAAAACATAGGACTATGGATTTTAGTACATTCAAGTCTCAACTCTGCAGTTCATTTTAACACAAAAATGGATAATTTTAAGTTATATGCAGCAAATGGAACAGGAATTCCTTGTTATGGAATTTAAAATTTAAGTTTTAAATTGAGGAATACAAATAAAATTTCCATTTCAATTTATAATAGTCAAGTTGATGAAGCTATAATGGGAGCTGATTTTTTAAAATAAATATAAACTTTTATTTAACAATCATAATAAATTAATCAACAGGATAACTAGCCTTTCAGTTCAAAGAAATGTGATGCCAGTGTCTTAAAAAAAAAAAATGTTACTGGTGATTTAGATAAAAATTCTAAATATACTAATTCGTAATACCAGTGCCTGATTTAGCTAAACCTAATTTACCCATACCTGCATTTGAACATAAAATCTAGGATTATATCACATGTCTATACCAAGACCAATACTTGTTTGAAAAGCAATCATAATATCAGATAAGACAACAATATTCAAACTCCAGAAGATGTTTTAACATTACAATCCACAGAAAGCCCCCCCCCCTTCTGTGATTTCTGGGGAGAGAATGTACAACACAAAAAAGCTTTCTACCTAAATTAATGTCTTCAATGGTTCAATAAGTAAGACAGTAAAATAATAGCAAATAGGAACAGAAAATATTGAAAAAGAGTGTGTAATGGTAAAAGAAAAAAAAAAATTTTCAACCTATCAAATAAATATCAGTACAAAGTCACTAGAATTATCAGTAGTTGCTTTATTCATGCACACTGTAGAATGAAATCCAAAGAGAAATTATTTATTGTGATTTTTATTATTTTTTATGTGTGTGTATCATACCATGAAAATGAAAGCTCAGTAGGATTTCTCTTACTCTCCAGTATCATTTATAGATGGCAATTGATGAAAAGATAGAATAAAAACTAACAATTTTCCTTCATGTGTGAAACTCGTAAAAATCAAGATATTTATGATGTATTCAATGCATTTCACAAACATAACATACTAAAGATTATTCTTTTCAAGTGGACCAAGCAATTCAAAACGTGTTATGGAGACTGCCAAACAGAATGATTGTCAATCCTAATTTAATGAAGAAAACATTAAACATGTATAATTTCATGCACTTTCCAATTGCTAATTATCTATGAACATGATTTTAACAAAGCATTGGAGATTGGAACAGAGCAGTGTGTGATAGCTAGTCCCAAATCTAGTACAAAATATAACTGAATTATTATGCCTAATTCCCTTTCAACTTGAACATCCAATCCCAAACATCTCATTATACATAGCAACCAAAATTATCTTGCAGAAGTGGCAATAGACTTATGTGAAAACACTGAAACAACAAAACTGAAAGGTTTTGACCAAGAATATTTTGCATTAAATTTTTATAATATACTTTAAATTTAGTAAAATTAATACTATAGATCTTAACCCATGTACTAAACATACTGCAAATGGATGATCTATCAATCATTGGGGTAAAAACACACTATTATTTGAATTAACAAAATGCAGATAAAATGCCAAAAGAATGAACTGTTAATTCAAATTGCAGTCCCATAGATGCAATAACATAATTCATTGCATCTGAATACCTCAATCTGATAATCAAGCTCAATCATTTTGAATAAAAACAATTAGCTACAAGCATATCAAATTGCTTTATATTGCGAAAAGCAGTAGAGGTTAAAGTAGCTCTTATAAAGATTATTAAATTAAATGATTACAAATTATTATACTAAATATTTTGAACATTGAAATATGGGATATCATCAAGGTTTTATAATTTAAAAAAATCCTTCATGATAAATATTCAATAGTAAGCTTAATAAAATGAAAATATTCAATAGTAAAAAAAGTCAATGGTGAGGGAGGGAGGAGACACTGATTAAGATATAATGAACAGATATTTCTTTCATTTCTTAAATACAAAAAGTGCTGCAAGATAAATGCAATTTCAATGGGTACAAAAATTTGAAAAGGAAATAAGACGCTTACCAATTCTAACCAAGGAATTATGCAATTATTATGGAAATGATGATCACAAGCTAATCTTCGGACAGGTTCACCTTGCTCAAAATCTTCCATACAAACAGTACATTGAAGGTTCTTATCTGATAAAACATGATCATAAGTTAATAACTTAGCAACTAAAAATCAAAATCTAAATGCTTAAAATGTTTATGATTTATAATAGCAAAGGAAAAAAGTAATATGTAACTTCATGTATACAAAAGTTTGGTAAAGAAATTTATTGTTCCAATAAAGAAAAAAGGACTTGTATCTTTTACATAAAATTATTTCCCAAAACAAAATAATATACTTTTATAAAGAAGTAGTTTAAAAAATGAACCTTCAATATGTTTAAATAATACTAACAGAAGAGGAAAATGCTAAGTGCAGAAAACAATACACATAAATTAATTTTCAAAATCATTAATTATTTGTCGATGTTTTATTGAAATTCAGAAATGACGTATTAGATGGTTTTAGCAAAAATAGGATATCAATAATTGAAATAATTTGTCAATTTAAAAAGAAGCTTACCAACTTGATCTTGACATATATTCACAGTAGGAATCTCATCTATTTTTTCTTTTGGTAATGGAGGAGGCCCCGTACCATCTAATTGATTAATTAACTGCAACATAAAAGAATTCATTATGAAATTTACAAAAGTTATACTCAAAACACATAACCAAAACTACATCTTGTATTGTTATGTTAAATCATACAAATAAATAAAAAATCATTCAAAGGTCTACTTCTTATGATTTTAAAAAATTAATTTCAGGGATAAAAAAAGCAATAATAATATTAAAACAATATAGAATCACCTTTCAATTCATGAAAATATGTCTAGAAAAATATCAGTTGCATTCAATTACAAAAACTTACATCAAAGCACCATAAAAAATCTCTTATTAAATATTCAAGCCTTTTGGTGTATTGATATTACAACTGAAATTAATATACATTATTTGCAAATGATTTTAAAGTTTGAGATATAAGTTTATAAAGAATGGCAACCTATATATTTTCTTTCAAAACTCAAAAAATTCACCAGGAATTCATCAAAATTATCTTTTGCTATAAGCCAGTATAATAATTTGGGAAAAGTAAGTAGCATCTAATGATATCTATCAGCCAGCAGAGATTTCAGATTATATATTATATATAAAATTTGATTAATAAATAAAACTTACATTTCTCAAAGACTACACAGATTTTTTATATCATTAAACCATTCGCCACAAGTGATCAGTTGTTTCATTGCATAAATTATTTTTATGTATAATTATACAGATGTTAACTTTTAAAGTAATGCAATTTTTTTGTGCAGTAATATTTCTGGAAGATATGGAAAAATGCCAATATTTTGCAACATTTTACATCAAAATTCTAATTAAATTTTATAACTAATCGCTGCATACTTCCACACTCCAAAAGATATATATATGAGGATTTCAGTAGCTGTAAGTCAAACAGAACCGGCAAAAACCTATTCATTTATATTTTCACCCCACATACAAAAAAATTCTTTTTTTTTAATAATACAATTAATAGGGTCTAAGGAAAGAGAAAATAACTTAAAAAAAAATTTTTTTTAGTGAACTGCACCAAGCTGGGGGGGGGGGTGTCACTGGAGTACCACTGTTCTATGACATATTCTTTGTATGAATAATTAATACTTTTAAATTCATTTTATAACAATTATTTGTTATTTATTTATGGAAATACAAAAACATACAATATTATCGATGAAAACTACTTATACAACTATACAGAGTGATAAAAATAAACTATTTTAATAGCAAGTAATCATCAAATAAAGCTAACAATGGCAAGTTATTTACATGGTATTTGGATTTTACATACATTTAATACTTTATTTAAATCATGAAGAAACATAAAATTTACATAAACCATTTAAAAATTATACTATATTTGAAAATATTAACACCCCCATAGTCTGGTTACTTGCTTATACAGGAAAAAAGGAACTGAAAAGTGTAATTTTCAACCATTCTATTTGTATAAACCCCACTCATTAATTCACAGAACACAAGGTGAAACCCCCATTAATTATTAACCACTTGACTAAAAGAGTCAGGAGAAGGAAAACAGACATGTTGCGATAACGTGTTTCTGGTAATTGATAATATGATGACGTAGGTGTGCGGTGGTATGCCTACAAAACCACCTAAAAAGAGGTTTAGTACTAAGAACTTGTCTTCCATGATTTGATTTGGAAAAAAAAGCATATATTGCAGACAGCTTTCATTAAACAAATTTATGAATGCACTGAGAGTTTGTTTTTTAATTAATGAACAAAAAATAAGTTGAAAATACCAAGAAAAAGCATTTAAAATTACTCTTTTTTAAATGCAAGAGTAATATTAACTAGTGTGCTTACATATACAAACAATTATTAAAGTTAGAACATTATTTTAGAACCTTTAGTTTTGATTAGAAACCACTGTGTGTCAAAGGGTTAAGTAAAGATTATATTACTCCATTAATTGCAGACAAATATTTAATGATAATAAAAAAAATTAATTCGAATCATTTGCTCACCAAATTTTACTCCAGCATATGATAAACTAATTTTAGTTGGAACAATTTCAAACAACTTTATTTAAATGTATCCTTTATAAATTCATTAAGGTTTTCCAAGTACATTCTTTCAAATTTTAAGAAAATAAACAAAAACAAATTTTAAGTGTTTATTATTAATAATTATGATCAATTTTAAATTGCTCAGTATACAATTAATTTTTTTTTTGAAAAAAATTAGATTTAAACGTTTTTGAACTGTAACTTGGGACAAAGCTGTATTATAAGCACATTTAACAACTCATTTATGAAATTCACACATACTTGTGTAATAATAGCATTCCATCCACCTCGACCCCATGCATAATCACCTGGATTACTATGAAGATTCAGGAATCTAAATAACAATAATTTTCAATTATTTTGACAAAATTTAAAAATATTACATACATATTGAATATATGTGAGAGTGTCAAAAAATAAATAAACTGTGTCTTTAATAAACTGTAATATATTATATGGAAAACTACAAAATATTTAAAGTGTTTACATTAAAATGCATAACCCATTACATATCAAACATGAAAGATTTCCATATAAAAAGTAAGTCACACTTAGATTAGATTAAGTAATATTCCAACTCCTCATAGTAAAATTCTTGAAATTACTTTAACAATCAAATCGAATTCCATTAATGCAATAAACTTAAAATTAAATTTTTTTAAAAAAAACCTTCAATATTCAAGTTAAGGTTTATTCTATTTATAGCATAAATTTAACTCACAATTTAAAATTTACAGGAAAAGGAAATAGGGATTTGTTATATTTCAAAATTGAAAAACCAAATATTTTTCATTTGTGAAAGAGTTAGAATTCTGTGTGTGTGTAAAAGGGGGAAGGGAGTCATAACATTCTAAAGAGAAAGAATAAACTAAATTATTCATTGAGATATAAGGGTGTCCTATAAATCTCTTTCCTATTTCTAATATGAAAAAAAACACATAGTATTTACTGCTTAAAATATTTTTTAATTTGTAACACGATAACCCCTTTTGCTGTATTACCTTCTTCCATCTCTCGGAAGCTTCTTTATGCTTTCTTTCGAACAATGTTGTGTTTTCGAAAAGAAATCCTCCAGACAAGCTTTTACTTCGCTGAAGAATTTAAAGCGCTTGCTTATAGAGATGAGAATTTTTTTTAAAGACGGACAAAAGTCAATCACATTAAGCAAGATCTGGAAAGCATGTAGGATACAGTAAAACATTGCAACGAAATTTTAAAAGCTCTTTTCTTACAACTAATGCAATATGTGATCTTGCAATGCAATGTCATAATGAAAAGCAGCGACCCAAATTAATTCTGGCTTTTTGTTGTTGCTTTGCTATGGCAACTTTTAATTGATCAAGTTAATGAAAGTATATTTTAGAATTTATTGTTTCACCTTGAAGGAGTAGCTTGTAGAAAATCATGCTTTTCCAATATCACCAAATGGGCAAAAGAACATTTCTTGGGTGTAGCAAAGCTTGCATGTTTGCACAAGCAGTCAGATAAGACCATTCATATTGCAATAAGAAAGAAACTTTCAGAACACCCTAATAGATTTCAAGATCAGAAGATGCAAGTATTAATACAAGATGTCAAATTTTGACCCAATTTAATTCTTTAATATTAATTTTTTTGTTACAGTAGTTAATTTAAAAAATAGCATCAATATTTATAACCCAATTATACCACAGTCCCAATGTTTATAACTATTTGACAAATAACACTGGCATTTTAAAGATGAAGACATTTTTATATTTACTTGTGTTTAATAGTTAATGAACCATTAATAATCATTGAGCAATTTAAATTACATACCTTTAACTCACAGCTCTCTCCATATTTAATCATTTGCATTAAAACATTAATTAAATGCATTATTATTATTAATATAAGAAAGTCAATCAAAAAGTGATGGGAAGTATCACAACAAATGGAAATGAAGCAAATGACATAATTGATTTTTTTTTTTTTTTTTTTAGTATTAGGGATAAGTCATTTATACACAGGTGTATGTGTGTTTCAAAATTTGCAGGAAAAATATTCTAACATCTGCATACATATAAAAATATATCCCTGTTTCAGACAATTATGAACTGAACACAACTGTGTTCCTTTAACTCATTAATTCTTAACATTCTTATCTGTGAACTATTGATATTTATCTTCCATGGATAAATCAAACTGTATTTTTTCTCTTTTTACTTTATCTAAAAGATATATATTTACTTCAATTTTTAAACAAGTCTAATCCAGAATATATTATGCATTAGTTGCAAGTAAAATTGATATAATACTGAAACTTTCACCCCATTACCTTTTATTTATTTCTGAAGCAATGTAAATACATCAAAATTTTATCTTTTGATTAATTTAAATTGCTATTTTACTTTAATTATTATAATCTTGATAATTTAAAATTAATAGATATCTATCTTTATTAATAAATTATATTATACATTCAATTTTTAAAATTTAGTATTAGAGATATAAATTATATAGAAGTTAATGCAAAAAAATATAAAACCATAAGAATAGGGAGGTGGGAAACTTCCTAACATATTTATAAATGTATTAACAATAAACATGTGAATGTGATTTTTATTATCATCCTTTTATTAACCCTTAATTCGAGAGGTGCAATATTTCAGACCAATAAAGATGGATTTTTGGTCATCCCTATTATAATTTAAGCTCAATCGAATGAACTGACCTTGTAACTTAATGTTTTGAGACCTTCACTACACATGCACTTTTTCAACTTGTTTAAGCTTATGCTTTTTTAAAAAAAAATCCAACTATTTCTTTATACGATGCCTGTGATACCACACCTCCCGTTTAGTATTCTAGTATTATACAACAGAGCTCCAGATTTTTAAATGAAGCAAAAAGTTATTTTAGTCCTTAGTATAATCATACAGAATATTTTTTTATGAAAGTTTGCACTTGACCGACTCTAATATATAAGTAAAAATATGATAAATTTTTCTTACTAATAATGAATTCTGAAAAATTTCTAAAATTTATTATTTGAAAACTGTGCTACAAATGATCACAATTTCTTGCAAAGAAATGATGCTGATAAAGAAAAGAGAGAGAGTCATTTTTCCCCCATATAACTATTGAATTTTTAATTATATTGTATTCTATACAAATTTGTATAACGGAAAAAAATGATTTAAGAAGTAAAAAGCAACACGTCTTTCTTTTATTTTTTAGATATTACTCGTTATAACATGTAATTTAAGAAGAAAATAAAATTTCAAATGCAACTACTTTTTTCAATGATAATATATTTTGAAATATTTGTAATACATATTTATATACATAAAAAAAATATCAACAGAATATATTGACTGATTTACATACTAATACTTTCATTCAAAAACTTAGTTTGAGATTAAAGAAAATATGGTCTTATGTAAAGCACTTTC
Organism: Argiope trifasciata; assembly: GCA_026543055.1. Lineage (NCBI taxonomy): Eukaryota > Metazoa > Arthropoda > Arachnida > Araneae > Araneidae > Argiope > Argiope trifasciata. Next base: position 754,336 of record JAPMOQ010048821.1, read on the forward strand.
CTAAATTTTCACTTCCCCAATAAACAGTTAAAACTCTCAGTATTTCAATGAATCATTCATATAATAAAAATAAAATGTGAACTTCTACAATATTTTAGTAAAAATATTAGTAGATACATATACAAGAAGAATTAAATATCACAGTAATACATAACTCATTTTAAAAAAAACTATTACATGTAAATTAAATAACAATAAAAAGGCTATCAAAAAATACCAATGAACAAAATACCAATTTTCACTTAAAAGCTCCATAAATTTTATACTTCAAAATTCAAAGAAACAACATTTTAAATGCTAAAAAAAGAGTAGAAGTAAAAAATTTGACAGGGAAAAATATTGAATAACAAATTATTTCAAAGTAACAAATAATTAAAGAAATACTCACACAGGGAAACTGGCATTAGCAACCATTCCTAGGGGGAAAAAAAAATCAAAATATAAAAAGATATGTTTTTTAAAAAAGATTACATTTTCAAGTTATTTCCTGAACTGTAATTTTCTCTGCAATTATTTTATATACTAAAAGTACATGAGTAAAAATGATTGGGAGGAATAGTGCTTACAAATCATAAACATATTGCATGGAATTACAATTGTAAATATTATATATAAATAAGAATGGAACAACACTTAAAGAGTTTGAATCTTTTGCAAAATTATTTGATGTAATTAATTAGTTCACAGAATTGAGACTTCTAAATATAAAAACAACACTTTTTGAACAGAAAGTGAATCTTTGATAACTCAAGAACATTTTACATACACGGTCTTTAGAAAAGAAATATGAATTAGCAGTTTTGGAACAAAATAAGAATGCTAAAAAAAAGGTATACACAATGTATGTTTTGTTTATTATTATAAAAGAATAATCACATTTATGAGTCATTTTATGAAATGGTATTATGAGAAAATGTATGTATCGTGAAGAAAATGCATCATGAAAAAATCATAGTCAGATCATTGTCTACTATAGGAAATGTACTGGCATACAAGGAAAGTAATGAAGTTAACAGAAAAAAGTTTAAAGATTAATTAAAAGATTGTGTGATAGTTACTGAATCAAATGAAAGTAAATCAAAAATTTTAAAAAGTTTTTTTCCCCCATAAATTTAAAAAGGTCCCAAAACATCCCAAAAGCATTTACAACATAAAAAGAGACTTCTTGTAATTTATCAAGACTAAACCATTGTATTGTTTTTAATTGGAAAGACAATGTCTACATGTGTACAACTCATCATAACTATCAAGCAGGTGACAAATAATGAAATGCTAGTCTGATTACGTTCAGAAATGACAACTTAAAAATAATTACAAGCAATGCCTAGGCAAGAATACTTTTTTTTCCCTATCAACAACAGATTGCATCACAGTTTATTATCTAGATGAAATTATGAAATATATACAATTTATGCAAAAACCCTTAACTTATGCAAAACCATGACTCCACAACTAATCAAAATGGAGCATTCCTTAACTACAGAAAAGAAAGTGTTAAAGAATCAGAATCTACAGCAGCTTATGTTTTTTTCTGAAAATTATAGCATAGCACTATAAGATGAACACAGAGATAAAATTGAAGCCAATTCACAATTTATCCTTGTGCAATATATTTCAAATAAGAAAACAAAACCTAAGATGTTAGTGAGCAGTTGTTTCTAATTGTTAAAAGTATAGCAAAATTGCTGTTGCAAACATTTTTTTTTTAAAGCTGTATTATTTACACAATACAAATAAAAGAAAAACATTTTGAATTTCTGTTTCTATAATTATGGTGAAAAGATGAACAGAACTTTTTGGCCTAAGCCAATGGAAAAGGCATTATGAATGAATTAAAGGGTTTCTTAATGGGATTGCATCTTGTTTTAGTTTGCTAAGATGATTTGAAAATTAAATTCAAAAAACACAATTATAATGGGCAGTAGGAAACATTACTATCATAAACCTGAATCAGAATTGTTCTTGTAAAGTTGCTGTGATTAAGTATTAACAATCCAAGGAAATAGTATCACAAATTCAACTAAATTAAAATTGAGGAAATAGTAGGTGATTTGAAGAGATAAGAGTTAAAAACCTCTATGTTTTACATAATATGTTAAAGATAAACAATTTTCTAGTTCAAAATAGCATAAAAAACCATATAAAATCCTGTCAATTCATTTCATTTACAATTTAAATATACCATTTATAGATTAATGGTATATCTTTCCACTTGTTAATTAAATTTATTTCAATAAACTAAAAAATGTTCCTACTTCTTTCAGTCAAGGATCTATCAATAAAAGTTTCTTTGAAATTTCAAAGAATTGAATGGGGTTCGACATATTACGAATACAATTATTTTGACTCGCTAATAGAAACAAAATAGTGAAAAGGGATTTTCATATTTATAAGTTTTAAAGTTTATTTTATATCAAGCGGATATTAGTTGTCATGACTAATTGCAGTTTTTAACTAATTATTAACATAAAACTTTGAGTATTTTTTTAAGCCTTTAAATTAACATTTCAAGCATTAAAAAGAATTACATGTCTATCAAGGCATGCCAATCAATAATTTTCATCAATTATTATTAAATCAAATAATTAAGCATTATTAAAATGTATAATACAAAGAAATTTTTGTGTAAACTTTAGAGCAGAAGTACTAAACAAGACTTAATGCAAAGACAAAAAAATTACGTTCTATACATCAAGATATGACAAAAACACAAAAATGGTTTCCAAAATTGAGACAAGTAAAGAATATAAATTTTTCCATATTTTTCAGTTTCCAGCTATACAAAACTCAATGATCTTGTAGCATTATTAAATCAAGAACAATCTCAAAACGTTTAATTAAATAATGTTATGGCTATAATGATTTTAAATATATTAAAAAAACAGTTACCTGTATTTTCTGATAATGTATTGACTAATTGTTGCAGAAACCTGGGAATGAAAGAATATTTCAAAATAAACTCATAGGGTACATCACATTCTCAAAAAAAATGTGTTAGAATATTTAAATGAATAAAAAACTATGCTTCCACTACACCAGATACTCCAAATGGGGAAAGTAAGGAAATAAAGAAAATGAACAAAGATTTTAGGCCAACAACTTTAAAGGCATTTTATCATTAAAGAATAGAATAAGACACCCAAGTATCTGATTAAAAGAAATTTTTAACATCAAATATATAATCCACTAAACACAGTAACATCCACTAAAATTACTAGGTGAAATCACCTACGATTATGTTCAGCCATTTTGGAATCTGAATTTCGCACAAAAATTTGGACATGAAGTATCTGTATCAGGAAATTAAAATATATACATAAATGAGTTAAAAGTACACAAAAATGGTATGATATGTACTTGAAAAACAAATGTCTTTTAATATACAAGTACAAATTCCCAATTAATTTAACAGATATAATTGACATTTCAAAAGGGGGGAGGAATCAGCTAATTTCATGTAATATTAATTTTAAGAAATACTCGAAAGAAAAAACAAACTAAATGCAATTTTCTGAACTCTTATCAAATAAGACAAAGTTTTTAACGATAATTTTTTTAGTAGGTCTGTTATGTGTGTGTTGTCTTTTTTCAAAAAACACTTTTTTTTTTTTTACAAAATATGCACACATCTCTATGCATACATAACATAATACTAAAATTCAAAGAATCATGTGCATAATACATTTAAGAAAATTGATTTTATACTAAAAAGCTTTTTTTAATATGCTACACAGAAAAAAATTTCAAATTTTAATATATAATGAGACCAAATTAAATTAAAAATTTCACTACATAAAATTAATAAAGACTAATTTTAAAGCTCTTTTATTAGAAACCACAGAGCTCACTAAAATTAAAATAAATGTACATACATTTTTTTAATTGCTACACTGAAATTAATACAAAACTTACTAATAATTTAATTTTAAAAAACCCACCACTCACCCTTCTGTACGAGTCCTAGCATTTTCAAGGTCTTGATTCGGGCGTCGGCCTTGAACCCTGATGTATCTGTTCCGTCTAGAGGGTCCCGGCCGTGACATATACCTACCTTCCCTGCCATCCTGCGATGAGTTACCACTACTACCTTGCATAAAATTAACAGGCTGGTCATCTGGCCTCCTAATGTAGGTCAGCATGTTCCATAGCTATAATTTGCAGAGAAGGAAAATTATGCATTATTTTGTAAGTAAAATAAATTTCTGACAAAAGCATTTTTTAAAAATACAAACAACAATTGAACTAAAATAATGCCATTATTAAAAAGTGAAATTATTTTCAATGAATTTGAAGGCATTAAAAAAAGGAAAAAAATCGGGAGAGCGGGGGCTATAGTAACAATTTATTTCATAGTATAGTCTGGCATGAAAAAACAATTATGAAATACAGTATCATGCAATATCCAAAGAGTTCATTACAAGAAATACAGAGATATAGACATGAATAATGTTTATTACAACATTATTATTTACAGTGTCTTTAGATCCCCACCCCACACTTTTTCAACAAATGTGTTTTATGTAATTCAGACTACAAGTCTTTTGGCTTTCAATGCTAGATACATTTCATACAATATAATAATATAGTGAAAATGTTGAATACTTAGGAAATAACTTGTTATAGAGCTGAATTAAATTGTTTATTCTTATCTTTTAAAATACATTCAAACATCTAATATAATAAATGAATATATTTATTAGTATGCCAAAGTATTAAAAAAGTCACATTACATTTAAATTTATTTCACAAGAAGTGCAAGCAGCTTAAATAGAAGTGAGAAAAAAAAACTATTGTTTTGTTAGTCTATTATAATTTAGGCAATAGTAAATTGTAAATTGTATTATAATTTAGGCAATTAGTAAAAAGTGATAACATCAAAATATTCAGCATTTTGAAAAGTAATGAAGTAACAATTTTTGAATCAACAAGACAGAAATGAATGAATTGCTCAACATGAAAAACATTTTCTCACAGAAAAAATTTCAAACCAGTAATTGCACTTGATGAGAAATATAATCAAATTGAAGACAATAAATAATAAAAGAAGAAAAAAAAGGTCAATACCCCATTATCATTTTTCCTTAATGTTCTTCAGTTTTTGATTAAACTAATAAAAACTTCTGATTTAAAAATATCAGGATTTTCTTGAAACATTCCACAAAAATGTAATATTACAAAATAATGCCTTACACATTTCATAAATCTGCTTATCTATAAATATTAAAGAAAAAAATGTGTTAAATTAATAAAAAACGCAGAAAATTTTAACTTTTTGAAAATTTAATGTCAAGACACTGGAAATAAATAAAATTTTAAAACATGAGAGAACCTAAAAGTTGTTGGTTAAAGTGTAGCACGGTGTGCCCCGAGTTTATCGCCAATATGGCAACCCAACGGAACTTTCTTACAGTAACCCTAATTCTGTTTTGTTTACTAGTTTTTACAATAGTTGAGCTGTTCAGGAACTACAACTGTTTTATAATTATTTTAATATTTAAAATATCGATTTCAGATTATTTAAATTTTTCTTATTCTTTTAATTTAAAATTTATTATACAAAGAAAGTTTAGAATAAAATTAATATTAATTAAAATAACATTTATTTCATTTTTTGTGTTAATATTTACAAAAAAAAAAATTTCGTTTTCACACTTTTAATTACCACTATGCGAATTCGCAAATCGTCTGCGTTTTCGTATTAAAAGAAGTCTGCCATGGAATTATTCGCAGTTCTCGTAATTCTTTTGGTGCTCCAACGTTTGGTTCTCTCGAAATGTTATTAGGTCTGCAATCGCACAGGAGTGGATATTTGGTAGTTGGGCACTATTTCGAACCTGCTGAATGGATGAAGGGTGATTGGAATATTTTTTTAATGAGTTGATGAGGCTTGGAAAGAATGCTTTGAGTATTATGAAGTGTTAAGTGTTAATGAAAAGATTAAATAAAGCCAGTAAGTACATTAAATATTAAAAATTCTGTATAATATTCGTTCCTATAACATCATTTATTCTTTCTTGTAATATTATTATGCACTATTCCTTAATCCACAACGTCCATCTGTTCAATTTGCTAGCGAAGCTACTGCATTCTCGCTCCGTATGAAAGCGAAGCCCTAGGATGTTTTTTTAAAGTTAAAATATACTGCCCGGTGCCTTCGGCATCTGTAGAAGGCACCGGGCAGTATTAAATAAGTAATTATAATTTGTTAAACATTCTAAATAAAAAGTCGGGAAATGGCAACCGTAACTGTTCCACGGAACAGTTTGTTTATTTTGTCCGCCATCTTGGTTGGCGACTTGGCATCCTTGGCGCAACAAGGGGCACACTATTCTACACTTTTACCAAGTTGTTTAACATTATTTAGATATTAATATTTACAGAAAAATAAGTCACTAAGCTATAAAAACACACTTTACGATAGAAAAGGTCATTGTAAAACTCAATGCTTTAAAAAATAAGTAAAATTACTAAGATGGATGGTGCAGTAATGTACAAAATGTGTGGAAGCAAAAACAATATTAATTAAATAACTTATATGTTCTAAGTAACTCTGTATAAACTTTGAAATGGTATGGGAAACTTACATCGGCAACTTGATTTAAGGCATCAGCTTCTTCATTATTATCAGAGCCATGACCATAAATATCTTCATCAGACTCTTCACTGTAAAAAAAAGGAAACTGTCATTAATTTAAACAATGCAAATGAAATTTCATACACAAAATCTCCATTCATACAATAGATTTCCAAAATTTAATAGAAATAAACACTTTATACTACAATAAAGCAATCCATTATTGTTTCCTCAACGCAATTAGTATAATTACAAAGTTATTTAGTAGATTTTTCTCTTTCAAAAAAGCATAAATATGATACCAATAATGAATATTTATCAATATCTATTTTTAACAAAACCTTTATATAGTGTAATTTAAATCATATGAATTTGGGGGGAAAATTAACAAAAATATAAGAATATTTTGAAAATAAAAAGAGAAAAAATCCATCATCTGCACAGTTTTCATATTAGTGATTCTTGTCTTTTATAAATATCCCTAAAAGAATCTTATTTCTGGTACAAGTCCATAATATTACAGATTAAATAAAACACTGAATATCATATACAACTTATCAATTTAAGAGATTATGAAAATAAATGATAGCAGAATGACTGATTTTATTACTTTTAAAAATAAGATAAACTAATGCTGATGTTACAAATATATCAATTCTTTATTTAACTCTTAACAATCGTTACACAATTTATGGAAAAAAATTATAAATAAAATTATATTATAAATATAAAATATATAAAATTAAACAAATTTATTTATCATTTTCCTTCGGATAAAATCCTATCTGCAATTTATTATTGACTCGATCCGGTTTGATTTTTATCATGTTATAATCATATAATCATTAAAATAAAGCATTCATTTATTTCTCACAAGTTGAAATACCACTATTCCAATTTGTTAGTGTGATAAGAGCATTAATGACATCTATTTAAATCAATAAATTAAAAGTCCCCAAATTCAAAATTTGCCATCAAACAATTCAGAAATAATAAAGAAATGATAATTATTCTGAAACATTATGTCTGAAGTTTTGTATCAACATATAAATAAATTCAGAAATAACGTAACAGGAAAGAAAAACAAAACACTACTTTAGAAAAGGAGCAAGTATAGATCATGAAATAAATTATATTCCATGAATGATCATAATTTATTTTTCTAATAAGTATGTATTTGATAAAGTTTAAAGGATAAACTGTACCTAGGTTCTAAAGAAGGTTGTGCAACTTCTTCGATAAATCCACCTTGACACCGAGGGCATGTGTAATCCTAAAATCATTTTATAATCCATTAAAGATATATCATAAATAAAACATTTCACTATATCACAGAAGTTAGAGATAAATCTTAATTTGATACAATGCAAGTACAAAGGCAATTATAATTATATGCTAAAGAAATATTCACACAAACTCATACTAAAAAATAAAGATTAATGTCTTTATTTTATAAAATTTTTTATTATCATATTATTTTCAAAAATTTTACTAAATAAAAAGAAAATTGTTATTGTTTAAAGAACACTTCAAAATCTTCGGAACAAAGTAGCCCAATTAAAATTAATTTTCATAAAATTTCTATTCAAAATCAGAAAATCAATAAAAGAAAAACAGGAGCAAATATTTGTAAAAATCATAATAGCAGACAAAGAACAAAATGAGGAATAAAATTAAAATTGAAAGCTAATGCAAAGGGAATTGAATGTTTAAAATTTATTCAATCAACATATGCTTAATTCCATTAAAATTTTCCAACAAATTACAATTTAAATGCATTTGACATAATAAAAAGTTAAAGCTATAAAAATTACAAAGCAATTAAAAATTAATCAGAAAATCCAGTGAATATTTTGACTAAATATTAGAAAATGTATTCTAAATCATGAATATATAATATTCAATTTATGCTAATTTATATGTTTTGTATATCAAAATTCTAAAAATTTACTTTTATTTATCTCTTATTCTATATCACAAAAATACATTAGAATAGTAATTACATACACATAATAGTAATTAATACATTAGTAATTACAAATCTTTTTATTTGATTCATATAAGTTTAAATTCCAAATAATAAAAGGCATATTATAAAAAGGATATGATATATTAATGGATAAAACATGTCATTTAATAATTACATAATTTACAGTCAGAATAAATGTTTCTGCTAGTGAAAACTACTTCAAAATTAGAATAGACAAAATTTATCATTTTAATCCCCAATTATATGAAAAGATAAATTATGTTTTTAAATATATAATATATGAAAGTAATCATTAATTCAGATAGTTCTGATGCATTTCCTTTCAAGACAATTGTCAAAAATACCAAATAGAACAGAAAATTAAGATAAAATTAGAAAAGATAAACATATTTTTCATTAATTAGTTATATTTAACTTTTGATACTTTCACTTTCATATGAAGGAATCACATGTTTGGAAAAGATATAATCATTCCCAATTTTTATTCTAAAACTGAGAAAAATATATGTGCTTTCCTTGAAATCAATATGACTAGAAAATGGAAGTAAACAACTGAGAAGCATAAAGCTGTAAATTACAGACAACAAATTTTCAGACTATTATAAAATTTAGCAAAATTTTAACGATTCAATTTAATTAACATCTTAAAAACTATAATTAAATGATAATTAAGTCATCATAATCTTATTTTGAAAAATACATTTAAATCTCTAGAACTTAGGAATTCCGAACAAAAGTTTTATATCTAAATATAATATGTAAAGTAATATTTTCAGTTGGAAGTATTTATTACTAGTATGCATGAAGCAGATACTATGACACTTTAAAATTACACTAAATAAATATTTTGTGATAGAGATGATTTTTATAGCTTTGATTAACTTTAAATTGAAAGGGATTATAAAAATTTAAAAAGGAATGACGTAATGACACACTGATTACAAAGCCAATAGGTAATAATCAAACTGATTATAAATATTTTAAACTGAAATGAATTGTTTATATGGATGAAAGTATATATAAAAGACTACAGTTCACACAGTATTTTGAAATTTTAAATTTGTTTTTACTATGCATAACTTTTTATCTTTTCACACTAGAAAACGCATTTTCACAAGGACGAATTTGATCGATGAAGTAACTTCTAGAAAACAGATCAATTCAAAAAGGAATAATAGTTTTAAAATTATAATTTTTAAAAATTTATAAGAACCCAAACTGCTAAATCCTAATCAGCCATCAATTTTAAAAATTCAGAATGTTTTTATTTCTAAATTTTTTTAAAGCCGCCTAAAGAACACTATATTTTTTGAAATGCAATAGGCTTAACGCAATAAACAAACACATATAATTTAAATTTTCCGGCTTACTGCATATCTCAAATTATTCACGAAGTATTCATTGTCATTAAAACTTACCGGTAATACAGGACTAATTTCTAATGAGCATTTATGACAGAAAAATCTTGCAGCAGGGCTTTCAACAGCTGCCTCTGCCATGTTTCCCTGCTGAACGACGTCACGGCTATCCATGCAAGCTATCGTTTGTTACGGATATTCACTACTAGGGGAGAATTGTTTTTGTTTTATTTTCTGATTCCTTAGAGATAAAAGGCATTTTGTGGATCAATTTTTTAATCTTAAAACAAACTAAATCTAAAACTTCTTATCTCTGTTTTTAAAAGTTAAAAGACATATTGCCATCAATAATATGGTGTAACTGAAAATCATATTATGTTATTTAACAGTATAAAAATCTGATTCGAAAAGATAGAATAATTCATCTCGAATATAAAAAAATTTTTTCATTTGTAATGATTATTTCGATTTTAGAAGATAAAGAGGAATGTTTTTTTTAAATTGAAAAACATTTAAAAGGTAGTCGTTATTTTAGATTAATCAGTTAAAAAAATATTAAGTAATCGGGACCGTAGAGATTGTTGATGTTTTCAAGTTTCGGTTCAACTTTCTGAGTAATGTAATTCTCATCCTCATGTGCTTGTTCTATTTTTATAAACGATGATGGGTACGTATTTATCACATTCTGGACTTAACATTTATTTATAAAATCTTCTAAAATTGGAATAAGAGTTTTCTGTTTTATTTTAAGTAGCTTATATTGCACAGACATGGAAGATCATGGAACTTTTTAAAACAAATATTAGCATTTAAACAAAAATATGTTTTCTCATTATCGGATTACCGTCTGACTCTTGAGAATTTTTCGACATTATATACAAAATAAAAATTTAATGCAACCTTAATCACCATCCAATTCTTTTGATATGCAGAATATTAAATCAGTATTCTTATCAAATAAATAAATATTTTTTTTAACACTTTCAGTAATAAACGACATTTATTCTGTTAGACTGATAAAAACAGCAAATAGAAATTTAAAGCATATTGACTTCAAATCAAAGTTTTTTCTCCAAGTATCAAAATAAATCGCATTTGTGTAATCTAGATTTCGCAAAGTTTTTCTTTTTTCCAACAGATTTCTATTATATACCGAGATTAATAGCATCAACTGTAAACAGATTTCATTTAGAATATCTATCAGCTTTAAGCCATATTACTTTTGCAGATTGGCATTTTCTGGTTTAGTGAAATTTTGGCTTGTATTTTAAATCAGTATTTTATCTATATTATCGCTAAGTAAATGCATTAGTCTTAGTATACTTATTTACCTGCATATTGCATTGATATGTATTTATATTGTTATGATTTTTTAAAATTATTACCTTTGTATTCTTTTTGACTGTCAGGATTTAAAATGAAGTATTGACAAATGTACATAATTATTAGCTACCATTGACAACCAGATGATTTTCTGAGCCTCATATCTTAATGGTTTAATATTTATAAATTTTGAATTCTGGTAGAAATTTTGTTAGACTGGAAGTTTATGCCATTTTACAAATTATATTATTCTATAATGTACATTCAACTAATTATATCAAAAGAAAAAAACATTTAAAGTGTTTTTAATGGATTTCACTGAAGCATAATTCTGTATTTTTATCATAACTGTGAACTTAACAAATTAAACCAAATTTTATTTAGAGGATGCTTTATACTGAAATTTACTAAAAATGAAAAATTTGTCTCTGTGATAATAAGGGGGAAACTGAAATTAAATATTAATAGCACTAAAAAACATGAAAGAATTTAGGTTAGCCTATAATTGAGGATGCCCTTTGATTCTGTAAGTTGTGATCGCTGATTGCATGGCTTTGAATGGGCCAAAATTTCTTAATGTTTTGACTGCCATTTCTATTTGCATGATGTTCTGTACAAACAGGCATGCTATCAACAAAAATTGCCAATTTCGCCAAAGGGGCACCCTCAAATATGTTCTTACCAGAAATTAATAGCTAACAAAAATCTTTTTTTTTTTAAATTTAAATGATGTAAAAATCAGTTTTCTGCTAAAATATTTTCAGGAGCTATTGTGGAAAATAAAAATAATAATAAAAAATTTATTGACTAAATTTTTAATTTTGTAAAATTTCACAATATTACTCATAATTTTCTCAATGTGTAAATTGTATATTTGATAGATTTAATGTATATGGTCTGCTTTGTAGAATGGCAACACATATACATAGTCTTTTATTAGTAGTTGAGATTGGGCATAGGAATTTATTTTTTTGATTATAATTAGGCAAGGAAAATATATAGATTATTAATTTAATTCAATTAAAGATTTTGAAAAAAGCTGCAATATTCTCAATATGATAGAGACAATTTTTTTTTAAATTAAAGATATTTCAAAAAGGAAATATTTTTTATGATTTTTGCTGTGGCATAAGAATTGGATAGTAATGTAAATTGATAGATATTGATGACAATCTGTTACAAAAATAATAATTATTATTATATTGTATATATTTTTGGTCAATAAGCCTGGAAGGATAATTTTAACCTCAGGCAATTTGTTTTGTCACAATATTATTTTTTAATTTATTTTTACATAAGCTGAAATAGCATTTAATATGTTTAGTTAATATGGATTCAGATTTAAAATGGAAAATGCAATTATTGTATTTTATTTTTCTAATGTCTTTTTTTAAATTGTCAATATGTTTGTTTAATCTTTATTATTTGTACTTTTGCATGAAGATTGTTCATGATCTGAACGGAAAAGTTAAAGAAATGAATTGCAATAATAATTTTAGAGTTTATTGAATTTCTGAGCTAAAATTTAAATATAAACTATATGGAAATCACTGATTAATAACTTGCATCTTTGAAACTGAAGGATCAATAATTTGCATGTGTTTTGATAGGATCATTCTAAAGTTGAAAGACAGTAGTCAATATGTGCTGCTTTTCTGAAATGTTGGACTTTGGTTTTGTACTGTGACTGAGAAATATTTAAGCTCTAAAAGCTTATTTCCTCTGAAGAAGATAAAGTAACAGATCCAGTAAAGAATGTTTAAAGGTATGCAGTAGGTGAAGGTTCGAGGTTTATTTGCTTTCCAAAAGCTTTTTAATTTTGTTTCTTAACACTTAAATGCTTTGGAAACTGTTGAATGTAAGCTTTAATGCTAACCATGATGCTTTCATAAATATATTAAAAAGCTTTTTTTATTATCAGATGTTATAGAAGTTTTTCAACTTTTTACTGCGATAAAACTTGGATTAACAACCTATCTGTACGTATGTACTGTTATATTTTTCACTTGCAGGCTGATTAAGATGTTATTTCTGTGTATGAAGTATGAATTTATGTGATGCAGAAAAATCATTTTCAATAAATGAATTGATATTTTACTGAGATGAATTATTGGCTGGTGAATGTAAAGTTTTAAAAAAATTATAACTAAAACTTCCACTTTTCTTTTGCTCAGTATTCTCTTCTTTCATACCTTTTTTTCTCTCTCTCTCTCTTTTTTTTTTGTAGTTTGTTTAATTTGAGGTTTTTCTTACAACCCATTAATCTGCTACATAGAACATCCTCATTTGCATTTTAACTTTCATGGCTAAACTGAAAGCATTCAATTGTGTTTTTTGCTTTATCAAGTATGTTTTCTTTGGTTCCTAAATAGATTTAACATGAATATGTTTTCCATTAATCAGATTTTGAAGCCATAATAATGTCATATTGATACTTTAATTTTTTTCTTTTGATCTAATTTCAAGTAGTGGAAAGTAACTTTATTTCTTTGGCATTTTACTATAATTAAAATAAATTTTATACTTATATGTGGAGAAGTTTTTTTAAATTTTATTTATTTATATTTTTTATTATTTATTTATTTTTGATTATAAAAAATATTTTTCTGTTTCTTCCCTTTTATTTTTTTAAAGAAATGTAGAAAAAAGAATTTAAATTTGCTTCATAAATTAAGCCAAAATAAATCTGATCTTTAAAAGAAATTTTCTCTTAAAATTAATTTTTACGTAATACATTAATCATCTTCATTTATTTATTTTCTTTGTATACATTTACATCATTATCTTTTTTTTTAAATACTTATTGAGCAATGTGTATCTTTTTTCTTTAAATATCTGCTTTATTCTAAAAGCCAAATAACAAAAGCGGGACAAGAGAGTTCAGAGTTGATGTTTGAATTTCAAGAATGGAACTCTTCTATCAAATAAATTTATACATATACAGCTTTTATTCTTAATGTATAGAAATGTTGTTATTATTATCACTTAATATTATTTTTATGTTTAGTATTAATTTATCTAATATGTAATTATTGCTTGGATTTTTTTTATAGTTACTGTCTAATTTTTCTTATTTTCCTCATATTTACATGCACTATTGAGCTTTTTTAAAAATGTTTATTTGTGTATAGAATTGTGAAATATGCTATTAAATGGCCCGGTTTTTTTAAAATGTGGAATTTTTATTTCCCATGACTTTTTTTGTCCCAAATAAAAAAACACAAAAAATATATGGATAAATACATTTAAATGTTTGTATTTAAAGAATTGTTCATGCAAATTTCAAATTTCAAATATGATTTTTTTTTGTTTTAGTTATTCTAAGAAATTAATAATTAATGAATAAAGGAATCCTTGCTTCATTATAGGATAAAGAACTTGCCAAAAGAGGACTTTTATAGGTTATTTGTGAAGAAAATAATATTAAAATCAATAAAATGCAGAATGAATAATATTCACCTTCTTTATTAACCATCCTAGTTGTTGAATATCATTTTTCCTTCCTTCACATTCAGCTTTAAATTTATTTGTTTGCATTTGCCAATACAATTAATAAAAATTGCCAGAAACAAGAAAAAAAACCCTTCAATCTTATAAGTTTTATTTTTTTTAAAGAAAAAACAATAGTTTTGAAGAAGCATATTTGCATAAAGAGCATAATTTGTTTTTAAAGTCTCAGTGGTCTAGATGTTTTTCCACAGTACTCTAAATGTTTGCTTATTTGAAGTATTAATGATGTTAATAGCAGGAACAGGAAGTCAAATTTGTTGTCATCCCTTATTATTAAATATTAGTATTGAGTGGTGTTTGACTCAATATTATCTTTACTCCTTCAATTGGTTTTTACAATAATTCTTAATCTCAGTTTAATGTTGTGCTTACTGTTTTTATTATTATTATTAGAAAATAAACTGTCTTAAAATGTTCTTTCAAAAATATGTTATTTGAAAAATATTAAAAATTAGTAATCATTATATACCTTTGATCACATGAGTTTGATTCTTACTAAACAATTTGCACTTATTTCTCTTTATTTTTTTAATGTATTACAATGGTTTCTAAATATAAATAAAGGAGTTGAACTTTCCAATATTAATTTAACCTCACTCGTTACTAAGGGACAATAGAATATTTTACTTACCAATGGACCTTTCCATGCATCCTTTTTGTCCATGTAGCTGAGGTCTATTTTCACCTGTATCCGTCTCCATAATGCATCCTTGTTAGGTATATTTGGATACCACTCCGACCAATGCTGGTTGCTGGTGATGTAAATGATCTCTGAATTGAATTCAGCGTAACTACCTTTTATAGGAACCTTCAAAGGATACCTGTCAAGCAAGCAAAGTAAATCACCGTAAGAGTACCAGGAATAAAACTCATCAAATGTGACAACTTTTTCATTTTTATAGCCAACCCACCATTGGCCGTGTGGCATCCAATATATTTCATTTATGTCATAGTTATAGTGAATCTGTCCTGTTTCACCTGTTCCTGTTGGCCTAACAATTGCAACACAGGTAGTGATATGGTATCTTGGTTCCTGTTTCAAACCGTGATACTTTTGTATAAAAGTATGGAACCAGACATGACAATTTGAAATTTTCTTTGTAGATCGAAAATAAATTGTCATATTCATGACAGTCTCTCTGCAATTTATCTAAGGCACTTTCGTCCTCCTTTTTAAAGTTTTTTTTTAAAAACTCACTTACTTTAGAGTCTGTTTTGGAGCAGTATTCTTCGTTTTGTTTTATCGAGCCTTTCATCACCTCCCAATGTGCTTTACTTGTCATTTGTTTAAGTTATGTCATTCTCTTCCTGTCTTTGAAAGTGACAAAACCCTGTATATGGAATGTTCCCTCCTTTCCTTGTTCATACTGGAACCCGTAGCATTCTTCAACATGTAACCATATGGGTGGATGATCGTCCAGGGTGGGGTTGTTGTGTATATATATATATATATATATACATTATTTTTTTTAATAAATGTTTATTTTATGAATATGTTATGAACTTGTCTTTATTTATAAACGCTAAAAATTCTTCAATTGAATATTTTCATTAAATAATAAAGCAATTAAAACCTATATACAGTTTTTAAATAGGGTGCAGTTGCCTGTAACAATGAAATAACATTAATTGCAATTAAATAATAAGCATCAGATTATGCAGTACCACCAGCTCGACTATTGAAAAGTTATGTTCATTTTCCCTTCACATTTTTTTCAAGTATTCTTGTACCTTTTTAATAATTAATCACTGGGATTAAATTATTAATTATTATTATTTATTTTGGTTGGCTTATTATTAAATTCTTAATTTTTATCTTGCCCTTATTAAACTTGTTAATTTAATGCATTTAAGTTTTATAGTAATTATTACCATCTTTTAATTATTTTATGGGAAACTGCTCTTTTCGTTTGAAATCTTTGTTTTAAGAATAAAATTTCTTTAATGAATATATTTTTTATTGTTTTCAGATTCATTTCATGTCCCCCTCGGCCATTCAGCTGGGGTTCCTGCTCCAACTTCAGATCCTGAATTGGATAGCAAAGTGAAAAAAGGTTTGTTATGAAAAGAAAAAAAAAAGCCATGTATTCTTACTTTTGACTGGAAATTTACTCTTAATTTTATATTTAATTGTTATCTGTTTTTGCTTGTATTTATTTATTGTAATGTTTTAAAGGTTATTTGTATTCTTAGTGCATCTCTTATTTTCAAATGAGTAATTTGTATGTATGTTGTGATAATGTCTTGTGCTCATAAAACAAAGAACTATTGCAATCCTTATCAATATGTTTTCACATGTTTACATGCATAGTCAAATGCAAACCAATCTTATTGAAAATAACTTTCACTTTTAATATAATTACAGCATTTAAATCGCTCTCAACATTTTTTAATGTTTTTATATTAATTCATTTTTTAAATATCAGTGCAACAGTTCATAACATGATTAATATAACATTTATAATGAATTGAAATATATAAGCATGTTTAATATTATTATTACTAGTTAATTTTTTGCGTCTTTGCCAATTAAGTAAGTTGAAATATTGTATTGATTTTTAATATGAAAGCTCTACTTGTATGACAGTCCAGTTAATTTCGAGGGTCAATTTATGTAATTCCCCTCCCCCTCCAAAAAAACCCCTTCAGGTCATATTAAATAAATATTAGGGTTTAAATAAAGCATTTTCACAGATAGTAAATATTCAATTTAATAATCATGATTTTAAAATTCATGCATATGCTTTCAAAATGAAATTGAATTTAAATATTTGATTTACTTTATGAATTTGATCTATTAAGCAATTATTATCTTATATATCATAATTATTTTTAATTTAAATAGGAGATGGTTTTAACTCTAAGAAGATTAATATTTAACTCCTATTCTCTTGAAATAAGAGAATAGGAGATAAATCTCAGAGATAATTTTCTGTTTTCTTTTGCATAATCTCTAAGTTCAAAGAATAATTGAGATTTTTGTCTGCCTACACGTAATGATTGTATAAAATTTATAAAAGATTTTTTTGATATGAAAAAAATTGCTTAATCAATTACTCAGAATTATTTTGCTTTTTATTGATATTTATTCTAAGTTAAGCTCTTTAAATTTTGTTTCATATTTATATGTTTTAAAATCTGTAAAATTTTAAAAAACTATGAAAATTTACGTTAAATAGTAGTATTATACAACTGCCTTTTTTATTGTAATTTTTTTTATTAACTTTTACTTAATGATACCTGAATAAATATATTAAATTAGACTTTTGCTAGTGAACTTTCCTAAAGCTGACATTAAAATAAAATTTCATCCTGAAAATATGACCAGATATCCTGAAATGCATATTTTTCTGAGAATGATAATACTTTATCTTTCTCCTAGCATCTGAAAAGATATCTGAGAATCTCCATATATTTGCAAATGAGCCTTCTTTAGCATGCTACAGACTCCAAGAGCATATCCATAAATCCTTACCTCAATTGGTTTTGAAACGGGTAATAGTTTTAAATAATATTAATAATGGATTATTATTATTATTATTATTATTTTTTGCAATATCTTCTTAGTGAATTATTATTGACGATTTGAAATTTAATAGTAATCATACAATTATAACATTAGCATTAGCTGAAATTGTGTACTGTCTGTTTGATTCTCTGTACTGTGTGTTACTTGTTTCTTCTGATACGGAAGTCATATAAACAACTCAAGCAATTGCTATTTCATTAACCTTTTTAAGGTATAATCTGAATTAATTTTTTCTACATTTCTATACATACTTATGGCAGTAAAAAGATTTTAAAAAGTAATTAAAATAAGCAGTAAAAGTAATTTAATGATGTCTCTAGATCTAAATTAAATCCTGATTAATTTCTAAATTTTTATTTAATCTATATTAGTTTAATCCTAAAATGATCTTTTATTTCTGCTCCAAATCCACCCTTTTTATTTAATTAATACTACACGGCCTCTGAAAAAATACTGAAATTGTCAAGTTCCTATACTCCGAGCAAAAGGATAAAAATGTCACTCTAAGAAAATTCTTTTAAAGGATTATAATTTTTCCCTTTTTCTGAATTGATACAATTAAAGAATCTCTATCAAAATTTCATTGTAGAAACAACTGAAGGGAAAATTTCATGCTTTTTTGCTGTCGTGTGCTGTAGAGTAATGTCTCTCATCCCTTTTTGCTTCATAAATTATGCTTCCCAGGATGGAATAAATCAAGTTTAAAATGTCTTCTCTTTTTGGCCCTGAAACTGCTGAAAAATATGTTTTTATCATTAATTTATACTGGATAGTGCCGAATTTGACAAATTCAGAGGGATGATAGAGGTATCGGGCATATAAAGAATCCCTATACAACATGGGGTACAAAATGATATTTAATTGATAAAAATTGCAAAAATATTGTGTGTCAAAGAATTGTGGGAAACTTTAAATAGTTAATAAAAAAATATATTGTTTCAAATACAAATTTTTTTAGAAGTGGAAACACATTTTAAAAAGTTTTTTTCATGCTGGTAACATGTGGATTTGATCATTTTGGGGGTATTAAATTACTGAAAACAAAAAAGTAGTTTAAAACACATGTTTGCAAAAATATTAATATTTAAAGAAAAATAACAACTAAATGAATTTTGTAATCTATAATTTAATTTGTGTTGTGTGAGAAGGGGGAGGATAAAAAATATTTTAGGAAAACTAAAATGGGAACTAGGAAACATGCTGCAATATCAGTACCAATGTTAGTTGAGAATTTTGTCAAATTTGAAAGAAAAATTCTAAGCAAGGATGATAGACAGTAAGTAGATAAAAAATTACCATAGGATTGCAAGTAATGTTTATTCAGTGAAAATCGCAAAAATAGACATTGAAAAGAGAATGGCCCTATGAATGCAAGGATCAGGATCGAAGTAATCAAGAAGTCTTCTCGTTTGTAAATTTTTCATGCTTTTAAGAAAAATAAAGTATTCTTTACCAAGCATTGTATAGTTGATGGCCGTTATGCTTCATTCAAATTATAGAATGTAAATTCCTTGCGTCTTCAAATTTTTATTTTTCTTCAAATTTTAATATTTTTACAAATATGTATTCAAAACTACTTTTTTGCTTTAAGTAATTTAAAAACTCCTGAATCATCAAATCCATATGTTAGCTGCATGAAAAAATACTTTTAAGAATGTGCTTTCACTTTGAAAAAAACGTTAATAGTTGAAACACCATTTGCTATTTTTTTTTTCTTTTATTAATGTTTTAAAGTTTTCTGACTTTTTACATGTTTGAAATTTTCACCAATTAAATGCCATTTGAGACCCCATGTTGTGTGGCGAGTCTTTATCCTCCTGACACCTACTATTACCTCACAGAATTTGTGGGTTGAATTCAAAAACGCCCTGTATATATTGCATTTGCTCTTCTGGGTGGAAGTCTTGTACTTATGTTTTTGTTTCTAAGGAGGGAAAAAAATGATTTGTAGCATTGTCTACCAAATTATCTTGTATATTCTAAAAATAATGAACTGCTCCATTTAAATAACCATTCTTGTAATCTGTAGATGACTCATATTTACAAGATATTGCTCAGATCAGATTCTGTGTTTCCCACATAACAGAAAACTTGTTGTTTACAATGTTAATTACCGAACCAAGAGTTTTTTGTGTTTCTTATTATTGCCACACATTTTATTATTATTGTCTTTCTCATATTTCAAAAATTTATATGCTCTTAGTTAATTAATTCAATAATTCCATTCATATTTTGATTCACTTTTTAGATATAGTAAAAATGGTATTTATTTTTATATTAAATGTATGTATTTAAATTCGAAAAATATATGAAGTTTAGGTTTTGTTTTTAAAGTGTTTGATAATCATAATTTTGTTTGCTGATGTAAGTGATAGTAAAATTAAAAATCATTTCAGATTGAAGTAAATCAGATGAATCGTGAACTGCAAGGAAAATGCTATGATTTAGAATATGCTATCAAGTAAATATTTTAATTTTATTTATAATCTTCAATCTTAAAATTATGTGGGTGTTTGTATATGTATTGCATAATTACAGTATATCCGCCCTTATTTAATGTATTAATTTATTCATCATATATATATATATAAATTATTCATCAATATGTTATGGCATTGTTTTTATATTATATAAATTCCTTTGTTGTTAGGCCTTGCAATGTATCTAATAGTTCTCCCTTATATGCTCAGGACTTTTTTTAAACCTGCTTTCTTGCACTAATTGCACCAACAGTATTATATGTTTTTCTGTTACACTTTTACTTTCTTATGTTTATGTGTACATGTATGCACATTATTTTTTAAGTGGTATTTGTTGTGACCTTTTATCATTTGTTAAGTTTTGACCTTCATTATGCATACAAATTGTAAACTGATTATTTTTTTGTAATTTATGATGTAAAATCATTTACATTATGAAATTGTTGATCCGTGAAATTATGTAGCTATAAACTCATATTTTCTGAGTTTTTTACTCCCAAACCAAAAAATTATTTGTTCACATAAAAAAATCTATAATATTCTTTCAGAAATAATATTCTTGCAAGTATCTCAGTTGATAAAATATTTTAATAAATTTGAAAATTATGAATGATTTTTAAAAATCATTATTTTTTTAATTATTGCATAGCATATTTCATCATAATATAATATTAATATCTTCATATTTATTCAAAACATTACCATACCTCTATAATTACACTACACAAGCTTTCCTACTTGTTTGAAATCTCTCCCCATTGAAAGGTAATCTTTTAGAAATGTAAGTAACTAAATTTTTCAGAAAAATTCAAAGGAACTCAAAATAATCATAAATTGTAATTTCAGTGCAGTTAAATCGATGCAGAAGAGCCATGAACATTTCCAAAATATAAATCGTCTGATATGGCAAGCAATCACAGCAAAGCAGCGTTTAAATAATGAAGAAGCTAAGAGATCTGATAAAAAGAAAACTAGCATGTATCAGAGAATCTCTGGATCATTTGATCTCCCTGCATCATTTCTACCTGCTGTTGCAACTGGTCTTAGTTCATCAGCATCTGTGAGTGCAGATCTGAAATTGTCACCTGCGCAAGCAATCAAGTCCTCTTCCACATCTTCTTCTCCAAGGCGATCTCGAGCTTCATCTGTGTCATCTGTTCCATCGCGAGCTACGCTTTCTAGGCAGCATTCGGCATCTTGTTCACCTTCCAAGAAAAATCACAGCTAAGTGTTGGGCAGTTTTTTTTAAAGTCTTTTTATGTTTACAAAAATATATTTAGCTAATAATTCAGCTATAAACTTGTCAAAGCTGACTCTGTGTGCTCCCTTAAATTCATGGAGAAATTCAATGCTGTAAAGATAATTTTGAAGAAATGTGTGTACAATTTTTTTCTGAAGGTTAATTGATTTATCTTATTAAATAAGGTGATATTTATATGAATATAGTGATATTTTCTGAAAATCTGAGGAAATTTTTTTACAGTGTTTGATAATTGCATTAATTTAAACTCTAAATTGCATTGTATATTATCCCACCAAGTGACCAAATGGTTTTTATTTTTTTCATAATGCTTGGTTCTAAAACACCTAATTCATAGGTTTTTAATCACTTTTATTTGCTGCTGTAAGTGGTTAAAACATTCATTTATCAAGGTTTTCTTTACATTTAAAAAATTGTTTACTCGCTCTTAATCTGTTTATATTCTATATTTAGAATGATGAATAATTGCATTTTACTTCTGTGAATAAACCAGGTACATTCCATTTCTATTTCAAGCAAATCAATATGTATTCACAAACTCCTAAATAGTTTTTATTTCACATATGCTATTTATTAATCAGATTTTAAAGTCAAAGCTCTAAATATAATACACTTACATTTGATTTGAAATTCTTTCCTTATCTCAAAATATATAAAAAAAAATTGTCTGATTTATTTATTTAGATATTTTATGTTTTTAAAATCTTTTTATGTATATCAGTAAAACAGTTTTTAAAAAAATTCTACCACAGTTTGTCTTTTAAAATAGTCTGGAGTTAAATTAAACTTTGCAGTTTCCTTAACCTTGATATTTTTAATATAAATAAAAAGAAATTTACTAATATCTATGATTTAAGTTAAGATGGAGTGTGTGAATATTGGGTTGCACTGGCCACTTATAGTATAAAATGTTTGTTTGTGTGTATGTGTGTGTGTGTGTTTAATTTGTATTCAGTGTGACCTTTATTAGTATGTGTATTTTATATTTTTGAAATTAAATATAGAATTTATTAATGTCTTATTACTTTTCTAAAACAACTAGTATGGTTTAAAAAGAAATAAAGCTTTTTCTTTTAAATCTTAATGTGGTTGGTTGAAAACTACTACTATTTCTCAATTCAAAGTAATAATTCAATTTATCTCTTAATAAATTTTCAGCATATTAAAGCCTCATAATTGTCTGCTTTCAATTAAAAAACATTTGATTTAATTACTTAAAAAAAATAATTTTATTTTTATTGTACTTAATACATTTTTCGAAAAAAAAAATCCTTATAACAACTCTAGGTTTAATGTAAAATGAAGCAAACAATTTAATACAAATTTTTCATTTAAATGCTTACCTTTTATTAATAAATATTTATTTTTCTTATTGCATTTTGTTGTATATTCATAAATTGAGAATCTTGAAACAAACTGTAAGTCAAATAATAAAATTGCAAGATACTTTTGTATTTAAGAAGATTATAAAATATAAATTCTTTTGAAGATGCTTATTGCTTTTAATATTCATTTGAATAGTGAATGCCATGTGATGCATATGGTATTCCAGCTACCTAATTATATCATCTTATTTCAGCCATGGCATGGTATTGCCAATTCTAAAAATAAATATTAAAAAAAGGTGGATCCTTTTTCCATAAAAAAATAATTATTACATTTTTTAAACATTTTTAGTATAAGAAAAAAATCATTGTACTCATTAATTGACTATTATAACTTCAAAAAATATTTGCTGTTAAAAAAAAGCTGCAAAACAAGCTGCTTCATGAATATGTATCAAGTAAATTTTGTAATTCTAAAATATTTGTTTTTTTAATTTGAAAATCATTTATGCCATTCTCATACTTCTCTATTTATGTACTTGGTCACTATTTTTACTTATTCTCTGGCACAATTGTACAAAATGTTAATGTACAAAGTCAACTGAGTCACTGTGACATTTGGATTGGGCACAAGGCTCATCTTTTTATATTGAGAACCAGTAATATTCAAAGGAAAAATGTGCAGATTACAATTTGTGAATTCTAATAGCTCAGGTATACAACATATAAGTAATAAAATTTTGTAGCATTCGCTTCAGAATACTTTTATGTATTCACTACTAATTCAAGAAAGATTTTTTCAAGAAAACTGATTGATACTCACTTTATGCTCTTAAATTTTACTGCTGAGTTAATGAAACTTGTTGCTAGTTCATTATATATATATTATATATATACATGTTCATTATATAGATACATGTTGCTTCTATCAACAATGGAATTTTACTAAATATTTTTTATGTTTACAAATTTGTAGAATTTGTTTTTCTCATATTGATTTTATAAATAAATAAAAGCTGAGAATGAAGGGGATGGCCAAAATTGAAAGTACAATAGCACACACACCTCTAGGAGCCGAAATTTGTCATTTAATTAAAAGCTTTATTTGTACGAGAAACCATTTGTAAAACTATTGCCTTAAGGAATTATTTCTTTATCCAAATACTTATTTTAATTTCATGTATTTGCATTATATATTTTTTTGGGTAGTATCAAACAAAATATAATTTAAAAATAACCTCAATTTTTTTAAAAAAAATAAGGTAACTAATAAACTGTAATTGTTTTTTGCTTAGTAATATCATGCGTTTTCAATTATTTATTATTTTAGTTTCTGTTGTAAATGTTTTATAATATTTTTATATGTTGTAAAGTAGTACAAACATTACAAAATAACATTTTGAAAACTATAAGAGTTGTTATTCTTTATGTGATTCATGTTTTTGAGATTCCTTTATACAAATTTTAAATATGCTCCATTTCACAGCAATGATAATTTATGTATTTTTTGTTTCAATTATTGTTAGTTATTTTTCAAAAAATATTTGTACATTGTAATTAATATTTTTAAGAAAGTATATGTAATGTTATGATAAATTGATTTTCACTTTTTTCCTATTAGATATTGAAAGTTATGTAAATATAAACATGAATATATGTAATCTTAATAATTTGTGTTTGTCAAGAAAAAATTACTTAACCATATAGCAGAATTTTATGTAATACATGGTCATATAATACTTTTGTCATTTTTGTTATTATTTGTATTGAATTTCTTATTAATAAATAAAAATATTCAAAATTATCTATTTTCTTTATTTAGGTTTATTATTCAACTTATTATTATTAGGTTTGAATTATGTATCTAAGTAATTTTAAAATTTGTTTCTTTGCTAATTCTAAATCTATTGTGACTGGTTAAATTACTATTTTGCTAATGCAATGCCATTGCATCGTTGAAATATTGGATCATTTAGTGTTAACTTATAAATGAAAATTTCTCTTCATGACTTTTAGTTGTTTTTAGTAATGTTAGTTATTATGTTTGAAATTCCTTCTTTGCATTTATTTCTTTTAAAAATTTATTTAAGGTTATTGAATGTCAGTAATTCTATTTCTTATACATCTCTTATTCTCTTTTATACTACTCATAGCCAAACATACATATTAAGATTTATATTTTTAAAAATGCTTATGTGTGTATTCAAAGTTCACACCTTCTTCTTTCAAGTATCAAAACTGTTCACTTACAGCATCAAGACTTCTTTATAACTGTCTTTCTTTCATGACTCTTGACAGAATTTTTATTTCAATTATGCAGATAATTTAATTGGTATAGTAAAATTTGAGTTAATATTGATGTATTTGCTTAGTTGCAAGTATAATTTTTTTTTTCATTCAAGCTTAATGTATTTGCCATAAAGTTCTGTTGTAATGATTGTAAGTGCACAGTGGAGTTCTGGCAAACTTTCACTTGCAGATTTTTCTAAAAATATGTAGTAAATAATGATAAAACTTTGTTTAGCCTAATTGCTAATTACTTGATGTCAATGAAAATCTTATAAGAATTATCCAAATTTACATTTTGTATTGATTTGTGTGTTTTCTACCTAGTTGGTTTGACATTTTCCTTAGATAACCAGAATTATCTTCACAAAATTGAGCTATTTGTATTAGAACCATTAAACACCTTATCAGAACCGTAACTAAGAATTTGGGAATATGTGATGCAATAATAATGTCTCTCTAAAAGTAATTGATGACTAAAAAATGAATGTAATAAAATTAAATAAATTTTTTTACAACACAATAGCTGCATTTGGCAACCAGCTGGTTCATCATGAGTGATGCATTATAAAATTTCAATTAAGTACTTTGTTACTTATTAGCCAAATACATTTAAACTTCCAATTTTGATAGTCATGTAACTCATATTATTATAGAAACCTTGTGATTATTTGCTCATGGTACAATATATCTCTCTGATTTGCAATCAGCTATTGTGAAATTATGTGGAAAATATATCTTATATATATTCCATAACATTACGCTACCATTTCAACATATGCTGAGCATCATACTTGCCTCGGTTTAATTTACAGTAGGAGTTAATTTAATCATTTCATTTGAGTTTTTGTCAAAGTGTCAGAAAATCACTGATACTATCTTGATGTACTCTTGCATGATAAATTCTACTTTCATTTGATGAGAAATTAATTGTTGGAAAATATTGTTACAGTATTTTTTAAATATCTTTAAAAATAAAAACTTAATTTATAGGTTAAAACATTGTTATCAATGAAAAAAAAAGTAATTTTTAAGAGGATTTAAAGTTTTGTGCTGTAATACTTTTGAAAATTAATACAGAAAAATTCCAAATAATTAATTTTAATTAATTAAAGTTTTTAAAAAAAACACCATCTAGGTATACTTTTTTTATCCTCCGAAGTAAATATTTAATACCAAGTGCAGTATCTTTAGATCATTTGGCCTGATGTGTAGTGCCCTAATATACACACATTCATTCATGTAGGCAAACACATATTCATTTGATATCAGCCTTGGAGTAATTCCGGATATTGATTGGCCTGAAACATATATTTTTTTAAGATGGTGGATGAAAAGATATATAAGATGAATAATAATAATAATATTCCTTTTTATATAAATCAGTCAATTTTAATAATTGGTTAGAAGACTGATTGATGTAACAACTTTGCTTAAAATATAAGTAAAAATATTTTGTTAAATATAACTCTCAGAGCAAAGTATGAAAAAATCTAACGGTTATTCATCAATGCATTTTTTGTCCAAGTTACATAAAATGTTATTATTATTATTGTTGTCATTATTTAGACCCAGTTTACAGTAGATAACAATATGCACGCTAATGACTAATGATTTACAAATTAGCCATTTGGCACAAATTTGATTGCTATTCTGTATAAATTCAAACATGTTTACCATAAAACAAAATGCTGATTTACTAAATTAATTATATAGAAATTGCAAACGATCATAGAAACCTTTGTCTTGCCTTTATTTTTTAGAAAACCTAACATTTAATATTTATTTAATTTCATTCAATCACGTGTTGAAAATTGTATTTTTTTTTTTTCGATTTAATTTGCAGTCATAGTTAATTTATTTTTTAATTTAAACTTCTGTCAGTATGATGAGAACAGTTTAATAAAAGCTATTTTTTTCTCAATTGCTTGTTCATTATATATGGTTTGTTTTAAAATTTTATTGTTTTGTCTGAAAAAATATATATTATTGAAAAATATGTAAAAAATTTCTTTAAAAATTCGTTAAAAATAGAAATTGTGAAATACTGGTACCATTAGAAAGCTAATTTTTATTTTTATTTTTAACTTGATGTTAAAATCATGTTTGCGCAATAATATTTTCGGTAGTTATAGCAGAAAAACGTCAAAATTTCGCATAATTTTTTAATTCAAATTCTAATTAAAAGATCGAAAAAAGGGCTCGGAGGTACACATTCCCGACCTCAAAGGTATACATGTACCAAATTGGGTAGCTGTAGGTCAAATGATCTGGCCTGTCGATCGCCAACACACACATTGAGCTTTATTATAAGTATAGATGGATTATACTTGGGTACAATAGAACTCTCTTTGACAAGCTATCTCATTTTTGGTAACTATTGTTAGACATACTGCTAAAGATTTTCTCATTGTTAATTTGTCTTTGAATATATTTTGATCAGATAAAGATTACAAAATCAATATTTATCAATTTATAAGCTTTTATTTGTAACATATTCAAGATTGAAGGATTTTTTTTTTGTTACAGGATTAAGTTAAATATCTATACTTAAAATAAAGCTCAATGTGTGTGTGTGTGCGTGTGTGTGTGTGTGTGTGTGTGTGTGTGTGTGTGTGTGTGTGTGTG
>JAPMOQ010048821.1:784075-879092 GCA_026543055.1 Argiope trifasciata
TTACGAACCTGTGGTTTTGCTTTCCCCCGCTCATACTGTCATCGTAAGGAAGACAGATTTACAGTAATTGTATTGAATATTGAATGGATGTGACGTCAGATTTCCCATTCAGATTTACACTCATTATGCGACTAAATGAAAAGTACCCGAAACATCAAGAATGTCACCGATCCGTCCATTAAGAACCGAGTTATGTCTAGAATGATCCTGATTGGTCCAGGAGGTTTGGCCCACCCCTTCCGTCTCTATATAAGGCAGTCAGTCTGCGTAGTCAAATCAATCGATCGAGAAGACCTGAAGACCGAGTAGATCTAACTAGAGAGGTCTTGAACTGAAGAGCTCTGAACGGAGGACTGCTGTGTGGCATATTCTGACGCAGCCCGTTGTATCATCGTCGGGAATGGAGCCGTCCTGCACTGAGGAGTAGTTCTATGTGCGAAGTTGTGAGTCGGCATCGGAGGCAAGAAGAGACAGAGGAATAGTTTCAGCTTGTTCCGGAAAGACCTACGTGAGTGTAGAGAGAATCCCTTAAAGATTCCATCTCTTGCTGAATCCTGTCTGACCGCTTTGTGAACTGTGGACGTTGCCACTACTGAACTTCTCCCTGAGGACTACTATCTGCAGTAGAGTACTGCTGTGTGTTATCCTGTGTGATCGTCTCGGCTGTATATAGTTGTCTTTTGTAAATATTTGTCGTCTTTGTGCTGTCCTGTCTTCGCCTTGTAAATAAACGGCGTTTGTGTTGTGTCGTCTACTGAAGGACTGATTATTGTGTGTTCGTCATCTTCTCACACCACACCCACTATTCAAGGTAAACGAAACCAACAGATTGAGGATAGGATATCCGTAACACTATATATATATGTACAGAGAGAGAGACAGAGATAATGCAGTATTTATTATCAAAAAAAAAAATTTTTTTTTTGAAAAAATGTGACTCTTAATCTTTATTTTGGGTATTCATATATTTAATTGTTTTTTAATAATGTCTTACTGCATTTTAAACTTATTTGCAAGATTCATTGACTATGAATTTTCTCTCTCCTTTTTTCTCCCTAATGGTTTGATGCTGCTTGAAACTCGTTTTATGGATTTTCCTTTAATCAAAATTCAAAAAATTAAGATTTAAAAACTTCATTGATGTGAGTCGTTGATCTCCTAAGTGGAATAACACCTAAACTTTTCTCCACAATCTTTGCTTTTATATCCACCGTTTTTATTTTTTAAGGTATGAACATAAGCTTAACATTTACCTTTGCAATTATTACTTTCTCTCGTTCGTAGTATAGTGAAAGTATAATAATCTTCGAAAAATTCGAACTTGAGATTTCGACGTATCTCCACTTTTCAAACATCCCAGAGTTCATTTAACACATTTTAGAAAATGTCCGCCAGTCTATCTGTGACAAAGATAAAAGTGTAGCTCAAAAACGTTTTAAGCTAAACGGATGGAATTTGGTATACTGCCTTTATACCATATGTGAGGGCTTGCTTTCTTTTAAGCAAAATTAGTGGAGTGTATTTTATTGTAATAGTTTTGTTGCTATTTGGTGACAGCTTGACCCAATTTCACGATCTTATGATTCGTATCCTGATAACATGACCACAAGACTAAAAGTGATCACTCAACCTTGAGGATGTATTTATCTGGCTTATAAAGCTTCCACTGCAGTTTTATTGCAAAGAAGCGTGACATCATTGAAGTCTACAGCACTCAAGTAGCTGAGAGCCCCGCAAAAAGGCATGCCAGTTGGCAGAGAGTTCCGTCGCCAATGCGAATTAGATACACACTACGGGATGTCATATATGTAAATTTCTGTCAAATTTTGAATAAAATCCATTTCAGTAGAGGCTTGTCTGCCTGACTGATAGAATAGAAGTTAACATGGTAACTACATAAGAAGAGAGCTATGTAGATAAAATTCGGTTCATAGATTTAACATCTATAGTATAATACTCATATAACATAAATACTCATATAATTTATTTCACGAAACAATATAATTAGCAACTGCGTTTGCCGATAATTCCTACCTAAAAGTTCACTCATTACCATTGTAAAGAACATAGAAGGAGTACAATTTTAAAATGTTTGTTCAAATTAAATAAATTATTTAATCAATCAATGTTTCAATGCAAATTAAATAGTAAACTGCATATCTATTTGTAAAAGGAAATGTTTTTTGAGATATCCAGACTATCACACTTACTAGTATGAAATGTGGCAATCGTAATAATTATTCATAATTCTAATTTGAAAATTTAACATAAAAATTATTTAATATTTTGTATTATTGTAATCATTGAATAAAATAGGAATTATCACATGGAATTAAACTTTGCCATTCTGATTAAATTTGTTTTGAATGTCTGACATTTCTTGCTTAATGTTGTGAAAATTTTGTACTTACTTATGACGCTTTACAAGCCAGTTGACAACTTGTCAGTAGTTTAAACCGCGTGTGCATGAGCTTCTGAGGGCAAAGGCCCCTCAGAACCCAATGGCAGAAGTCTGACTTCTAGCTCATATGAAGATAGCACATACATTCGGTTGCACAATCCCTTTTACAGGCGGGTCACTTGCACCCACTTCACCAAGAGAACATAGGGTAGTGAACAACCCTAATTCAGGATGCCTAGATAACTGGAAAGACGCGCTTCCAATAAACCAAATCGCCGGGTAAGAAAATTTTAAAAATTTTCATTTTCAAATTTTTAAGAACCAAAATGAAAATATTTGCATACGCCATTTTAATCTCGAATACAACATAATAATTATCTTTTTTCAAAAATATTTTAGATAATAACTGTATTTAATCCTGTTGTTACTTATGGTACTACACGAGCCCGCTGACAGCTTTCTGTCAGCGATTTAAGCCGGAATAAGCGCCTCTTGTTTGGGGGGCTAGGGCCAAGAGAACGACTTGACTACTTCATGCTTCATATTCGCTTTCACAACCCCTTTTTACAAGTTGGCGTATTCATACAACTCACAGATAACCATGCCCGAACTGGGATTTAATCTTTAATTTAAAACTTATTGAAATACCTTAATTTTATTAATTTTTAGAGAATTGTGATTATTATTTTTAGTTTAAAATTTCTTCGCAGATCTATGCAGGGAAAAAAAAAGGATTTTTTTCCCCTTCTAATATTGATTTAGCATATTGCAGGCCTTTCTAGTATCAAAATCTGTGATTGGTTGGAAAAATTCGGTTTTCTTTTTGTGAAAATTACTTTGGCTCACTTTAAATTCTGTCTTACTGAATTTAAATTATTTTCTTGCATGCAGACATGTGTACTTCTACTCAGTCTGAGGAATTGTGAAATCTCAAAGCACATAACTTTGACTAACTTAGTAAATCAGATTTGATCATTGAACAGTATGACTTGAACTAGAGGTGAACTGGGAACATTAATACTAGAAATAGTAGTGGTGAATTTCAGACGAGAAAAAACATACATTTCTTTTCGTTGTCTCTTTTATTTAATTTCAGTGTCTTCCTTTTTTAAATCATTTATTTTTAGCCAACTACTTATAATTATTTTTTATCGTCTGCAGTTCCGCATTTAATACCGTTGTTAGAAAAAAAAGTAGCATGTAAAATCTGCGTTATATTCTTTTATTTGGGTTCATTTTCTAATTTTATTTTAAATTTTGTCGAGCAATGCTTTGTTGGTGTTGCAGCTCTAAATTAAAGCAAAATGCATAGAATATAGTAAATTACTAAAATTACTTTTTCCCAAATGTAGATTTGGATGAAAGTTTATTATAGTTCAGTTTTTCTTTTTCCTTTTATGAAATAAAAAGGAAGTGTTGCAAAAAATTAAAACTCGAGATTTTCACAAATCCTAACTTTCACCTTTCTGAGTTAGAAATCACATTTTTGGCAAAATTCTTGCCTGTCTGTGAAAATAGTAACACACAAAAACCTTTTGAGCGAGACGTATAAAATTCGGTATACATGGTCTTAACAACAAATTTGTATATTTCTATCAAATTTTGTGCGAAAGCCACTTAGACGAGGAGCTCAGTCTTTCCAAAAGAATAAAAGCTAACAAGATCCCTACAAAACGAAGCGATGATTAAAAGCTGATACCCAGATGTAGTACCTAAAATATTATAGACACCTATCAAATTAAAAGTCAAAAATCCGTCAATGGAGTTGATTGTCTATCATCTGTATTTTGACAAGCATATAAATTCTGTAACTCAAACATGCAATGACATAAGTATGTGAAATTTAGAGTATGATTTTCTGATCTGAATTACAACTGTAAATACAATTATAATTCAGGGCCAAATTTTTGTTCAATCGGTTGGAAATAACTCGTCTAACAGACAAATTCAATTTCGGATTATGCTAATGCCAAAGATTGATTGCCAAAGACTGTCAAAGGTCACATGGTAAATTCATTTAAAATGATCGGTTCAAATCAAACATTAATATTTCCCATCTAGTGTGACGAGTGCTTTGAGAAGTATTCGATGTCTTATCCTAGGTTCACCATTTTATTCGGTGGGAGGTGAATAACTATTAGAAAGTATACGGAAAAAGTTGGAGGATAGTCTTTTTAGACCCGCTCTTCTTAAGAAGACAATGCGGCAAATTGTATTAATAAATATAAAGGTTATGTGACAGATTGCATTAATCTAACTTGCTGCGTTTCAGAGTTATTGTATTTTGTGTCATAAAATTCCAAATTTCATAACAGTAGTCCAAACATGACTACCATTATTCATGATGAATGTGTCCATTAATCTCTTTTTGAATTCAAAGAGATTTAAAACTTGGAAATTATCAGGATCTCCATATCAAATTGTTTTGAAAAATATTTATAAAAACTTGCGGTTTATATGCAAAAATAAAATATTAATAATTAAGAACGATGTGTATGATCTGTAATATTTCATGCATTAGATATATGTGTAATATCTTCTAAATCTATGTTTCAATTCGAATAACGTTTTAGTCCACTTAAAAGATGAAACAGAAGTCAGAATAAAGTATTTATTTTATTGATAAGACATATAAGTTAAAATGATTTCAGTCAGTTTTTTTTTTAAAGATTTTTAAAATTTGTTTGAAATATTTTTTAAAAAACTCTTTTAACTCTATCATACAAGAAATATGGAACTATATGGGGATACATATATTTTTGTATTTATTAACAGCTACATTATTGAGAAACGTGAGTTAACCAGTAATTGAAGGGTCACTAAAATTCCGGATCCAATTTAATATAATAATTTTATGAAAGGAAAATATTATGCACATATTTTTGTATTCATTTGTTTATTATTTAAACCTACTCTAGACAACATCATTTTTCTTGTTTATTTTAGAAGTTATTGTTATTATTTTTATTATTAAATCATAGAACAAAGTATACGAGTATATTTTAATCCATAACGAAATAAAATTCTGTCTAAAGATCTCATGCAACTCGAAACATTCTAAGAATTCAGTTTTCTTCTTCTGCTATTTTTTATAATGAAAATTATGGCCAGAATTATTACAAACGATTTTGTTGAAATAAGTGCTATGTTTTCGTTTTCCTGTACACATTAAGATCGATTTAATTATTTTAATTGTGGTATTATTTTAGCAGTTGTGGCAGCAAAAATATATTCTATTTTTGTTTTAGAATAGTTATATTCAATTTGGCGGGTAAGCTACAGTAAATCTATATTTTGAACAAACCATTATTTAATTTTTAATTGATTTTGCGATAGAAATATTAGCATCTTTATTTTTATTTCATTAATATTGAATCATTTTCTATGAATTACGATAAAAAGTTCCTGATTACAATTTTATTTTAGATCTTTGTAAAATTGATTTCACCAGTGCAAACCAATCTTTCAAACATATAGAAAGGAAGAATAAAATTGCTACATCATTCAAGGTATAAATCACAGAGAAAGTGCACCAGAGGTTTCACGCCGAAGTTTGGTAAACGTTTGTAGCGCCACCTCTGTTGATGCCATGGCACAGGAACTAAATGAAAGCGGCGAATTTTCGAAACGAAACCGAAACTCTCCTTCTCTGTGGTAAATAGTCCTAGTGTTGCTTTACAACTGGACGTTAAAATATAACTAAACTAAACTATCTGTGGCATAAATATAATTTTTATAGAGAAATAACATTTCCTCTTATGAAATTTATTGTTGATAATTTTGTAGTTAGTTAATATCATTTTAATATTAACACAATCGAAAACAATGCTTAAATTACCGAGCTATCATCATATGCTGAAACTCAAAATTTAAATGTACTGTTGAATTCTGGTAAGAAAAATGAATCTGAAAATTTTATTCTCATTTAGTTGTTTCATTAGTTAAAACTGCTTTTATTCAAGAGATTACTGAAAGTAAATTTTTTGTTGCTATCGATTCTTTAAAAAAATTTGAACTGCCAACATTTTTGCACTTTTAAAAGAGTTACAAGAATTATATTAAACATTTGAGAAGAAAATTGCAAAATACATAGTTTGCTTTTCAAAATAAAATAATCTTCCTCCATTTTGTTTGCAATTGTTCAAGATTTCATTTTTTAAATTTGACATTAATTATTATAAATGTTTTTAATTCGTGTTTAAGTGTTTTTTTTCTATCGAACTACTAACTGTAGATATATTTTGTTAGCAAATGAGCATACAAGGCTAGTCAAAGCACAATAAATAGCATTTTCTAGGAGACGAGTCTCTTGAGGCAGTGGGAAACGCTGTTTAGGACTGGATCTGGTTCTTTTTCTTTCAATCTTGCATTCCACAAGATGCGCAGCATTGTAATCTGAATTGACTTGCCTCGCAAAGCTTAGTACCCTTCACCACATCACAATAAGTAGATTGGTCATAGCAATCTTCTTCATCTTCTGCGAAAATAAAATAAATATGAATAAGTGTATTATGAAAATTCAAGAATTAAGTTAAGCACGATAAAATTCTTAGTTGTTTAAATCCCATTGAGTTTAACTTTTTTTAGTAATGAATCAAAAACACATAAATGGAAACTGTAGTGGAAATATTGCAATAGTTAATTATTCACTTTATAGCATTCTCGTTTATATCAATTACATTTTTTTGTGTACTGAATCGGACAAAGTTAATATTTAGTTTAAAAAAAATTATCACACTTTTTTTTTCTCTAAATAGTCAATTAATTAATTTTAATTAAAATGTTAAGTTGGAAATTTATTTTCATTTTCTGTTCCTACATTCTTTACTATCAGCCTTTGTCAATCAGCTGGTTAGCTGTAAACATTATTTGTCTTGAACTTCAATTAGATATCTGGTGCTTCATGCTGATGATTCCCACGGCAAGGTATTTTTGAGTTTAAAATTGTGATATACAGTGGTTCAAACAATTGGGAGTACACCTTACTTTTACTTGAAAAATCTAATTTTCAGTATAAATATCACATTACCGAGAAGTTCAAACATATTTTTATTTTTACGCATGACAAAAGTTTTAATTTAAAGTAAAAATAAAGAACAATCAATGAAAAGACATCTAAATTGAAAAGTTCCAGAAGCATTTTAGATAAACTTACGCAAAATTTTGCCTCAAAACATTGAGAACACACCAAGGAAATTTTTATAATATCTCGCAAAAAAGAAAGTGTCGATATTTCTTTTCTTTTCCATTTGCTTTAATATTGGTCTCTAAGCGTCGTGCTACCGATTCGACCATACTTTTGTGGTATTTGAAGATATTTTAACTCATTTTTCTAGCAATACTTCTTTTAAGTAATTTTTCTTTTTAATTTTGTGTTTTTGGATCGTTGTTTCGAGTGTGGCACACGGATATTCAGCGACATTGAAGCCAGTGTACTGTGGTAGAGTGTGTAACTGCTGTTTACAATGAAAAAGACCCTACATTTTCATGTTACATGCATTCTGTTTTCGGTCATTGTCCTGCTGAAAAATGAAATTTCCTTCTAAGTCCAAATTGTTAAACACTTTATTTTAGAATGCCGAGAAATGTATCCAAGTAAACCATATGTTATATAATGCCATCTATCAGAACTAAATTTCCTACCCCGGATGAAGCCATACAATCCCAAATCATGACGGAGTCACCACCACGTTTTACTGTAAGAAGTAATTAAAAAAAATAAATCCAAATCTATGTTAGGCTTTCTCCATACAGTGCGACGATTGTCACCGCTAAAAATGTTGAGTTTTCTTCCATCCTTAAATCTACCTTTTTTCCCAAAGTTATTGGTCTTCATTTGATGAGTTTTTGCAAACTTAAAACGCTTTTTCTGAATTTGCATTCTGATGAACGGTTTCTCTCTAACCGACTTTTATATCCAGCTAGTCTAATTACATTTCCGTCACTTTCAGCACTTACACTTCTGCCGATGGTTTGAGAAATTTCTACAGCAAGTTGGATGAACCATGAGGTCACAGCATTCTGAGAAAAAGTACTAAAAATTTGAGTTTAGATGGAAATTTCGTTTTCCTACAGGATAACGACCCAAAACACACTTCACATTATGGCAAGATGTACTATCTTTTTCATAGTAAACAGCAGCTATACATCACCATATTACCCCTACATCAATGCCATTGAATATCTGTGGGCCACACTTGAAATAGAGATTCAAAAATACAAAATTAGAAGTAAAAAAAAAAATTTAATAAGTGTTGCAAGAAAAATGGATTTGTCTAATTTGGAACCACGATCATTACAAAAGCCAAAGTTTAATGATCATTACAAAAGCCAAAACATATGCGATTAAATCTAGACAAATTTTTTTGTTTGCGAAATATTACAAAATTTCAATGGTGTATTCTCAATTTTTTGAGCCAGAAATCTGTTCATGTTCATTTAAAATGCTTGCATTAAATGCAACCATTATAAAAGCCAAAACGTATGCAACTAAATACAGACCCTTTTTTATATGCCAAATAATGCAAAATTTCAATCTTGTATTTTCAATTTTTTGAGCCAGAAATAAGTTTATGTGCATTTAAAATGCTTTTGAAATTTTTCAATTTAGAAGTTTTTTGTTGATTTTTCCTTATTTTTACATGAAAGTAAACCATTTATTACGTGCAAAAATAAAAACATTTTAGCACTTCCCTGTAATGTGTTATTTATATTGAAAGTCAGATTTATCTAATGAAAGTAAGGTGTACTCTCAATTGTTTGAACCATTGTAAGTCTCCATATTTTAAGAGCTTTATACCTGTTCTATTTATTTTGTACATAAATCTTCCTGAAAAATTTAATTTCTGTGACTTCGTATTCCCATGAAAGATAAAGTCTTGTCGATTCCGTTTGCGATGATATAATTCGGCTTTCTTATTCTTCATATTTAAGGCTTAGATAGTTTTTCTTATCTTTTGTAAACTAAAGAAAGTCATGCAATTACACACTTGATAAAGCAATGAAAGCGTTTTAAATTTCCTTTTAAAAATTGGATCTTTTGTTTGAAAATATGTAAAATTAAAATTATGGAATAGAAAAGACATTTTCGGAATTTTAAAAAGGAAAAAAAAAAATCGTGTTGCTCCGTGCTATAATATTTTCGAGAGTTATCACGAAAAAAAGTCAAAGTTTCGATTGATTTTTAAATAATTAAAATTCAAAAATCAACTCTATATTTGTTTGGTTCCACGCTCTGTTCATCAAATTCCATTGCATAAAAGTTATTAACATGATCCGATTTTATGCCAACTTTCATTATTAGTTTTTATTTTTCTGAACAGATGCTTCGGCAGGATTTAATACCTGCTTCAACACTGAACAAAAGATATCAGGATATGTTGAAAACTTTTTTAAAAATCCCCAATTGGAACAACGTATTTGCTTACAGAAAGAAATATTTATATAGGATGATACACATCCCCATATTTCTAGTGGTGTATAGTTGACTCATTGAAGATCATAGAGTCAATCATTATCTTCCTGAAGCTTGGTCTTGGCTCATTACAGACTTCTGATAAAGGAGGTATTTAAAGAACTAACTCAATCGAAAGCAACGCACCATCATAACGCATTCGAAAAAACTGCATTATTTGGCATATTAATACGTAGAATTAACGATGACTTACGTTTTGTAGTAGAATATACTGTTTGGAAGTTGGAAACATTTGTAAAGAATCTCCTCATTCATATTCAACCTCAACAAATTTGTAACTCAATAGTGAAACCCATCGATGGCATTTTGTACTTTTTTTATTTATTTAAAAAATTTCGAATGGTTATTAATAAGTATATTTTTCAAATTTCATACTATCCTTACCGAAAGAATTCCCAGTACCAACATTTAATTGTAAGTATGGAAAATAATATTTGATAAACTAATTATATTTCAGAAAGTGTTTACATTATTCTAATATGTAGCATTTACATAATTTGTATTTTTTTACAAAACTATTTGTTTGGTCAGTAGAACATTTAGTTTTTTAAAAATTGACTTGTTTTCAGATTCTTCACAAACTAACGGCTCTAGGCAGCTGCCTAATTGGAAATCTTAAAGTGTTAGTCAATCTTTCAGGAGATTTTCTAGTTTTTCTACAAGCGAAATAATTAATTAATAGTTAATCGTTTTAAAGGAAGCAATGAATTATA
Organism: Argiope trifasciata; assembly: GCA_026543055.1. NCBI lineage: Eukaryota > Metazoa > Arthropoda > Arachnida > Araneae > Araneidae > Argiope > Argiope trifasciata. Next base: position 794,664 of record JAPMOQ010048821.1, read on the forward strand.
TTACCGCTTTTGCAAGGTGCTCTTCCACATGGCTTCGTAGATTGTGGGGCCGAACCTTTACAGGCGCTTGGAGGTGCCGGTTCTTCTGTGCCATGCCACACGCATTGAACCCTGCGACTTCGAAATCCTTTGTTTCCACAAGTGGCAGTACACTGAAAAAAATGATACAGATATTTCCATTTCTTTACTCATGTTTTTGACCTTTTGCATATAATTTAAAAATCTTTACTTATGGTTTTAATTTGGACGACAATGCTAGTTGGGACAGTTGTTATTTCAATCCGGATAAAGATATCTGAATATTTGAACGTGTCCAAATGATTTTGTCTTTTAATCGAATTTTTGCTTTGGCTTTATTTACATGCTTAAATATCAATAGTTATGCTATTTGTTGAATATGTTAGACATATTATGGTAATTGAAGGTATTAACATTTACAGGCTCATGCTTCATAAATTAGATAGAGGATACAAATATTGCGTGAAAAGTGAAATACAATTTTCTGAAAATCTATAGGATAATCACTTTAAATGTGATGGTGATTCTTATCCTATTTATTTCTATGTACATCTTGAAGAAGTGAATATTTTGGAAATGACAACAAAGGTTATCGGCAACTATTTTCCCTAAACCCTTTTACCCGTATCAAATTTTGAATCAATCCTGTCTAGTGGTTCATTGTTTGTACTTCCGCATATATGTGAAAACGATAATTTGAAAACTTGGGATTTTTTATTTACACAATTTTAACATTTCAAATTGATTAATATAATGATACACAGCTTCAGCATTTAAAATGTTAAATTTTGATCCAAATTAGTCAAATGTTGATGGTCTGTTGGTCACTATTTTAGTATGCATAGAAATTCCTTAACTCAGATATGCAATGACTTGAATGGTACATAATTAATTATAGTATATAACTAATATTAAACCTATCTTTAATTTAATATATAGTTTTAACACCAAAAATGTTGATTTTTATCAAATTTTCAATGAATTCCTTCCATGTCTTGGCAGGGGGCGTGGTGGCCTGGTGTCAAGGTGTCGGCTTCGGAACTGGAGGGTTTCATGTTCAAGACTCGATTTCACCAAAGAACCGTCGTGTGAGGGGTCTCTTGCATGCTAAATCTGTCAAGCCAAATGTCTTCTCGTTGTTATGGTGTGTTGCGAAGAGGGAGGTGCCAGTTCAGGTGTCGCCCTCGTCATCTGACTGTGGTTCAAAATCACGAGGTCCGTCCCAAAATAGCTCTAATGTTGCTTTACAACGGGACGTTAATTAAACTAAACTAAACTAAAACCGAGATTTACCATCAGTTTAGAACATTTTTAATGTATGAAAAACAATAATTCAAAAGTGAAACAATTTAACTAAATAAAATTTGATATGCAATCTTATTACTAAAGTTGCAGTTCTGTGTCAAATGGTGGAGAAAAAGAAAATTCTTCATTAAATTATGAAGCATAAAGTTAAAAATAAAGATAGAAATTCTAAGCGAAATGTTGCGGTTGCTTTAATTCAAATATTGTATAACTATTTGAATAAATTCCATTAAAATATAAATTCAAAATAAAACAATTTCAGTTTCTTAATTTATGTGATCTTTTTTATTTTGAGATCAATATAGGAGTTGATAAAAAAATAAAATTAAACTAAAAAGAAAATGTTGACTTAGCAATTTTTTTGTTAGAGAATAACAATGATTTAAAAATATAGAGATTTAAAAAAAATGTTATTCCTTTTATTTTTGTTATAAGTTAAAATATTATTGTTATTAAAAAAATTCTTAACCTTTTGGACACTAGCCTAGGTGATTTCGCGTTAAAAGATAACAGACAAAGAAATTTTTGGGATAATCTTTTAACAGATTTTTCACTATTTGCAGAAAGAAATGTTTATTAGAATCATGACTTATGTTGTTTTATTAAAATATTTTAAATAACTATTTTTGTTAAATTCCTTTTCTGTTTTATTAATATGAATTTTCCTTTTTAAAAATATGTATTTTCAATTTAAAGTCTTATGAATTGTTGTTTCTACATGAAAAAATGCTGCTTGTGAAAAAAATTGAGGAAGATATTATTTTGAAGAAAGGAGGAATTTTTTTAAAAAAAATTATAGCTAGTAATTGTATTATAGATCATTGTTAATTTTATTTAGAAAATAAGAACGCAATTGAATATATAACAAAAAATTAATTATTCAATAGAAGAAATAATTAAAATATTTTTAAAAGAAAGTGCGCTTGAAATACGTATCCTTTACAATGCTCAAAACTTTATTAAAATATGAAATTTCAAGCGTGGATTATTGAGCTCAATGATAAACAATATGAGATTCTTGTGCTTGAGAACAATTATGGGGAACATTCTTATTCAATAACTCTTTTATTTTGCAATGTTTCGCTATTGATAAGTAATATTTCAAGGTATATTTTATAATGTACAACACTATGTACTTTTGTGAAAGTTAATTGGAACGAATGGCTTAAAATCTAATAAAAAGGAGAACGAAAAAATAAATAAATAAAAGAGAGGCAAAAATGGTTCATACCTCTGACCATTGTCCTTCTTTCCACATTCCTTTGCAGTTGGAATTAAAGCATTCTCGTTTTCTTGTAGGCCTCTTTCTGCTGTCGCAGTGGCTAGGAGTGATCGTTCGGTTTGCCATTTCACAAAGCACACTCCGCTTTTGGTAGGCGGTATTCCAAGACAAACAGTTCTTGGTGCTACACTGTATGATGAAAAAGTCGTTAGAGTCGTCGCCATCAGATTTTTTCGAAACACTAATGTAAAATGACCATCATGTTTGAATATTCTTGACAAAGCAAATACTTTAATTTTTTAAATTAAGAGTCTCCCGGAAAGCATTTCTACTGCTACTGAGACAACTAAACTCCAGCGATTCCTGAAAACGAAATTGGAACTTTTTCGGCTCACTTAGCGATGAGTGTGTGACAGCTCCATCACCTACTAAAATTCCTGTATATAATTCTGTAAATAATTTCAACTAATTAAATGCTTGGTATTTTTTCAGATTGGCTCTCTTCTATGTTGATGACGGAATGATCAGTTTTAAGAACAACTTGCATTAATGTCAATTTTATACGTTCGATATGACTTCATTTCGGCGCGAAAAGAGCAATTGCAGGCGAGGTGAGTAAAGCATGCTTATCATCGTTACCCAAGTACTTTCGATTGCCACAAAGAGAATACAAATTCTTTTTTTAATGAAATTTGAGAATTATTTTTGGAAATTCTTGGTTTATTTGGACTTAGGCACAGCAAAACACACTGTTTTCAAAAACTTTATTTTAAACTTGATTATTCTAATAGATGATTCTTCAGTACGTAAAAAATGTTTGTTCTTCAAACTCTGAACGCTAATGTAGAATATTCTACAAATAGCTTGCGAGTTACTAATTATTTGATTTTGAAATGTTTCAGATTAAATTTATAATTAGGAATCATAACCTCCTTAATTGAAAGGTTATAAAGAGCATGCATAACATTTCAAAACAATTTATGAAAGGTATTCTTTGTATATATACATAATTTTTGTATCAAAAAGCAGTTTCGAAGACATTGAAGAGACTTTCAATTTTTTAACGTCATTTTGTTTCATTCCGAGAGATATGATTTATGAACAAGCAGAAACGACGAACACAAGCATAACATAGAATGAATGACACAGGTTAAAATAAGGCGAACCTCATGAAACGTTTATCCCTGTGAATATATATTGAAAGATTATAATAGGGATTTCCAAAATGTATCAATCAAAGCAATGGAAACGTAGGGATCTTTTAGTGGAATTTGTTTGTATCAGCAATATTTTATCCCTTTACTCGGAGTGTGGGAATGTGTCTGCTTTTGTTAACGCGTCGGTTTCATGTTGAATTACATTTATAGAAAAAGTGGAATGGGATCAAGAAATAATATAATATTTTAGAATGACATTAATATGGGTTAAATTAAGCTAAGAAATCAGGAAATTATTGTTATAAATTACATTTTAAAATGCAAATGCAAATATATACATGATTTAAATAATAATTTTAAAGAATAACTTTAAAATAACTAAATAGTTTTAAAAGATGAATAGTATTAATATTTTGAAAAAAATGTAATAACTTTTAAAACGTCTAGTAACTTCTGTTCGCATAATCTCTGAATCAAATTGTATATTAACTGAAAGATTTGTCATTTCATTTCTAAATTGTCTAAAATCATTTTTAAAACTGTTATCATAGTAATGCAAAAGAAATACTAATACTTATTCCAAAATAAAATAAAAAAGGTATTTATTAATTTTTATAGCGATCAAATTGAATTTCACTCTTTTTATTGTAATCTGACGGTGTATTGATGAAATGATGAAAGCAGATTTTTAAAGTTTTTATATACTTGCTCTGGATTGAACTCTGCTCTTGATATTTTGTCTAGAGCGATTTTCCATTCTATATATTAATTTTTATTGCAACCATCGTTAATCGACACTATTATTTTGGTATGAAAGTGGAATGACAACATATAAAGTGATTTGTAACCTTTGCCACCTTATTTAAAAAAGCTGCAAAATTGTAACATTCTCAATGATTATTTTGATAATTTTTATTTTTATAATTTTGAAAGATTTGTTTATTTCCCAATACTAAGAACTTATGATTAAAACAAGAACAATAAATAAATAATTTAGAATGGGGAGGGAGTGTACAATATAAAAAAAGAAATATATGAAATAAATGTGGAAATCATAAGCAAACATCAAAAGTAATTTAATTCATGGCAAAAGAATCACTTGTGGGGAAGAAAATGTTGTTTAGAATACTAGAAATTAAATAAATCAACAAATAGTGGAGGAGAAAGAAATATATTTGACTAGCCGCCTTTGGCGACCAGCTGGTTCGCCATAAGTAATGCGTTCTAAAATTTCCAATTAAATTATAAATTTTTTAGCCAAAATTTAAGAAATAGTTTAAATTAAAAGAGTCAGTTATTAGTAGTTAAAGAGTCGGTAACTTTATTCGGAAAAACATTTTGAGTTTAATGCTCTAATAATTTATCAATTATACTTCCAAAATATTAAAAATGTTTTTTTTTCTGTGATATTGCCAAAATGTTAAATATGTTTTTTAAAGAAAGCGAAAAAGTAAAGAAATTATTGAATTAATGATACAGATATTGCAAACGATTACAAAAATATGCCATTAAGTCGGGATTTCAATGCATATCCTGTTTAAATTCAATCAGGTTTACTGTAAATAAAGATAATTTATGGAATTAATGATATAAATATTGCAAACGATTTCTTAGAAACCTTTGCCTTGCATTTATTTTTTAAAGAAAATATCACATTTTATATTTATGTTATTTTATCCAGTCACGTGTTAAAAGTTGCATTTCTTTAGATTTGATTTACGATGAAAGTTGTTGTTTTTTCATTTGAACTTCCGGCATTGTTTTATTTTATTTTATCCAGTCACGTGCTAAAAAAACATGGTTAAAATATTTCTTTAAAAATTCGTTAAAAATAGAAGCTTGAGTTATACATTAAAACACTGATACCATTAGAAGGCTAATTTTTTATTCTTTAAATTGATGTAAAATCATGTTTGTCCGATAATAATTTCGGAAAGTATAGCGGAAAAACGTCGAAGTTTTGCTTAAATTTTAATGAATTCAAATTCTAATTAAAAATTCGAAAAAAGTGCTCCGAGGTGCACATTCCCGACCTCCAAGGTATGCATGTACCAAATTTGGTAGCTGTAGGTCCAACGGTCTGGCCTATAGAGCGCCAACACACACACACACGCACACACACACACTCACACATTGAGCTTTATTATAAGTATAGATTAGGAAGTGAAAGATAGTATCATAAACAAGCGTCAATAGTCACTTAACCCATACCCAAAAGAAAGTGCCGTGTGATGTGTATGAAAGTTTAGTTTACGACCCTCAGAATTACCTTTGAAACAATTCGTACAAAAATAATTCAAGTTTGGCGATCAGCCAAACGATGTATTTTCTCCGTCTGTTTTTCTTCTTACTTTTAAATTCATATCCTTTTAATATTATTTTGAAGGAAACAATAATTTAATTCATTTTATTTTTATATAATTTGTCAAAGATCATTAATATTAAGAGAACATACTACATTGATATATAGTTAATTTTCTAAAAAAAATTAGATGCAGATAATCTTAAAGAAAACTAACTCATTAATTTTTTTTAAAAAAATTATTCAATGATAAAAAAGTATGTGGTATTTGTATATTTGATTTAAAGTAATTTTACTTTTTAGCACCTTTTATGGTCCTTCTTTGGTCCTAAAGCTACGTTGTGGCAAATAAGGGAATAAAATCTTGAATCGCCAGAACACGCTTTAAATGATTATTTAAAAATATAATTAGGCTGAATAGGTAATTAATACTAAATATTAAAATTTTAATTTTGATATCTAGCATAGAAATTAAACATTTTGGGTAAATAAAATAATTTCTCTTTCCAACTGGAGTATTTCGATACCTAAGCACTTTTTGCATTAATACTCATTTGTGAAGTTAGAAACCGCTCTTGTTTTATGTACAAAATTTTGATGTTTGTTTATTAAGCAGGAATATATTGGTAAATATGTCATTAAACATATTAAATATATCACCTCTGACCAGTTTCCAGTAATCCATTCCGGACATGGATCTAGTCTACAGGAACGGACAGTTGGAGGTTCAGGCAATCCACCGTCTATGCATAACCCTTTTGGCACGTGGCGCGTGGCATTGTTCAACACTGTTACGCGGCACTCAACGGTCCTCAGCTGCATAGGAAGGGGGAAAAATGTTTTAAAATCATTGGTGCACATTGAAAGTTTCATCTTCAGCTTTAGAAACGTTTTTGTTTCTTATGTATTAAAATAGATAATACAGAAATAATAATTTGATTTTGTGCATACTTTATTAATTCTAAATTAATGTTATTTATATTTCGCTCCGAGCTTTACACGTTGCTATTTTAAGTTCTGATTTGCTACATAGTTCAAAAAGCTTCGGAACTCATTTTATTTCCGGTAAAAAATACTATGAAGTAGTAGCTATTGATCAGCAACGATGTGTATGCGGATTTTGAGACTGATTTTTAGTACCTCCTTCGATGAACTTCGTCACTACACTTCTTCGTGTTACTTGAGATTCCTCATTTCTTAAGGAAATTCTTCTTCAATGGAAAATAGAGAATAATCTAGTTGTGAAAGTACTGAAATGCAATTTTTTGATGTCTAAATTGATATCACGATGGGTTCTTGAGCTGCCGTTTTATTTTGATGGAACCCCGCGAGTTGGTTCTTTTGAATACTGGCAATCATGAGTTATAAACATTCGATGCAAGTATTTGACTTGAAAGAACCATTTTAATTAGACGGGAAAATTGTAATTTTTTCTGATTCTATGTGAAGCGGTAATTATTGTTTATAAAATATGTTCAAGGCTCCAGAACTCTGTAAATGTAGTAAAATACTCTTCATTGTTTTCTTATTCTATTTGTAGTTTATGTTATTTCGAAACTACTTTTCCTTTTGGGAATCGATAAAATTTAATTTTATAGTAATAAAAAGACTCCTTAATTACTTGCACTCCTTTTTCACCACAAGAATGGGAGCATTTTGACCACTCGCCGAAGATCCACTCATATTCCAAAACGACGGGGTCGGATTTGATTCGTTCTTCAGCAAAGTGCCGCATGTTGACCAGAAAATGACGCACTTGGGGCAGGTTGGATCGGTTTGTCAATTTTTGATGGTGATTCTCAATTAGTGGAGCAGGTGTAGTGGAAATGAAAGTGGTTGAACCTGTAAGAAATCATTTCATTTAAATATGTTTGTTGCATTGATTCATTGGTATGTCATTTCGTCAGTATTTCTTTATTCCAATTGAATTCTCATAACCATGTTAATTACGTGTTCAGCAAGTAGAATCTAAATTTAATAGTACTTTCTATTTACAACGAGTAAATTTTAAGGTTCCTTATTTGAATCAGCGAAAAAAAAATCTATATAAAAAAAGCTTTTTGATTAAAAAAAGTTAGTTACAAATAATCTAATGACACTCTTCAGAACTAGAAGTATTTGTATTCTAAAAATCTGATTCACATTTGCAAGTATTCTTCGAAAAGCACAATAAGGGGAATTTCCTTGGAATCAGGAACGAAACTAGATACGAGGTAATGCAATTCAAAAATAATGTTCCGTCAGTTACCCAGTCAAAACAAAAATCAAATACAGACAATTTGACTGTAAGTGTTTATTAGACATTTTATCCTCCTTTTTATTGTATTCTTATAAAGAAGTAATTTTACACCCCTATATTATCTGCCTTCAACTTTTCGCCCTGAACTTAAGTTTCATTGTGCTAGAAAACAATGTAATACTCAATGTTTCAGATATAGCAGGGATTGAATATATTAATTTTAATGCAAATAATTGGAATTTTTGTTCCTCATTTTAAGATTAATAGTCCTTTACATTATGGAACAAGAGCGAAAGAGATATTACCACAGAGCCAATAAGAATTTCAACAATTTAGGTGTCCAAAGAATGCAAAAAATTATTGAGGTACATTTTGATTATAATTAAATATCTGCGCGTATTTTTGATGCATGGATATAAAATGCCTTACAGATTTACGCCTTATCAAAAAATCTACTCGAAGTTCTTGTATGATTAATGTAGATAATGCTATACATACTTAATGAATACAAAGTGTTATAATTAGTTACTTTATACATTACCTTCGTTATTCAAGATAAAACATAGTTGTAAATATGATAAGTCAACTGTTTCTTGGTTTAATAAAGATTTTACGCGAAACACATATTTCGTACAATTTTTATTTAGAGTACTTGTGTCGTTTTTCGGAAAAAATAGGATTTTTTTAAATAAAAAAATCTAATCAGAATTTTTATTGAAGTACTCATATTTCTGTAGCAAAATCTATACAGAGTTTCATGTCCGATAAAGTTTTTGCTGACTATTTTTGGATTAAATATGTCGTTTTCGTAATCTTATTTCATTTAATCTTTTCCACTAAATAGCCAAAGTTCTGAGAAATATAGTAGATAATTTGGAACAATCATACTGGACCCTTATAGAAGTGGTAAGCCAATGCAATCCTAAAAATAGTTTTTTCCCGATTTAAAATATCTGTTTGTATCTTCTCCAGATTAACAGAATAGAAATTCTTTTTCATTTCCACATTTTTGTATGTCTTTATAACGCAGTTCTTTTCCATGAATCTCCTTTCGTTCACGTATTGGGTTATGTGATGTCTTTATAGAGTAGTATGAAGAATGCTAATTAATTCTAATTATGATTAGCAGAATGAATTAAATATAATAATCAATGAAATAGCTTATGAATGCTAATTATGATTAGCAGATTAACTCGATCCTAATCTTACGAGTAAGGTGAAAAGATGCGATTTTGGGGGGGAGGGGACATTCGAATTTTGATTACCTTGAAAAAAAAATTATTCTCTAAAGTTCTACAGCGTGAGAACTGAAATACGTATTTCGGAATTTTCAAAAGTATCAGTTCTACGGATAATTTACTTGTGGTCTAAGCTTACTTGTATCCGAGTAAAATCCGGCATCCGGTTGTCTCGTAGGTAGAGGTTTCACTTGCACAATCACGTCGCTCCGAAAAGCCCCGGCCAAACATGTGTAAGTCCCAGCATCTGCGAAGATGATCTTGTGAATACGGAGGGCTCCTTTGCCGGACACTGACACTCGAGGCCATCCGTTTGTCGTAGAGGGTGGAATGCGCAAGTGGCCTTTGAACCAGAGTACTTTGCTCGTATTGGATGCCGGAGGGACGGGACAGTGGAACTTGGCATTGGAACCTTTGAAAAGAATTGCTTGTCCCGATGCTTTTAGAGTGACACGTCTAGGCGTACAGAAGTAATAATTAACCTTAGATGTACAGACAGTAGAAGAGAGTGATTAATGAGAATGATAAAAATTTCAGACCATTAATGCCCAATTTATTTAAAACAATAGCATAAGATAAATAGGTGAACCAAATATATTAAGTAAGATATTGGGCCATTATAATTGACTTACCATCTAAATTTCTAATGTCTTTATATTTCATAGAACATATAAGGGCATTTCATAGTGATTAAAAATTCTCTATAAAAATAGTAAAAAGATAAAAACCAGAAAAAATAAGTCAAAATCATGTATAGTTGTATAATAGGAAATGCGGGTCGAATTATTTGGTTGATACATGAAGATGCAGATACTCTTTCTTTGGTAATACTTTGAGCGTGAGAAGTATATGTGTAGAATCCTTTTCCCAATAAATTTTCACCATCTTTACAATTTACAATACTTACAATAATAATAATAATAATGTTATTGCCCATGTAACAGAGAAGCGTGGACAGGCTCTTTTGAAAATATTCGGAATTTCATTGAGTAGTCTTCCACCACAGCTTTTGCAAGTTATTGTATGTTCTCTATGAACTGTTGAAATTTTTTATGTCTAATTTTAAAATCCGACTGCACCTCTGACAAACATATATTACTTTCACAAGGCTTTCCTATAAGATTTAACAATAGTTTTATGTTTCCTACATTTCCCAGCATTTGTACTTTAAATTTGTAATCAGGTTTTAAAACACTTGAAAAAGGAATAAACTATAATAAGAGATAAACGTTAGCGTTTTAAATACGAAGATAGAAAGCTGGTACAGATCAAATTAAATCGGTTAAATGCAAAATTAGTAAATAATATTTATAAATTATTAAGCTATTAAATATAATTACATTACTAATGAATGGCTGTTTATTGCTGTATCGATGATATCTTGTCGGAACAAGATAAATAGTTTCTAGATTCTGTTGAGAATTTTCGTAGACTTAACTGAATTCTGAAAATGCAATTACTTGAGGCCAAGTAAAAAACTACTCATTTACACAATTTAATTAGAGCTTTTACCTGTTGGGGTGTTTCTGTACAAAAACGTGTTCTCCTGGTTGTAGTGTAGCTATTTCTGTTTCGTCATCTATTGTCGGCTTCTGAGTGGTCGTCGTCGTTGTGGTGGTTGTAGTGGTCCTTGGAGGTGCCGGACATGGCTTGAGATTGCATTTCTTGATTGCCTTTGGCCTCGTCTTAAGGCACTTGGAGGGAGGTAATTGGATGGCTTGGCTGAGGGGTGCCAAGATCTTTTCACAGTGGAGTTTTCGAGTCTGAAAACCTCCTCCACAAGAACGAGAACACTGCAAGTGCCAAACATTGTGTCATTTTTGTAGTTATTTTTTTAAAATAATTTTTTGTTATGTATATGCATAAAATGTATGTGTAAACGAAAGTTATGGAAATGTTACTCAACTTTATAGAATAAGATCAGAAACATAGCAACATGAATGAAAATTCAGAGAGGAACATGTCCGAAGGAATTAGGGAGAAGTGTAGCCACACTTCCATTTGAAAGAGAGAAATATATTTTAATTACTTCATCCCTATAAGTTACAGTAATTTTGAGTATTTATTATCTAGATCGCAGCATACATCTTATCTACTTTATATATAGAGTGTCCCATAAATATTGGGAGAAACTTCAATGGGAGGTAGGGAGCATCTCAATGATTCAGATTTGCATAGCAAACCGTAGTTCGAAACGCTTTCATTTGGCGCTAGGAGGCGTTGTTCATAGTAGCAAATAAGAAAGTAAACCAAAACTCCTTCAGTCATTTGAGCTGCGATCTCCCGGAGAGGAATATCGAATATTTTCCGAACACGGAACTGGCAGATATGCTCCTGATTTACGGATTGGCAGAGGATAATGCAAGAGTAGCTGAAAAGTTTTACCAGTAAAGGTGCCACAGAGAGATTCTACGGACAGCCGGATATTTTGTTATTTCCATCACAATTTGTTTCAATATGGGTCGTTACTGTAATAGATATAGTGGGAGCACGCCATGAGTGACTTTAACTCCCAAGATGGAAGAACATGTATTGGATACCGTTCGAAGGGATCCGAGTACCAGCTAAGAGCCGACGGTACTGTCGTTGGAGGATCTCGGAATAATGTTCATTGGGTTTTGCAACATGAAGGATTACAATCATACCATCTGCAAAGCGTACAATTACTGCTACTCAGATTATCTTCTTCGGGAACTTCTGGCACTGTGGTATCTCAAACAATGTTGTCAAGATGCGAATTTTCCATCCTACGTTTTAATGACGGATGAAGCGTACTTAACACGAGACGGGATGTTCAACTACCACAATGCGCATTTAAGGGCTGGCGAGAAACCCCATGGCAAAAAAATCACATGCTGCCCAACATCGCTTTTCATCGAATATTTGGGCTGGTGTGGTTGATGACATCTTAATCGAACATTATTTGCTGCCAGCGCTACTAACATCTGCACTTATTTCATCTTTTTGTAAGAGGTTCTACCAACATTACTTGATTCTGTGCCACAACATACCAGACACCATATGTAGTTTCAGCATGATGGGACACCTCCCCATTATGGCAGATGTGTTTGTGAACAATTAAATCTGGTGTTGGTCACTGATAGATCTGTTGGGGTGGACTGGTTCCCTGGCCACTAAGCTCCACTGATTTAAACAGAATTGATTTCTTTCTTTGGGGTGCACAGTAAAGTGTTGTGAAAGCAACACCTGGGGATACAGAAATGGATGTGGTTGCAAGAATCGTGTGTGCTGCTGCTGATATCCAACAAAATCCGGAGTTTGAGTCTATGGTCCGACGGTATAACGCATGCATCGTTAACAATGGTGGAAACTTTGAGCATCTTTTGTGAAATTTTCAAATATCATGTACCATTGCACAAGTAATATTTTTGACCAATAGACATTTCAAATAATCACAATCTTGTGTCTCTTCATTCCTCTAGTACTACTTTTCCCATGGAGTTTCCAACCTTGAGTTTCTATGTAAATCTGAGTCATTGTAATGTATCCTACCTCCCCTTAAAGTTTGACCCAATATTTATGGGATACCCTGTATAATATCGTCTCATGCAATGCAATTGAAGAGGGACAAGTAAAAACTAATCTGATTAAAAAGCAATGCAAAGTTTTGTTTTTCCTAGCGATGTAAGTCTAAAACTCTCTCATTTGAAGATTTTTAAAATATTCCTAATATTAAATAGATTAATCAACAAACAGAGCATTTCTAGAACTTTCTTATGACTTTGAAATTTTTTAATAAAAATTTCAGGTCCCTACCTTGCTCCAAGTCTCTGTCTTCCAGGATGGTTCACAATCGAAAACATTGCAGGTGTCTACTGCCTTCTGCGGAGCACCAGGACAATGGTCAGTGTTCACCTCTACGTCCTCACTTACTAAAATACATTTCACTGTACGTGTTTTGATCCCTCCACCACATTCTTTGGAACAATTACCAAAGTCAGTGATATTCCATTTATATCTGTAATAAAACATCTCAATTTAATATCATATCAAGACTTGTTCGGATGTCTTCTAACAGCAATATAAAATCGCAACTATATCATATGTACGTCAGAAACAGTTCACAACATAATATACAAAGTTTTAAATATACCAGCTGGAACCAATAAGGGCATATGTTATTTTGTGATAACGGACCATAATAACATATTATATACAATAATTTGAGATTAGGCCTTGCTAATCTATATGAATTTTTCTGTTTGGATATTATTAGGCAAATTTGACTTAAAAAGCATCCCGTGCTATGATAAAAAAACATGAAATGCAATTATTAAATTCGCTGTTATAATGATGATGATGGTTCTGCAAAATAATTTTTGTAATATATGTTATAGAATTTTTGATAAAGATTTGTTTTACTTTCAGCTCTCAGTATTATTTCTTCATTATCATCTATTTCTCAAAGTTTTCCTTCTCAAAGCTGTTTATGTGCATTTTAATTGCCCGAGTATAGGCTGTGTATGTATATATAATATAATATATAATATGAATATATAAATGTTGATCCAAAATCAAAGACTAAACATTATAATAATTGTTTCAACTATTCTTCTAAGAATAATTATTAAAGTTTGAAATTCCCATTATTACGGTTTTACGAATACCAGATGTCATTTAAATGTTGCATTCTTAGTTATAAACTTTCAAATCTTTTTCAATAGCAATATTCCTCATAAAAGTATTTCATCTACTCTGATATCCTCCATTGTTTTAAATATTCTGGCGAAATGTCTAGTCTTGTAATTTACTTATAAACGACAGAGTTTCAAAGAAATTATCTGTATAATTATACCAGATATATAAATTTTTATTTTGAAAAAATAACCTATTTTGATACATAACATCATTTTCTTCATTAGATTGTTGAATTATATAGTCAATAAAAATATGCACTAACAATTTCATTGTAAAGAAATTTCAGAAATCGCTACATAGAATTTAAGCAATTGATATTATCCTCATACCTAATTTCTAAAAAGGTTTTGGAAGTAGATTTAATAAAGAAAGGATCGGATTTGTCGAAATTGCTCATAATTAGTGACAATAAGAAACTGCAACGTTACTTACATGATTGGGCATGGTTGGTCATTGCACTTTTTTGTAAGAGGTTCGGGCTTCAACCTCTGGTCACACAACTGTGGGGAGACTTCCGCTTCATCTGGCAAACGCAGACATCGAACTATAGATGTATGTATGCCTGTTGGTTGGAGGTAAAAATATTAAACTGGACTGTAGAGATTATCTAAATAGATATCTGCTATTTGATTTAAATAATATAAGCACACCCAGCATGCTTATATTATTTGAAGATCATCGTCTGATTTAATTTCCAAATTCAGATGATTTTATTTAAAGACATGTTTCTTTTTAAAATTATTATGTCGCAAATTTTATCATCTCTCTATAGGAATAGATTCCCATATTTTTAAAATTCCAATGTTTACTGTTATATTTTAGTACTATTATATTAGTTTAATATATTATAGACTAGCAAAGACTGGCTTTCAATTTGGAAAAACTAATTTGAAGTCTAGAAAGTCACATTTATAACTGTATTCTATATCTTAATTTAATACATGAGCAAAGAAGTGGAATAAAAAGTGGAATTTTCTTCTTACAACAGGTTGCGTCTACGATGCCGAATAAGAGCTATTTTGTAGAAATTTTTTCATTTTTTTCTTAATGTTATTAGTCGTGACAGTTTTTCTGCACTAAATTTAAAGCTGAGAATGATAAGATATAATTGAATCAAAAATTTTCTTTGTTTTATTCATTAACATGCTAACTTAAAAAAACAATCAAAGACAATTATTTTTATCACCCAGTTAGATTGTGAATCACGTAATACTTCGAAATCGTAGTTGGCAATACAATTCATTACTTCCTGAGTAAATTGTCTTACATTTGTTTTAATTAGATTACGTTTATCAAATTCAAGAATTCACAGATTTACTTATAATGTAGAAGGTCAATATAAAACATGTTTATACTGTTATTTTGTCTGTATCTCAGTATGATCAAGTACCCTTGTACTATTTATGGCTCACTACTTCAGCATACCTGTTCTGCTGTGAATATATTAATTAAACAGAAAATTGCTGCTCATTAGGGATCCAACGGTTTAAGATATGCTAAGACCAAGGAATATTAATTGAAGTAAAAAGTATTTGGTTATTCTTTACGAAACTTCTTTCTTATAACTTATTCTTTGGTTATTCTTTATAACTTCTAGTATTTGGTTATTCTTTACTAAATATCGTTTTAAAACTGGAAAGTCGAGTTGCTTTTTGGTATTGGAGTGACTTTTAGAGATTTTCTGGAGTAACCAGAGGTTAGAAATACAAATTATATTCCATTTTCCATAAAAACATAAACTTTTTGCATATATGATCGTGAAACCAGGGTTCAACGTGAGAATTTGGTACATCGAGGTTACTTTGTCGAGAATACTTCAAGTCTTATTACTCATGAATTGCACTGAATAAAATATGAATAAATTGCAATATATCCAAAAGATATGAGATACATGCAACATATCACAAATTGCAATATATCCAAGAGAAAATAAAACATCAATTTTTGCTTTTAAAAGATTATATTCACCTCCCGCACATGACGCTGTACAGGGAGTAAACTTCTCCGTGTTCCAGGAATAGAAGGAAGTATCCACTTCCTTTTCCACTATCTTTTCATTTATGGGTTCTTTCTCTCTGGGTGGGTACGGTGGAGGGCAGGACGTTACACAAGGCTCCACCTCAGCTGGTCGCAGCTCTGGAAGAAAAAGGCAATCATTTGATTCGTTCAGATAATTCTGGAAATACAGAGTGATATGCGAATAAGCCCAGATTTCAAAATTAAATATCTCTACAAAAAATGAAGACAGAATTATGTGGTAAATAGTACGTTTATTAGCAAAACTGTAAAAATAGTGTGCAAAAGTTAGAAAAGTTAGTTACGAAAATCGTTAATAGATGGCACTTTGATAACGATTAACACTCTGTAAAAACTCTTTCTCTGAAAGAAGTCTTTAAAAAACAATAAAATGATGCGGTTTTTGCAATCAAAACACAGTTTTTTCAAAATGTTCACCGTTCGAAACAATGAGGTGGCGTGATCGAACAATGAAATTTGACATCACGTCTTGTAATGTCTCAACGGAAATGGAATCACATGCAACACCAATCAACGATTCAAACTCATCTAGAGTGGAGGAATTGTTTCTATAGACAGTGTCTTTCAATGCTCCGCACAGAAAGAAGTCAGATCGGGAGTCATTTTTCATTTTTTACGTCACACTGAAAGTGTCTATGAGCATTGTGGTTAGAGCGCCATCTGTTAACGATTTTCATAACTAAATTTTCTAAGCTTTTGTACAGCAATTTTACAGTTTTGCTAATAAACGTACAGTTTACTGCATAATTCTATAGATATTTGTTGTAGAGATATTTAATTTTGAAATCAGGGCTTATTTGCTGATCACCCTGTACATGTTGTATCTATTGGTAAACCATGTGGAACACAGCTGTTAAAATAGAGAATCCAGTGAATGCGTGCTTTGTAAAACTGCAAAAACGAACAATTTAAAAAAGAAATACTTTTTTTTTTATAACGAATACATGCATTGAATGAAAATTACTATAAAATGTCATATATTGATATGAACAAAAGAATGTTTTTTTGGTATTATTGTTAAGAATCGCTCAATAAACTGTGAGAAATTTTCACATATGCAACATCCCTTTCCTACTAAAAATCGATTTATTCTTTTGCTTTATTGTTGAAATTAAATAATAATCAAAATGTATACACAAAATAGTAAATGTATTTTATTGGCGTTGAACATATTTCCAATTTAAGTGCAATACACTAGTAAATATATTCAAATACAGGTAATATGCAATTCCAGTACAATGTGCAAATAAATATGTTCAGCTTCAATAAAATGTCTTTGCACGAAATATTTTATGTCAGTGTAGATTTATAATCTTCAACTGAGCCAATTATTTGAACATTTTATCTATTGTACATTTCCTTGAATTTGTACCATGTTTTAGCTGAGTTACCCAAGCATTGTAAAATAGTCAACAGCATTGTACAATATCTTGCACTCATTGGATGAATTTAGCTTGTCAAGGAGAGGAATTCATTTATAAGTGGTGTAATGCATTGTCTTAATATTATCATTGTATTTATTTTTCGTTTAACTTACATTTTGATGAAATAATGTGTTTTAATGAAAACTGGTTTTCTGTCTCAGAAGTTTCCAAAAAGTCTTATTCATTAATATGTTGTTAATCTCTGTAGAGAGTCTTGGATAATTTGAGTCAATGGTCAGTGGAATGATAACCATGCAATATTTACCAGGTATAAAAAATTGTTTAATTTTTAGCTCTGCATATCAATTTTCTTTCAAGCACAAATGGTGAAATCCTTAGTAATAAATGCTTTTTAAGGGATGAACTTTATCCTTTGAAGGAAACTTAGAATTATTGTGACCCATAGTAAGTCTTACTCTTACTTGAAATAGTTCTATCTGACTCATTCCCAATCATGCTATCTACACTGATTGCAAGTATATGATCTGCCATTTACAGTACAACATTTATTTTTTTACACATAATATCAGTTAAATTGATTGTATATTACGTCAAATTGAATTAAAATAAAAAGACCAGCATCAGACAAGTTATCTACAGAATAATTTCTGCCAAAATATGATTACAAAATAATCATCGGGTTTAAATTCACAATAATTAAAAAAAACCTACAATTAAACAGCAACTTAAAGAGAAAAAAAAGAAAAATTTAACTTTTTCGAATAATCACAAATATATTTTTATTTGTCAGTATGAACCGTCAATTTTGATATGTCAATTGATATTATATCCGCATATAACCAAATACTAAAAAGTTGCAACAACGCATCATCCTCTACTTTTGTTTACCATTGATAATATGTTCCTGATTTTCATTCATCACAGCTAGAACTAAATTAAAATTTATAATGTACCATTAAAAATAAATCTCACGCCATAGAATTTAGAGACTTTGGAGGCCACTTAAAAAGTGATTAATCACCATCAACATACAAGCCAATTCAGAATCGAGGGAATTTTGTAAACATGACTTTATGCTCCATTTACTGAATGCATGAACTACATGAAAGAAACTTGGAAATAACAATTTTTAATACCTGATTTTTCTTTTTCCAACTACTTTGAAGTTTTTAATTTATGTCTATTAAGTTATGTCAATTCAAAATTCGATGATGATTTTCCAATTATTCTACATTTTTTAAGAAGCTGATTTTAAAAAAAATTGGACCTCATACGACTTGCAAAATTTAGAAATATTTGTTAGCATAGTTTTCCATATAAATATAAATGTAATTCATACAAAAAGTATTTTGAAAAAAAACCCATTTTTTTTTGTACATAGAAGACGCTAAAGATTTCAAAATGAACTAATTTTATGATGGGATAGATTGACTCTTTTGGAGGGTAATGGTAGTTAAATTCATTTTAATTTTGCAGCTCTTTTTACGTTTTTAAGAGGCATAGAAACTTGCATTTTGCCCTTCAATGGTGATACAATCATTCAAAATTTTTTGAAGATTATCATTTTGGCAGTTCATTAACTGAAATGCATTTTCTTGACGCTGCTTATCATCATTGCTTTGAAAGCATCCAACTTCTAGATTAATTAATTTCAAGCAATTTCACTCCATTCCACCCTCAATAATCTATTCCTGAGGGTGGTAGAAGAACAAAGTAAGAAACTTTTCTGAAATGGCACCTTTGGCAGTTTATAATTGAAATCGATTTTTAACGATTTTTCCTACAACTCAACCCGTCACTCTCAAGATCCCTGGAGATTCCAATCAATGGTTGGAGTGACGAAAAACCCGAATGCAAAATGAAAATAAAATATTTTAACGATATAATCAAATTCAGGTATCTTAAATAAATGCCTTTTTTTCCATTTCGGTTTATTTTTCTAATTAACTGGTGAAAAAAAATAAATGCTTTAAGAAAGATAAATTCGAGAAGAATTTAACTGATGAAAAAACTCTCAAATTCAAATCTCAGTTGATAAAAGAAGTAAGATAAATGAAGGAAAAAGGCAAGAGGGATAGGCAACAGAAAGTAATTTCACGATTTAGCGATTAACTTCTCTTTACTTTCTTTATTTTTTTTTCCTTCGACCTTCCTCATAGAAATTTCCATCATCCTTTTCTTAATTAAACTTTTCTCTTTCTTTTTTTTTTTCTTTTTTGAATTTTTTAAGGAGATAATACTTTTTATAAAGTGAAGTTTCATTACATTTGCATTTGTAGCTGATGTTGTAGAATATTTTTAAGTAGGAAGACGAGATGGGATTGGAAGCCATAAGTCAATATTTGAGTTGTTTCTGTCTGCCGGTAAAATGAGGAAGTTGTAAGTCTGTTTTTATGTGAGTAAAATTGCATGTAAATCCTGCATTAAAAAATGGGCTTTTTTTGAAAAACATATTTTTTATACATTATTTTACAGGGATTGGAATGTAAATAAAGTGATCTTATAGTTTTTATACATATTGCATTTCTCGGAATTTAATTCAAAAGTAATAATTAAATTAAAAGAATCAAAATATTAATATTTATAACGTAATATAAAGAAGACAGTAGTATTTTTATCCTAAATATAAAGGTCCAAACGGAATCATGAAAGTGTAATGAGCTGATCAAAGTGTTTGCGAATTATAATTAAGTCTCAAACTTCAAACTCTTTAAATTTTCTAAATTATTTAATTTGAGATAAAAGTGAAATTTTTTAGCCTTTAATATATTAAAAATTCGATTTAAAAAATTCATTTTAATACTTAAGAATATTAGATTTACTTAATTATTATGGGATATTGGATTTATGTTCCAAACTTCTCAGTTACAAAAGAAAAAGCATAATATAATGTTTATTAAGTTTCGATTTCACAGTCTCTTGCAATTTTTTCTTTAAAAATAATGTATACAAACTACAAAAAAAAAGAGACTAATTTAGGTCTTTAAAAGTATCACTTGTAAGATAAAACTATAAACAATATAGTGTTTCGAATATTTGACAAAATAGTATTTATTTTTTCAAAGTTCAATTAAACATTTATTTGACGTATCAAACTAAAAAGAATTTTATAGAGAAATTACTGGTATTTTATTTAAATTATTATTATTACAGGAAAATTGCCAAATGCAAATTTTTATCTAATGTAATAAGATATAGAATGCCTAATTTTAGGAAAATTTATTGTTAAAGATTGTTTTATGAGATTGTTTATTGTTTAAAGTACGACAATTTTATTTGAAACTTTGGAATACTTTAAATGCACGTTTGTACATTAAAGTGTATCTTAATTGTGTCATCACGTAAATAGATAGTATTATATTACTATAACAAAAGAAAACACTTATAGCTTCAAAACAGGGCTATCTTAATAAATTTTGCAAATCAATTTTGTAAATAAAGATTCTGCAAGGTAGGTTATTTTATACATTTTTAATGCAAGAATATGGTAATAAACTTATATTTATCTTAATAAAATAAAACATTTATAAATACTTTGCCCTCTCACTAATAGTTTTCAAAGTTATTCATTCAATCAACGCAAAACTATGCATTTTAATTTATGTATGTACACGCAGCAAATATAAAATCATTGTCTGTTTAGTTACTATCCTTAATTAATTTTAATCTTTAATTACTTTTATTTGTAATAAATTTAAATTAATAATTAAATAGTTTAATTTGGTCAAAAATCAGTATTGTTAATTTTGCAGCCTCTCTAAATCACTATCATTTCTGGGATACAGCCCAACTAAGTACTAGAAAAGGAAGTTGAGCTTTAGAATCCATCCATTATTTATTATTTTGTTTTCCCTAATATCAAAAGATGTTCTATAACATAGATACGGTATCTTCAAATCACTGTGCAACATTCAGAATGTTGAATGATTAAATGAAAATATCACATAACATATTGTATTTATAACGACTTACCCATGCACTCGGAGTCTGGTAGCCTTGCCACAGTTTGAGCGATTTCCAGATATGTTTGACAGTGGACAATTCTACGTCGAAATCCTTGGCCGTTGCAGCGACTCCATGGACCCACGAAGTAATAGATGGGAGACGTCAGGCTATAGAAAAAAGTAAATATAAGTTAAGGTTAAATTAAGGTTAGGAGAGAACGGCAGTGTTCTCTCCTAACCTTTCTCAGATACTCCTCAATTAAAGGTCATCCACTTTCACCTCATAAAATTGTGGATCTTGGGCGCGCCAACAAATGCATTACATGATACTGACGAACAATAGTTTTGGAATCTTTACTTTTGGCATGAATTTAGTATTTTCATTGAATCCGTTTAGTGATCTTTAGAGATTAATCCTTGGTTGTTGATTAATGTGCCAATACCAGAAAATAGAATTTTTACTCATTTATTTTGGATACTGATTTTTAACGATGGATCATATCAAGATTTGATCCAAAAAGCCAAATTTCATTCCCTTAAGGCATTGTATTTATATGCATGCGAAAATACCGACTCGACAGACGATTCATCCATTAACAGATTTAGTTCATAATTTGATAATAATCTATAGTTTAAATGCTAAACCTGTGAATCAAATTTTATTTACTTTCTCCTATATACTTCGTACTTATTGTATTTTGTAGTTCATCGGATAGCCGAATATACAGATTTCTTCTAAATGGATTCTTTGAAAATTTGAAATAGAAATTTACAAATATGGCATAAAGATAATAAACTAGTTTTATCCAAAAATCATTTTTCATTACCTCTAAATCCATTTCTAAAAGACGTTTTTTGAATTATCACGTTCATAGATAGAAATAATCTCAAAAATGAGTTTCTTGAACTCGGGAAGTTTTGAATTGTGGAGATTCATCAAAATCTCATATTCATAATTTTTGACGAATACAAAGTAAAAAAAAAAAAAAAAAAAAAAAAAAAAGAGAAAATAAGAAAATAAATTTGAACTTCTTTTGAAAAATGAGCGAACATGTTAATATTTATGGTTTTTTCTGCTGCCCTGTATTGAATTGTGTGATATTTTGGTTTAAAGTTAATGACCTAAAAAGAAGTTTTGTCGAAATTTCAATGACTAAGCGCGAGTATGATAAATTCGATAGAACAAAAATTTGATTTCACTTTGATTGTCTAGATAAAAAATATAGTTACAATTTGCGTTTAAAATTAATTCAATAATTTATTAAAATTATGGAAAACATGAAAATCAGATTTGTATCACTGGAAAAATAATTTTCAAAATTTTAAAAATGTTGAAAAATGCATTTTCGCAATAACGTATTCCGAAGTACTTGAAGAAAAATGTTAAATATTGGATTAATTTTTTACTGATTTGAAATATAACTAAAATTTTGCAATTTACTTTCTTAAGTGCACACCGAGAATTCAAGAATTTCAGATTTGGTAGATCTGTCTTTTCTATGGATCTGTCTCATTATGGAAAATATTTTAAATTATTGCAACATTAGACACCACAAAATTCCTCCAGCAGTACACGCAGTAAACAATTTGTTTAATTATTTATTGTAACTCAAATAAACACGTGTAAAATTTATTTTTAAAATGGTAAATTTTTTTATAAATCAGATAGAAGCCTGTAAAACAACTTTTTCGTAAACATGCGTAGCGCTATTTATAGAACTTTACATTAAAATAGCTTATAACAACAACAACAAAAAAAAAAGAATGTTCCTTATTTGAATGATTGTATATCCGTTCAGCCAATTAATGGCTATTGCCCCATTAAAACTCTTAAAAAAACAGCAATGACAACTACTAGAAAATACTTCATTTATCTTTCTTAAACCCATTATGATACAAACATACTGAAACTTTGTTTATTTCACGGGATATGCCTTTAGAAGCTCTATTTAGTAGTTACAAGTGTTTGTCTTTTGTTCTAGAGAAGATCCGATGATCATCTCAACATAAACACGTTTCTTACATACAAGCGAAGGTTCTTTTCTTGTTGTTGAATTCACGGAATCGAAGATACTTCTTAATTTATATATTATTGCATATAATGATTTTTTTCTCCTGAACTCCATCATATTGTTTGTTTCATCAACTTTATAGAAGCAAATATTATATTTAGTCACGTATTCTTGAAGGAAAAATGTAACAATTTTTGTTTTCAATCCACGAAATTCTATTCGATGAATCAACCAAGGGCTACTCACTTCTGAACTTAAATTTGGGAAATATAATTGCAGTAAAATCTTATGCTTAGTAGCTTGTTTGATATTATAATGTATACAAAGAGTTTAAGAAAAGTTTATATATAGATATTATTCGCTATCTTGTGATTCTCTTACTGAACAAATATATAAGATGAAAGTTTGTAATTTTTACGAATTCGTGAAATTTAAAATTTAAAAATACCCTTTTTAAGTAATTGATCATCTGAAACTGATACTATTTACTTCATATTTTACTAAAATATTTTGAAGACATCAAGAATTTAACGTCATTATTTCATTATCTCCCGATTTTGACAAAAACATTTTTTGGAAATATGTTTATCTAAGAAAATAACATAAAAGTGCCCTTATCTAGATGAAAGATATTTCACTACTTGTCCTGGCTCCGAAATGGCCTACATGTATCATATTTGATATAAAAATTTGTTATAAAAATATCAAAAATCTAAATTTAAATCTAACAGAACTAAACTCGAAATTGCAACAACATTTGGGAACTCAATAGCACAACATTGTGACAATAACGGGGAAGAAATTTTGATTTTGGTCCTTGTTTTCTAAACTGTAGATTGGTATAAGATTTTGAATACAGTTCGCATAAAGAAGTCAAATCCCTATCTAATAAAGCAAATTTTGGAATTATGTCAGTCTGGAAAAACGCATAGCTAAAAAGGTGCGATAAATTAAATGGAAAACGGTTGACATGTGTGCCCTTGCAATGTAATATAATTCCATTTCATAATTTAAATAAAACTATCATTATGAAGTCAGTTCATCAGGAATGAAATAAATGTCATGGACTCTTGAACAAGAAATTCTAAAAAGCTATAAGACAGATAAATGCAATTTGCCGTAGGTCTTATTAAAGAATTGCTTCAAATTCTAGGCCTAAATCCTTTAATTAGTTAACTTTTTCTCTATTTAACTGTTTTTGACTATATAAATCAAGACTACAAGAACGCTAAAGGTTCGATAAAATAAATTTATTATATGGCATGGTCTTTATACTAAAATCCAGAGAGAGAAGAATAAAAGGGCAGTTTATTTACTTCGTTACATAGATGAAATTAAGAAAAATTCTCGCCTACATAAAAAAGTGTAGAGAAGAATAATCTCAGTGGTATCCTTTTTGTAAATATATATCCTTTCAAAATTAGGGTCCTCTTTTGGGATTAAACTGTGTTAGCTTTGCAATAATTTTATCTATTCTTCGTCTTCAAGATATACTGTTTTTCTTTTAATAGACCACAACAAAATTGATTTCTGATGTAACATATTTAAGATGAATTTAAACGAAGAATAACCGAAAATATTTTCCTTAACTATGGTGCATTGATAAAAACACTATTCATATTTCTCCTTTTTATGCATGCTATTATTACTTACTTTGGAGGAGCTTGGGTTAGATAAATGACGGGCTCAGTTGCTGTGGTTGGTTCCTCAGTTGTAGGAGTGGAAGGTTCTTCCTCGGTACTTGGAGTAAATATACCTGCAAGAAGAAAGAAATTCATTCTTCTGTTAGAAATAAATTGTCAATTTGATCTGTTTCAACTTCCATAACTTACTTTTTTCCAAATACTTACAATCAAATACTTTGATGAAATTTTAAGCTTGATTTACATATGTTATTTTTGATAAGATTTATAGGGCTATGCATTGTGTTAAATTCGAAATGATTTTACACGATGCAGTCGAAATAAACCTGCTAGCCAAAAAGGATCATCGCATTAAGAAAAAACAAGAACACCTTGGAATCAGTGTATAAAAAAATCAATTCATTTTTATCCTAAAGTGAACATTAGTTTTGATCAACACAACTTTTATATAAAAAACAATTCTTTGTTTGTTTTTCGTAATTTTTTAAAAACCTGATATGCTGAAAACATATTCAGACACTTTTACACAAAATAGATAGATTTGTATAGCTTGATATGAAAAGGTATATCTTATATTCAAAGAGCAACAGCATTCAATTATGACACCTTTTTCATAAAAAGAAACAGATATTTTATAAAAAAATCTTTTGGGAAATGAGAGACTCAAATTCAATATATTTTTTAAGAAATACTTAATAGATATAAGGTTTTGGAGATTTATTAGCAGCACATTTGCTGAATGTTTAGATTTTGCATCAAGACTGCAGCTACATTTTAATTCTAACCGTGACAACGAGGTATATCATTTACATAATGATCTATATTTTTAGATACCTCGAATTTTAAAATGTATTAGGTTTATACAATTTATAAATATTTTTAGGATTTTTTAATTAGTTATGTCTATGCATAAAATTCAATTTCGCAACGTATGCCCCCAAAGAGCTACGGTCAATAGCTCTAATGCTTGTGGGATGCTTTGTATTGACAAAGCATCCCAAAAACTTAATAGTGGAAAGAAAATGATTTTATCCTCTGATTACTACGAAACTAGATGCCCTGAAATTTCAAAATAATCAAGTTTCTTCTTCAAACATGCGAGAAATATCCCTCATGTTATCAGGGTGTTTCATACTAGGCGAATATTTTGGAGTTTTACTGAGCCTCAAATCATTTAAATTTTGTCATTCTAACAAGCAAAATGCTTATCCAAACTTAATAAAATGCGATGGAAATTTTAGGAAAAGGAACATAGATACTCAGGTGTTTTGATCTATTTTAGTACTTTAATTTAATTGACATTTAGGACATTTCAATATTAGAAGATTTTGTGACATCACAGCTAGCTGCATTTGGCTACTAGTATTTGTATGCGTTGTTATCAGACCTTTTTACTGATGTCATTTTTTTCGACAATGGCGAGGAAATACTATCAATGCAATTTTCCTTCTGTACACTCTCTAATTTCTTGTTGCGCATCATGCCCAAACGTATAGTTATATACTCCGCTTCGTATGATTTTTATTCTTTAACGTAATTATTGTGTCATTAAATACACTGATGGAAAAAAAATCCCAACACTAGAATGGAGCTGTGCTAGATAAACGAAATTTGGTAGGCGTGTTTATACATCTGAAAGATGACGTCGATTCAAATTTCAAGCTACGCGCGTAAGTGTGGCGCTAGTAGCGACACTATGAACATGCAAATGAGGTTTGCTTTAAATAAGCGCTGTAGAGTTCGTGATTGTTATTTACAGTTGAGATTTGACGTAGTGGGTTAATGTTAGTCAAGGATGCCTCTGAGAAGACGAAGAATCCATTATGAACATCTCACTGAGTTTGAACGAGGTCTTGCTGTAGGGCTACAAGAAGTTGGGTTTTCTTTCCGCGATACTTGGCAGGAATGTATCCACTGTGCATGAGTATTGGCGGCAGTGGTCAAAGGAAGGTACTGCCTCAAGAAGACCAGGTTCCGGGCGGCCACGTGGTACTACTGAGAGGGAAGACCGTCGTATTCGGCGTGTGGCTGTGGCTAATAGTACTGCGTCTGCAGCTGAAATTCGAGTTGCAGTTGGCACCACAGTGACACAACGAACTGTTACAAATCGGTTACTTCAAGGACAACTCCGAGCCAGACTCCCTGTACAGTGAATTCCACTGACTCCACACCACTGCCGTTTGCGATGTGAGTGGTGTCAAGCTAGAGCTCATTGGAGGACGGAGTGGAGATCTGTTCTGTTTTCTGATGAAAGCCGGTTCTACCTTTGTCGCAGTGATAGCCGTTTGTTGGTTAGAAGGAGGCCAGGTGAACGCCTGCTAGTGACCTGTCTGCGGCCTAGACACACAGGGCCTACTCCCGGAGTTAGGGTTTGGGGAGCAATTTCGTATGACAGCAGGAGCATTCTCGTGGTTATCCCACGCACCCTGACTGCAAATTTGTACGTCAGTCTAGTCATACAACCTGTTGTGCTGCCATTCATGAACAGCATTCAAGGGGGTGTTTTCCAACAGGATAACGCTCGCCCTCATACCGCTGTTGTAACCCAACATACTCTACAGAATGTTGATATGTTGCCTTCGCCTGCTAGATCACCAGATCTTTCTCCAACCGAGCACGTATGGGATATCATTAGACGACAACTCCAGCGTCATCTACAACCAGCATTAACCGTCCCTGCATTGACCGCCCAAGTGCAACAGGCATGGAACTCCATCTCACAAACTGATATCCGACACCTGTACGAAACAATGCATGCACGTTTGCATGCTTGCATTCAAAATTCTGGCGGTTACACCGGTTACTAATGTACCAACATTTCACATTTGAAATGGCTCTTCTCGCCAATGGCTCTACCTGTGATCTTGAAACTTTAATCCATTAAATATGTTACCTAGACAAACGTATTCCTAAAATTTCATTACTGTATAATAATTTTTTCTTGGTGTTGGGATTTTTTTTCCATCAGTGTATCTTTGAGCTATATTTATATTCCTATGTTGTTAGCACCTTACAAGTACTTTTCTAAGCAAGTGAAGTTAATGATTATTATGGGAAGAGTGTTGTGGCATAGCAACCAGGACTTTCTGCAAAGGCCTTCAGTCTATTTCCTTTGCCTATACTCATAATTTCGATGTTAGATGAACATCCTTAACTTCGCAAGTCTGAACTTGTTAGCAAAAATGCTGATATAGTCATTTTTGCAAATATATACAATTATTTTATGAAATTTTATTTCCTTTTCGAAATCAAGGTAGTTAAATCAGTACTTCAAAATTCTATTTTTAAAATTTGTAATCTTTTTTAAAAGATGTTTCTTAAGATTCAGAAGAAGAATAATCTGCTTACAAGGTGGGGGAGTGGTAGCATCGTCTCCCCGAGGAATTTGAGGACAGGGGTCGGGCATCTCACAAACCTTCTGTGGACGAGGCATCTCGTTGGTATCGCAGAGCTCACTGTACTGGCTCTTTGTGTCACGGCAGACGACGGCTCGGGTCTGAATGCCTTCTCCGCAAGTCACAGAACACTGAAGAAAAATTATAATTACATCCTTTATTCGTCTAACTTTTTTCTCTGCTCTATGTGTTTGATTCTTCTCCAAATTACTTATGCTATATGAAGTTCCGTTAAACAACTAATATAGTACTAGCAATTTGGAAGCATAACTAATAGAAGCATCTAAATATGGTGACAGATGCCTTTAAAAACTTTAATTATTGCTTGAATTATCTTCTCTAGTAGAGTAGACTCTATATATCCAAAATCTGCATAATAGACTTTAATATATTTATTTCAGTATTCATTTTTGTAGATAAAACATACTTTTACTTATAAATATTCGCAGATGGCGTCTTTCATATTGAATTAAAATTTAGTTGGGATCAATCTATAAAATTAATTAGATGATAATATGATCTGTAAAAATTAAGTACTTGCAAGGACTTTGTTTATTTAATTGAATACTATTTCACATTGCCATGAAGGAGCTCAATATCTTTCGAAAATTGCTCAGTTGGCAATAAATGACTTTTTCAATTATTTTAAGGCTTCATAATGAGAGATACACTAAGTATGGGACACTTCAGTATAGCTCAATATGTACTTAACTTTTTCTATTGAAAAACAGTGTCACACAAACTTTTCCACAAATGGAACAGTTCGACACTTTGTTTGAATTGGAGAAGCGCAATGATTTCAAAGAACAAAATGCATTTCTTTCCAAGAGCGAAATGATGAATTAAAATCTCACTCTCTGTTATAATTTTGCTCAACAATTTATTCCCTTTCTTTTTGTAATGTTGTAGAAATGCGTATTTTAATAAACTTAATTTTTAAATATTCCTCTTATGTTCCTCCTTCAATAGATAAGGCTATTATGGAGCACACATTTTATGGAATTTCAGGTACTCAGCGGCTATATTTGGAAATGAGTGAAAACTCTATTAGGCGATTCCCATTTTTCCAGTCACGTAAAAAGCTAGATAAATACATGGAAACTTTTTGCCAGATGGTTGCTAAAATATCTACTTACCGGAGACCAGGGCCCTTGAAACCACCTGGGACACTCTTCCACAGAACAGGATCTCTCTGTGAGGGGTTTGTGGCGGGGACAGAACTCGGACTTGACGTCTATCCGGGACCCGTTAGGTCCACCCTGAACGCAGAAAACGGGACGAGATTGAACACCTACACCGCAAGTCACCGAGCAAGGACCCCACTTGCCGGTGGCCCAGCTACGAAAGAGAAGAAAGAAGATTCAAATGATATTAGCCACCTCTTATAAATAACTCCTAAAAGCTGATATAATAATAATCTGTGGGAATAACCTTCTTGAAGTATGTGTTATGGAATTTTGGTTATTAGCATCACCTGTTAATGCCTCAAAAATTTTTAAACTTTAATGAAAGAACAATTCATTAATTTATTTTAACTAAGTTGATGTAATTCCATTTCTAAATAAGTTTCTCTTAACGATAGATTTGAAAATTTTATTATTTAAATTGAAACTAATATAGTTTCTAAAGAGACCAGATTGAAAAAGAAGCAAAACAGAGAAAGAGAGAAAAAATAAAAGAAAAGAAATAATAAATTGAAACAGGTAATAAAATGGCGTTAAACTCCTTCTAAAACACTTTAAATTATTGCCATTGATACAAAAATGAATTAAAGAAGGTAAAGAAAAATTCTTTGAGACACTCACACTACTGGACAGGGGTGTCTATTGCAGTGTTTTGCTTTAGTTCGGGGACGGATGGACAGGTTGCAGAGTCTAGGGTCAACTTCCTCATTCGTTTCTTTATTACGACACGTTGATTCTGAAAGCTGGATTCCTGAAATGGAAAAGAAATTTAGAAGAATGTTTTAATTACTCATTTTTATTTTACCATTTACCAAAAGAGCAAAAAAGTAAATTCAGTTATGTATAAAAAATAATGATCATTTTGACCCCTCAGGGGCCCCTGTACTCACTATAAGTGAGTACAGGTGCCCCAATACCTAGGTACCCAGGGATCTATACAACCTTTATGTTTATTCTCTTCCACGCCTTTTGTTATTTTCTTAATCCTTCCATCCCTCAAGGGTAGAAGAGAGAGCTCTCCATGAGAAGCTGTCGCCACTCTGTTTGCTTCCTGCTTCTCATGGACAGTAAATACCCCCAAGTGTTGGTCGTGTGTGGTGTTACTGCTTGGACTTGGCGTTAAGGGTGGTTGCTGTCCCCGGGATAACTCTGAGCATATAGGTGTCGTCTAGAACCAAGGTAAGTGCTGAAGCTGTTAATAGCCAGAGCCTTCTGCATGCCTTCCCTTGTTGGGCCCAGTGGTGGGCGGTGCCGTCAAGTTTGAAACCCTATTCATATCGTATGTGGCTTAAAACAAAATCTCCCTTCAGTGGGCATCATAAAGAAAAGCTGAAAACTAATCTACCATACTGTGACCGTTATTTTGTTATCAAACGCATTTCTGAAAAGAATGATTCATTTATTTTTGTTTCCCCATTCCTCGTATTTCTACACGAAAAATGTATTCTGATGGCTTGCTGGTGAAAGTAACTTCCAAAAAGCAAGCCCACCAAGTTATGAAACTGAAAGCCTTAGCCAGCTTTTCAATTACTATCACTTCTCATACGCCATTAAATTTCTAAAATGGAGTAATAACGTGTGGGGAATTGTTTAACGCCATCTTGACTAGATCTCTGATGAACTGAAAGTCCAAGGAGTAACTAACTCATGTACGCCAGACCACCATTGGCGGGATGGACAACTCCTACCCACCAAACATTTCATAATTACATTCCACAGACCAAAAATACCTGAATTTCTTTATGCAGATACATAAAATTGCTTGTCCGCAAGTACATCCCCAACCCTTTATGATGTTTCCAATGCAGGCGTTTTGGCCACTCCAAGGCCGACTGCCGCGGGACATTAGCATGTGCCAGATGTGCTGAAAAAGGCCACGACAGCCAGAAATGTAACACTGAAGAAAAATGTGTAAACTGAGGTGGGAATTATCCGTCGTTTTCCAGGTTCTATGAACGATGGCAAGTCTAAAAAATTACCTCTACTAAATTTAAAGAAGATATTACCTATCATGAAGCTAGGAAAAAAGTTACAAATCAGACACCAAAACCTTGATTGAGCTATGCTTCTGTAGCTAAAGCAGTTCTATGTATAAATTTTTCTTTCACAAACTATGCAAAATATGCTCCCCAGCTCAAAAGTTCGAAAAAGTCATCCGATTCCGAAATTGAAATAAACATTACTCCTAAAACTATCAAACCACCCAGACCTAAATTTAATTCAAACTTTCAGAAATTACTTAAGCTTTCTAAGTGAGGAATCTCACCAAAATATATCCGATTAAACTGAAAACGGATTGATAGCTTCTCCTTTAGATATCGCTAATACTCTTGGACAATCATTTGTACAAGTACCGGCTACTAATTCTTATAAGCCTTCGTTTGTATTGATTAAGAAACTTCCAGAACGTAAGTCTTTGTATTTTTTCACTCGAAAACCGCTTCCTTACAATACAGAATTTAGGCTGCACGAATTCCTAATAGCTTTATCGAATGCTCACGGTACAGTTCTGGATATGATGGAATCACATAAAATACGCTTCGCTATTTGTCTACCACTTCTCTTTCAATGTTAATTCTATTTAATCGCTTTCGAGTTGAACAGAAGTACCCATCACAATGGCATGAAGCTGTTTTGACTCCGATCCTCAAACCCGGTAAATACGCGTCTAACTCTCTGTATTATAGGGCTATTGCACTCGCATGCTGTTTATATTAGATACTTGAACGCATGGTCAATGCCCGTCTTAAAGTATTTGAATTGGAAAAAAAAGCCTGCATACCACTGCTGCAGAGAGGTTTTCGCAGAAGACGAGTGGCTTTTGATATTGTCCTACTCGAATCTCAAATTTGCAATGCATTTGTCCGTCGAAATAATCTAGTCTCTGTTTTCTTCTAATTAGAAAAGGCGTATGACTATACCTGGAAGTTTGGTATTCTCTCTGCACTTGCAAAACAAATTCTGCAAATTTTGACTTTAAAGGAAACTTGCCCAGGTATTTAAAACACTTTTTGTCATTGCACACATTTCGTGTCAGGGTTGATAATTTATATTTTAATTCTTTTATTCAAGGTGCGTGTATTCCACAGGGAAGCATCCTCAGTGTTCATTTTCTTAACGTTTTACCTCCATCTCCAAGGTACGGATAAATAATAAATTATACTGCATAAACTCTTTATTAAATCATGCCCTTATCTTCCAATGCGTGAGCTCGATGTCGAATTGACTCGACTTCATATTGGTCATGCACACTTAATGCATAAATATTTTTTGGGGGGCAATTGAGCTCCCTTTTGTTCCAAATTCAAAATGATTTTAACAGTTATTTATATTCTAATAGAATGTCCGGATTTTAATCTTCATCATTTACATTTTTTAACTCCATATCATTGGACATGCGAACGCTATTGGGGGAAAATCATCCTCATAAAAACCTTTTTAACATTTTAAGAGCAATTGGATTTTACTATTTTATCTAATTCTCCATATTTATCTGACGCATCATTGGAATGATCTAGAATTTTATCACAGATTTTTATGCATATCTTTTTTTCTTAACTCTGCTTGAATTATATTTTAGTATTTTATTGACCATATGTATGGCGCAGTATGGCATTTCTGATCATTGTTCCAATAAAACCAACAATCCAATCCTAGGCGTTTTGATGAACTTCTGCTTTCTAGATCTCTCTATGTCCGAAGAAATCAGATTTAAAATCCTTTCTATGTATGTCTTAGAAGATGAACGCTATAACGATATGCAAGTGATTCCTGGGAATGCATTAGCATTACTGAATACTTTTACAATGCTATTAAGGGCCTATGCATTAAGATATTATGATGAACAGATGAATGGTAAGAAATTGAAGCGTTTAGTTTTTCATCGCTTTATTGTATCTATATATTTCTTAGTTAAAGAGATTAATTTAACAAAATCACTTATAATTCAAGAAGAAATACAATTTAAGATCATCCACAATATATAAATTGAGAGTATGTATTGAAAAGCATTGCGACATATAATTTTTTCTGTACATGATAATTTCATGTTATTCTACTTTTATCCAATCTATTTGGTAGTATAATGGCTATGCTATCTGCTTCACGCCTAATTTCCCAACGAACAATTTTCAACCATGCATGGTAAGCACCCAGCTTCTTTCATAGACCTTCATATACCAGCCAATACCAACTCGAAATGGCCCATAAATTTGGAAGAGTTGTATATAGAGCCTACCTCTCCAAAATATGCCAAAACCTTATAATTTTTACTTTTATGATCGAGTTATTTTGTAGCGGTCAAATTTTCGTGACTTGAAGATATCATTAATGACATATTTAGCAGTTTCTTTTAACAATTTTCAGCAATAGTGGTTGAATTTCTAACGCTTCCCAAAGTTAACAAGATTGTACATTTACTTAAAAAACACTAGTATTTTTTTTGACGAAATTTATAAAAAATGCCTTGTATAACTGAATTAATACGCGTAATTGGGGTGCGTTTAGAGAATGCTTTAAGGTGAAGCATGCTTATAAATTTACATTAAGTGCAGATGACTTTAAACTTCAGTTAAATTGAATGTATATTTTAGAATTTTCTTTGTACTAGTCTTTCTGCGAAGAACTGCTTATAAGGAGTTTGGGTGCTTTCCAAGAGATTATAGGATATGTAGCGATTATTCAAAAAATTTACAACAACAATAACATAGGAATAAATATTTAAATTTATTTTTATGTTGTCTAGACAGGGCTCTCCGCGAAAGCCATTCCCAACGTAGTCAGACACATTATATAGAATTGACTTTATAATTCAAGACTGTAAATTCAATAAATTAAAGGAAAAACGATTTAAACATTAAAACTGTATCAACTGAGAATGAGAGGGTACAATGCTTAAGGTGACTAGACTTGTTAGTCAGAATAGTCTAGAATTTTGATTGTTCTAGTTTAAAAGGCTTCTAAGATTATTCCAAATTTCAGTTATAAATAAAGATAATTAACTAGATTTAATTTTAAAAGCCCAGTATATCTATCTTAAATTAATAAGCCATAAGGAAGAAAAGTAAAACTTATATCAAAGTGTATCAAGGCCTCTTATATGTTTCTGGTGTTTAAGTTTTTTAATAAGCAACTATTCTTTTATTTTTTGGGGTTTTTTTTCGTTCGTAGGATTTTGCCAATGCTCTATTTTTATCTTCATCATCTAGAATTACCCGTCTATGCTCTGAAACATTTCAGACTTGAATTATCAGGGTCCGATCACGTTTTTGACCTTGCTTGTAAAAATATGAGGATTGATTGTATGTATCAAGACTAATATTATTTACTACGGAATCAAAGATTTCATTCTGCAGATAATAATTAAAAAGCATGATGATTGTGGGGTTTTAGCTCTGGATTTCATAGCTGCAGGTGTTATGTTCGTATCTCAATAATCCATTAAAAATCGACAACATTTTTATAAGAGAAAGTTGTTGAAGATTTAATATTTCCCTAACTTATCAGATTTTCGGAGAAGAGTTTTTTTTTTTTTACTTTCAAATACAGATTATCAATTTTGATGTGATTTTCTTTAAGTCGGCGAGACAGCGCTTTACCAGAGTATCCCCATTATTATGAAACATAAGTTAATTTTCAATTAGAGGAATCAGTATCGATAGTTGCAGCTGATGAATTTATCAAGATTTCATAGGAGCATTGTGAATTACAACTACGCCTAGCACATCACGAATGACGGATTAACACAGTGGTATCCTCTTTGAAAAGACGATAAGAAGTATTACTCATTTCAGATGTCAAAAAATAGGTTTGTGCAATTTATGATTAAGTTATTTCTCTGCCTTCTCACTGTTACTGTTAAGTGGTTTCTCATTTATTTTTATTATTCAGAACGAAATGTGAACCTAAGTCATCTTCTGTATTGATTATATAGTTGAGCATAATCATTCCCTCGATTCTGTTAAAACCTTTATTAAATACCTTGCAACAGAATTCAGCTACTCGATGTGCAGTGAAAGGCCTAATAAGAGATTTAAGTGAGCTTGTAGGTTTCTATAGTGGTTGATAAAATGTGGACTGACTTTAGGAACTAAATGTTCCTAGTGGATACTAGAAACTCATCTATAACGCCATTCTTAGCATAATGGTGTTGAAAATTAAAAACAAATTACTGTTGACCAACATGCATTCGCAGCATCCAAATGTCATTTCGTTCTAAATCAATACTACGTAGTGATCAATATTTCGTGTCTTAGATAATTTTCTTATACTTTGTTAGATATTCAAAAATGACATGCTAATTTCTATTTTGCAGACAAAAATACTATATATATAATCAAATAGCGCTTACCATTTTTATGTATAGATAATTCTTTTTTCATTTAAATTTGCTTGAGTCCAAAGGTGAAAATAAATAAAACAAATCTTAGATATTCTATATATCAGTTTTTTGAAAGATTATTCCTAATATAGATTGTCTAATATAGATACGATATCTTTAGAAGCTGTTTCTTCGTTGATCAATGAATTACAATGAATCCACTAGTTAATCCTCTCTATCTTAAAATCATTCGAGTTCAGATATCAGAGAACACTGAAAAGGTACCATTCTCTTTTCAAAGATTTAAGAAAAATCCCTAGTCTCTTAGAAACCGTAATGATAGATACCGTTTTCTTTAGAGCTTGATATACAAAAGAGGTCTCCGATAATTATAATAGCTATAGAGAAAATGAACGGTCACACAATATTAAAGCATTCCCAGAGAACATTCATGTTTATCAATTCCATCTAGAAGAGAATCCCTAACGATCTCAGCACGCACCACGGGCATTATTAGATTTTATATAAAAAAGGAAGAAATGTCACTGTGATATTCAAGCGTTTTGAGGGCTCGCAAAGCCCAACGTAGTTTCTTTAAATAGATATTTGGGGAATTTCATTATTTGTACTTCACGTAACTTAAATTTCACTTCATGATAACATTAAGGTCACACACACAAGATAGTTAGAAAATTACTTACCTCCACCGCAAGTGACTGAACATGCCCCATAGCTTCCTTCATGCCAAATAAATGTTGGACGCTGGCACTGAGATCCGTCTCCACCACATATCCCACATTCATCTACTTTCAAGGTGGATCCAACCTGAAGGTCGCAGCCGATCGGCTGAAAAGAAAAGAAAGTAATTCCTTTCCCTATAAGAAAAAAATGCTCAACGATATTGCCATGGTATTTCTACGATATTGTACGGCATTCAGAATATAAAAGAATCTTCAGTACAATATTGTACAATAATTTGCTCTAACAGGGTTGAAGTTTAAAAATTGTTTCAAAACTCTTGTTTGTTCTCAGATTTAATATATAATATTTTATCTCTAAGCCACGAATCACAGATATTTATTTTTAAATGAATGCAACATACCTTGAAGAGATTAATAACAAGAGTAGGATTTGACTGTGAATAGTAGATAAATTCAGTTTTGCCTTTGCACAGATTATAAATTTGTATTTATTTTATTAATAAATTGATATTTTACAATTTTCAAAAGCAATAACTATTTTGCAATCGTGATCTCAACTACCGGATGAGTCTTTCTGTGTGATTAAATAGCTTTTGAATTCAATAACTGTGTCTAGTAATCAGCTATTAGAAGCATATCCCAGAAATAATTACTCTTTAAAAGGAATCTTCTAGAAAGTAAATTGCTAACAACTTGCAAAGACAAACATAATCTTGAAAGATTTATTGCAAAAGATATAGCAGTTTCCTTTACTTCTCAATATAATAACTACCAAAATTTTACCACTTTTCATACTGTGGGATAAGTGTTTGTCGTTCAATGTCATAGGAATTTGCCGCCTTTGAATGGAATCAGCATACAATATTTGTCCATGCTCTTCAATTATGGTTAAGCGACAGCAGGATAAAGTGAAAGTTACTGGGAATTGCTGCTTACAACAGACACATACACTATCTACCTGGCATGCACCATCGCGTTTTTTACCTTTTTCAGCGCTATCTTTTGCTAAAGTAGGAAACAATATCTGAAATGGTCGCCGTCGTTGTAATTTTATAAACAATAATTGAACATGATTTTGAAATACGATTTTAACTTTGCAGTTAATCACAATGAAGATCATTTAATCATAACTTCATTCCTAATTTGCCAGGAGTGCAAATAAATATCTGATGAAAATTGATTAAAATGCCATACTATAATTTTCTTTTGAAAGTGTAATATCTCAAGTATGCTGTAATGTTCACCAACTCGAACACATATTCGAATTCGCACACATGTAAGAAATTAGCATTATATTATATAATGCACTTCTCTGAACGAGAAATAAGATATAAAAAATTTCAACTAATCTAATTGTGTTATGGCAATTAACTGGGAAGTGCATTGGGTCAGAATTTTAATCCACTTGTCTTACTTTAATCCGAAAAGGAAGATTCATCATTGTAAATGTATGGGGAAATAGTCCAAAAGACTCAATAACAAATCACATTGTTTTACTTACATGAAAGTGCGAACACACAAATAACTTAACTCAGCCGCGGAGCATAAGATAATAGTAAACAGCACCAAACAAGCAGGAAATTGTTAATAAATAAATGAAGCAGTAGAAAGCGCTCCGAGAGACTCATTTGACAATTCACTA
Source organism: Argiope trifasciata (assembly GCA_026543055.1). NCBI lineage: Eukaryota > Metazoa > Arthropoda > Arachnida > Araneae > Araneidae > Argiope > Argiope trifasciata. The sequence continues at coordinate 833,066 of JAPMOQ010048821.1, forward strand.
CTGATCAAGTACTCGACTTGGTACTGATTGAATCCAGCTCTGTCTCTCAGCTTTTAGTTTACGTGACAGAGCATAGGGGGTGTTAGAAAGATTTATATAACTCGCATTCTACTGGAGTTACCACAAAGATTCTTGCTGTTTCCGGAAATATGAATATCGAGGCTAAATTTATCGTCTGATGACATCCAAGTTTGTCTCCAAAGCTACGAGACATTAGCATGTCAGCCATTAAGCCTCCATTCGATCTATTTATAAAACTGTCTATCCTTCTGACTATAATTTTCTGTCTTCATTTATGATACAGATTGATTTTTATGATCCCCATAATTAAAAAATAATAAATCTTCATCTTCTTGGAGATTGTCGATCAGCTGAAAACTACTAAAAGACTGGTATTGCAATCTTCATGGTGAAATCTTATCATCTTAAGTACAATGAAGTTTGATATTCTTGTAGTAATTTGAAAATAGCCGGGTAAGTAAATCCGAGTGCCATAAAAACAAAAATAATTATTTTACTTATTTATTTGTCATTACTCTTTTAATACTATTATTATTTAGAATTACTTATATTTTTATTGTCATTATCTTTTTTTAATAAAAATGACTACTGAAATGATAAAGTATGTTAAATACTAAGTAAATTAGTTAAAAAGTAACCCATAATAAGAAAAACCAACATGCCGTAACGAAGTTTTGATGATCTTAAGTCAAATCCTCCCTCACATGTTCATCTCCATTTGATAAGGTATTAGATGATTTTAAGTACGGAAAGATATCATGATATAAAAGTCAAAACGTCTCTGTTAGTGACTAGAAAGGAGCTGCAAACAGCACAGATATAGTGGACACTCACCTGACACTGTCCATCCACACACATATCAAGGGCCCCTTCTCTGCAACGAGTGCCATCCAACACCTTCTGTGCTAGTTTTGCGACGAAGTTGAAACCCTTCGCTTGACAGATGAGAGCACAGGGATCCTCAGGGTCGTAGAAGGGTAGCCACTCGTATTTACGGTCTCTGTACGGCCGGTTGTTGTAGGCGGTGCACTGGGTGGCTCGAAAATCGTGAGATTCGGGACAGGGCTGAAGAAACAGAAAAGTTTAGTCATCAATCAAAAAAACTATTTTGTAGCAAGATACAGGATTTTGAAATTTAATTACCCCGTCTTCAAGTTAATTTTATTTACCCCTTTCATCCCTTAGATCAGAGGTGTCCAAACTACGGCCCGCGGGCCAAACCCGACCCGCCAAGTGATTTTATCCGGCCCGCGAAGGGAAAAAACTGAAGAACAATTTCCAATTGCATTTGCAGTAAAGATCATTGCCGATTTAAAAGAAAAATTTCAAAAGCGATTTTCTGATTTGGACATGAATTCAAAAGAAATTCGGCTGTTCCAAAATCCATTTGATTGCAACGTTGCTGAAATTTCAAGCCAGCTTCAAATAGAAATTATCGATCTTCAAGCAAACGAACATATCAAGGACAAAGACAAGGAAGGAAACTTAATAGATTTTTATAAATATTTGGATGCAAAAGAGTTTCCAAATTTGAAGAAATTTGCTCGTAAATTCATTTCAATGTTTGGGACTACTTACGTGTGCGAACAAATTTTTTCTCGAATGAAGTATCTCAAATCAAAATATAGAGCAAATTTATCTGATGATCATTTGCAGTCATTGCTTATGATTGGTGTAACAAATTTTGATCCCAACTATAAAGATATTCTTCAACAACAACAACAAAAAAAAAACAGTTTCTTCATTTGCATTAGAGGTTGCATGAAAATATTTCAATTTATATAAAATAATTATACTTTGTTTGATTAGTATTTTGTATTTTCAAGTTACAATAAAATAGCATTAATTAGTAGTATTTAATGCTACTTTACTCATAATGATATTTTTCAATTTGTATATACATGTGGCCCGTATAACATGGATCTAATTTCGATCCGGCCCGGGCCGCGAAAAGTTTGGACACCTCTGCCTTAGATCATTCTAGTTCAGCTACCTTTAAATACTGATACACCCGGGATCCTCTTTCAAACACAAGAAATATTCCTTACTCTCAAAAGAAATGCAGAATTCGACCCTTCTTAGCTGATGGTTACTAAGAAAATGTATGCTTTGATATCCTCGGAGAATTATCATTCGGATGAGTATCTCTACTGAACAAATCAGGTGTCACGATTATTTGATCAATCGCATTGAACGAAAGAGAAAGAGTGATTGGCAATACATAGGCGTCCCAGAAGCCTACAGAGCTTCATTAAACAGACGTTGGATCTAACTGATCATCTTAGCTGTCAAATTGCTAAACTTCAAGGCGGTATGATGTCTAATTGTTAATAATTAATTTCCCCCTATTTTCTCTAAATAATCCTATTAGTTTCCAAAAGCTTCATGTCCAAAAAAACCCGAGATGAGAAGGCAACTGGATGTATATTTCAAATCAGTTGTTCACCGCATTAAGAACTACTGTTATATTAAAGCCTGCCTTATATCCTTCAAATAATAATACCATCATAGTTTAAAGTTAGCGTTGTGTTTCCATCTTTGGACATATGCTCACCTGCATGTTGCAGATCTGCCTTCTTATAGGTTCTCCATCTGGACATCTTCCGCGGCACTTTCTGAAACTGAGTGCAATGCCACCATCGCAGCTTCTGGAACAAGGCTTCCAAAGTGACCAAGAGGACCACCCATCATGGCTGCCCTGGTCATGACTTTCATTTCCTTGTTTATCATCAGAATTGGTCACCTGAGGATAGTGCAATTAATAGCAATTTAACATGTTGTTTCAAATCTTTCAGTCATAGTTGCAGATTTTAGTTATTTATAAAATTAATTATAAATCAATTTTAAATAATTAGCTTCAAACTTTTTTTATTATCAAGATTTAAAAATAATTAGATTCATACTATTTTTTTATTTAAGCAAATGACACTTATAACAAAAGAATAATTATAACCCATAATTATGGGAAACATATTTGTAATGATGTTAACTACAGAGTGTTTATAGTTAAACTTCCTCTATAAACAGCATTCTACAACGCAAATGATCAGATTTAAGGGAAATTTGATATATGGACTATGCAGATGCACTCACAGAATTTTGAAAAAACTATTTTCCGAAATGTCCATTAGAGGTTGCCTTTCTTAGAAAACATTGATTTTACCATAATAAACGACGAAAAACGAAACAATATTAACATTTATTGACTGCTTTCTAATCACCTTATCGTCGATAGGCATTAAGTAATGGTAAGGAAAAAATAACAGTTCGCTGTTGGGGGGAAAAAAGCTCAGTTTGCTTAAACATGAACAATTTAGGACGAAATTGCACAAGAGAAGCAATTGTCAATAGTGTTTAGGATGGTGTAGGGAAAGGTGATCCATGGAACCACTCTCTTTCACCCGCAAAATTTCAACAAGCTGAACAATGTATTCAACAACAGATCGTAACTGATCAGTCGTCGCACATGAAGCGTTATGGAGTTCTTTAAGTCACTCAACGTCGCAACAAGATGCCCTCATCATTATAGTCAGATAAACCAGCATAAAAAATGACAAAGATTACAAAAGGTTCCTTAAACTAATTCATTTTGCATAAAGCTTTCGTTTCTTCGCAAGCAAGCAAATCTCAACTTTCCTTTCCCTAGAATTGACAGCCTTTACATTTTATTAATCATAATTCTTGTTCTGAATTGTTAATATTGCTCTGTATTCAGTTTTGACAGTTTATTGTATTAAATTTACTGTTTTTCCTAAAAAGAGGTCCTCTGGTGTACATTTTGTAACTTTTTTTGTTTTCAAAATTCCGTGAGCACATCTCCAGTCCATATGCCAAATTTCGCTGCAATCTGGTGATCTGTTTGTGTTGTAGGATGCTGTTTAAAGGGTAAGTTTAAATATAACCACCTTGTATTTCAAATCGTTAAAAGACAGATTGGGTCTATTAATTCAAAACTTTACTTTTTTCCGTTTTTCGAAAATTATAAGTAAAATTAAGAAATTTTAAGGGAATTCTAATTATAAAACTTTCTGGGAAAAATTAGGATGAACTATTTATTATTTTATTTATATCCCTGAGACGAAACAATCTAAGAAATTTTTCTGTTGCAGAAAAATTTATAGCTTACTATAATTTTTTTTCTAAAATTAAAAAAAAAATTCAATATGAATACAAGAATATATGGTAATAGCATTTTTCGAAGACGTAATATAACTTAATTTCATTTTTAAGGGCTTGGTTTTGTGTTTTGTTGCTTTACCGACCATACATACTCAACATATATTTTTGGATGATATAAACATATAAATTTTGGAAAATGGATATGTTTATATCGAAGCGATTTCTCATGTAATTTAAATTGTATAAATTTTGGAATTTAAATTATATACATTTTAAATTATACGAATTTTATAATTTAAATTATATACATTTTAAATTATACGAATTTTATAATTTAAATTATATAAATTGTATAATTTAAATTACATAAATTTTATGATTTAAATTATATATATATTATAATTTAAATTATATAAATTTATATATAAAAATATAAATATAAATTTTGGAAAATGGAAATGTTTATATTGAAGCGATTTCTCATGTAATTTAAATTGCTGTAATATTAAGAATTTTTTCCCCAATAAGGTTAAACTTATTACGAAACACATATGCTAACATTCTTTTAAAATTTTAAAAAATCATCTTTGATTTTATTAATTTAATTAATGTGTAATTTTCTTCTGAATTTTAAAATTTTAAAACTATATTTCAATAGTTTTGATTACATTGTTGAAAGATGGATCGTTTGTCTTCCATTATCGAAAGCCACAGTAGAAAAATTCTACTTATTATCTGAGTAAGTTGCAAGAGGAATAAGAATGTGAAACAGCTTACAACGAAATAAAACAAATAGTTAGATTAACTACCGTTTTTTCCTTTAATGGCATGTTAAATTAAAAAGTTAGTAAAGTAATTGAATTGTTTTTTTTTCGGTGTTGAATTTATGATCAAAATAATTTTTAGAGAAATCAACTAAAAAGATATCAATTTAACTTTATTTCACATTTCTCGCAAGCAATATTATACTTTGTAATACGTTCTTGTAGTTAACATATCTTTAAGAAAATTTTGGATTTCTCTTGGATTCTGTCTAAAATGCATAAATGCTACTTTGAATTTTGATATTTTCGACTTTACATTAAATCTAATAAACAGAAATATCTGTTATTTATTGCCATGTATCGTAATAAAAAATTAATAGTAAAAAAACGATTTTTCGCACTTTATATTATTAATTCTATGTGGCTGCGAAGAAACCATTATTCTTTTAGTTGAAACTTTTTGCGATAAACTGTTCTGCACTTTATTCCCAAAAGTACTTTGCTTCATGAATTCCGGGTTCTATTTTATTCACTATTATTCTTCTAAAATGAATACGTTTATTTTCTTTCTTTAAATTTTGAACTTTGAAACATCGACAAATAATGAGTTTCTTATTCAAATGTAGACATTTACATAAATTGTAAATTTTCTTGGGCCTTTGAACTTTACTTATATCATTATACAAAAGAAAATTTTATTGAATTAAAGTACGGTTTTATAGATTATTCACTAAAAAACAAATGCAGTTGGATCTTTTTTTATAAAATCAAATCTTTGCATAGAAAAGATACAATGTAACATCGCAATTTTGGAAATAAGTAATTCAATTTAATTAGACCACGGGTTGCATCAATAATTCTGAAATTCGGAATCAGACAAAAAATTAGCATTATTAGCATTTAAAATAAATGGAGTAACTCTTATATACTCTGATTATAAATCTTTTCAAATTAAATCATTAAACAAAAAAGTTTAATGCATTTGTACAAAGAAAATCTTTAAAAAAACTTTTTGTAAGCAAGGCGAAATTTTTTACATGAGCATGTAATGTTAATTATAAAGCAGTGAATGTATTAATCAGTAATATTAGTGAGGCTATATAATGTAATATTTATTTAATAAATTTTCAAGAGCCGTTATTTTAATACAACTTTCTTAACATGACTTTCATATTTTTAAAGAGGAATTTTAAAACTATACTAGAGTTCAAAAATGGTGTATAGTTGAGTAGGTTTTCTATGACAATGCTATTATTACAGAAATATGTCCTGTGAAAATATTATGCAATAAGTCCAACTAGCTCAATAATGGATATAGTGGGTATTGAGGCTTTATTTCTTTCTATCAAATTATCACAATGCGGAAGGTAATATTTTTTGCCGTCTAGACAACTTCTATTTTATATGAACATGAGTAATAATTGGTTTTTATAATATAAATTTATATTTAGAACATGTAAATATTTCTGAATGTGTGTATGGATATCAATGAATTCTTGCTTTCTTCTATGCAACAATTTTGCTTCATTTTGTGAATCACGATGCATTTTTTCAATCATCACTTGTTTTATTTAAATTTTAATGAATAGTTTTTAATTTGACCATGAACAATGCACATGCAATCAAAAAATTCATATTTACATTTTTATACAGGATTTTAGCAAAGGGTAATAAGCTGAGGTCTGCTGATGCACAATATTCTCAGTTTAGTTAGAAGTTATTGCCGGTGTTTACTTTCAGCACTATTTTTAATTTTTATTTGAATTTCCTCGGAAATAGTTATTATGGTGTTTTCAGAATTTAACAGAACATAATTATCTGTTTTGAGATCGATTAATTTTCTTTCAATCAATAATTCTACAATACTTTTAATATCTCAAACACTTTTTGCATAAATTTATTCATTTTTTACATTTCATACTTATATTATTTCTCAATGTTTGATCGAATTCATTTTAGGAAGTTCAGCTTTTTTTTTTTTTAAATTCCAAGTCTGGATCTGCATTTGTTTCAAACCTATTTTAATGAGTATTTCTTAGTTGACTATTCACAATATAAATAGATAATGTCCTATTTTATAGAGAAAAAACATTTAATACTATTATAGACTTCCACATAAATTATATTTCAAATAAGAATCCAAATAACATAAATGCAATAATAAAATAACTATTCAGATAATACAACTAATTCTACAATAAGCAATCATATCTGATATATTGCTAATAGAATTCAGTCTAGACGGATATGTCTTCTTGTTCTATAAGAAAAAAAGAAACAGGTAACGAATCATACATAATGTCTACATTTGTAGGATGGGCAGATAGTAAATTTGCAATTATGTGCAAAATCTCTCTAGTACTCGGAACGATTGTTTATAATGTGACAACACTCCAAAGGGAGAATTAATTCATATGTGATGGCTTTTGTTTTTACAAACACACAATAAGATATGGAATTTTACAAAAAAATATCGAAATCTTTTCCTATTAGAAATATTGCCATAATTCTAGTAATTTATTTGCATCCATTATTAATCTTTCTTTTCAATGATGAAATAGTTACTTCAAGAAAGTAATATTAAAAATCTGGAGCACTGTTGTTTAATAGACATTTGTTATCATTTTTCTTGTATTTAAATGTAGGCATAATTAATATTGGATCACTGCTCCAATTAGCTATGAGTGCAAATTAATATTCAAACTTTATCAGTGACACTTAAAGAAATATAACTGGTGATTCATATGCATTAATATACCTTCTTTGTTTATAAAAAAGTATCTTTCTGAAAATAAAAAAACATGACTGATTCACGAAGCAAATACATACACTATTCTTCTCTCTGGATCTTCCTTCCAATCTCAACAAAGATTCTTCTATGAAAGGGAAAACATCTTTAGCTCGAAGATTTGGCAGCCACAAAAGTATCTAAGAAGGAAAAAGCGAATAAAACAAAAGTTCAGCAAATAAGAAACAAAAAAAAAATTGACATTGAAATATGTAGAAAAATAATACCAATTTATAATGATCTCATTTGAATTTTCGTGGGCTTTTCAAGAATTGAAATGAGTGCGTAATTAGTATACAATCAATTTACGTAATATAATTGTATTCACTAATGTAGGTAGAACACTTTCAAAAATGCACTCGTTATCTCATTATCTATACACTCATTATCTATGCACTCATAATATATATGCACTCATATCATATAAAAATGCACTCATTATCTATAAAATTGAATTTCAAAAATATTTTCTGTAGAAGATCAACATACATAAAATATTTTATTGAAACTTTTAGTAACTATTAATCCCAGGGAAGCTGAAAATATCCAAATTCTGTTTATTTGTAGTATAATTATGTATTTGAATTTATAAGTACATTACCAAATGCATGCGACCAGATTAACTATTTTTACTGATTATTTCATCTAGAACACTGTTTCCTTCAGACATAATATGTCATGGTATCATTGTAGAACTATTACAACTTTTAAGAGTATATAAACTACAAATAAAGAAGTTTCTTGGCAGGAGGTTGGCATCAAATTTGGCGATTGTTGGGCAAAATTGGCAAGATATTTGGAAATGGAATCTTCAATAAAGTTTTAGAGGAATTTTTCTGACTCTGCCAAGGATACGCAAAAAAACAGGGCTGTTTTCGGTTTACTATCTGTTGTGGTTTTTTTGTTCTGATCAAGTAAGGTAATCTTTTGCATATCGACATTTAACATTAAGATCTATAACTCTATAGAAGAATTAAACCGCTTATGGACAGGTAATTTCATTTTTCTGTGCATACGAGTTGATTGAAATTTACTTGAATTTGAACTGCTCATATTTAGTAAAAAAATGAAGTCATTTTTTTGTAAATAATATTTGTAATAGTTGCAAATAAACCTTATTTTAGACATTTTTATTTTATCCTATACGAAAAGTCTAGGAAGTTTTGTGATGATAAAAATAAAATTGAACTCGCAATTTCGACGAGCATTCATGGTTCAGAACTCCACGAGTCAGGAAAATACATTTTTTTGCAATATATCTGTCTTTTTGTGAGTACTAAAAGCTTAAATTCTTTGAATTAACACAGCTGAAATTTGTTGTATGAAATCACGACAAATCTTACAGATTTCTATCATATTTTCAACGATATCCTTTGCAGAAAGTCAGTTTGTCTGATATTTTAAAACGCAAACAACTATGTAAGTGAAATTTTAAGCAAAGATCTAGAATTTAAAATATAGATAATTATAAAATTTGGAATCAAATCCGTAATTCGGTTGATTGTCTATTGGTGTCAATACCTTCACATGAATTTAAATGTCATAAATTAAAGACGTAGTGATTTAAAAAGAGGAAATTCCATATCTTGTGGCAAATTTTGGTGGCAATATGGTGACCAAAATGTATATTATCGTTATAGTTTCAATAAAAAGTGCTATATTTACACAAAATATCATATTTCGAAATTATTGTTTTCTAATGTGACGAAAGGATTCATTGCCTTGCCCAAAGTCCCTAAATTTGGGATATTATAGGGAGAGCGCCAGACCTTTATTGTATTTCACTTTGATGATGATATTTTGATGTTTGGAGGGGGAATTCCCACCAAACATTGAAAATTGAGTAGTTGTTGCCCTATTACATTCATTCTAATTGCGATTTCAAAATGATCCCGCTATAATTAAAATGAACTCAATATGTGAAAATGATTCCTTATGGAAGGTTTACACAAAGCAAATTAAACATTAGAAACATCCCGAATAGTAATTTGTAGCAAAGACATCAAGGATTTTCTGGTAGCATCATTTTTGTAAGAGATTTTCACGCACGTAAATAACTAGACTCTGCATTGATCACACTCGTTTAACACACATACATCCTTTTTTAGGAAATCGAGCTCCTTTATGCTCCAGATGCCAAAAGATTTTAACGGTTCTTCAAATTTTAATTGAATGCCCTGATTTACTCAAAGCCGTTTATGATTTCTTAATGTTTCAACTGTGAACATGCATATGCTTGTATAGAGAACGTCCCCACAAAAATCTTTTTATATTTTTAAAAGTAGTTGGCTTATACCAGCTTATTTAATGCTTCATCGTGTTACCATATTTTTAAATATCGCTAAATTTTAAAAGACATTGCCTGATAATTTTTTATCAGCTTTTAATTTTACAAATGCTTACATGTAGGCATAGTTTTTTCATTCTGTGTGTCTAGCGCAGTATAGTCAGTTCTGGCTCTTGCGCCTATAAATCCAAAATCGAAATCAAACGCATAAAAGAAATGCTGCGGTCACCTCACTGACAAAAAAAAACAATAAGACGATAAACTTTGTTTGAAATTTGATGGAGTTCTTTATTTTTCCTAATAAACTCATACATCAAATTTCATCTTTCTAATTCATTACATTTTTTTATTTATCATACATCAAATACACAAAGAATACTGTAATCCTCAAAAACCCGATCAAAAAGTTATGATTATACCTGATCAGTGATTTGAAAAAAATGTGTCAGAAAATAACCACCATTGTACATAATTTCCGCTAAAAAATTCATGTAGTTTTTTGTCCCTCATTGAAGCTTGCAAAAAACCCAACACTCGTATTTGCATAACAGAAAGTAAAATAAAACTCCTTTGTAGAGATAATTCATACAATTCCAGATCTTGAATAAATAAACAATGGCGTTTGTACAAGGGCACAGATGAAATGAAGAATTTTATGATAAAAGATCGGTATTTGCTTAAAGAATCAGATTGAGGTAGTTCCTTTATTTGAAAAAGAAATCTTTCCTCATTACCAATATTTGAAACGTTTTCATCTTGTCAGCAATTTCTTGATTTTGGAGATGGATTTATCTTTCTTTCAGAATCTGACTCAGCTTTAGTTTTTTTCTAGAAAGAGAGGAGGATCTGTTTTCTCATGTACTGAAGTGAAATTAAGAGAGAGAGCGGGCTCTTATGGATTAAGAAAATATCAATATGAACTAATTAGCTAACACTGATATACTGACACTGAAATTTCGAAGTATTTTTCTTACAGGATTTTCATGTGTAAATTATAGATTAAATATTTTTAAATATTATTATTAAAAACCTTATGGATAGGACTACTTACTTTGCAGATGTATGTTTCAGTAATTTCAGAAAAAAAGAGCGAGGATAAATGAATAATATTTGAAAAAAGATAGCTGAAAATAGTAAGTTTACCTTACTTATTTTTCCAGCTGTTAATTAATTATTAGATAAAATGCGAAAATTAGATAAAATAGATCAAACTTAATTATTTCTGTAATTATTTTCTACATCAGATCAAATTTCAGCACACAGCTATATTAAACAGTGAGAGTGGTCTCGAAAAAATTTTCTCGCATCTCTCTCATCAAAGTGTTATCTCAGAAAATGCCTTCCATGGCTTTGAAGTTCAACAATTACGAAATATAAATCTTTGAAGTGAAATTAGCCTTTTTATTTAATGTATCATGATGTCATTGGTGAAATTTTTACAGAATTATTCAAAGCGTGTGGTTAACAATATCCGAAATACACGTTTGAGTTTTAAATACTATTTCCCAATCGATTGAAATAAAAATTTAAAAACAACACTTGTAGATGAAAGAATGATATACCAAATTTGTTATACTTTGTCATTGCATGTTTGAGTCATCGTTAAAAGTATACCACTTGTTGGATCATCAACAAGCGCAACCATTTATTGATGTAGTGTCCGTGCTTCCATGCAAAGGAGGTGCAGTAGCTTCTGAGGATAAAGAACCCTGAGCACCCAACGGCAGAAGTCTGTTTTTCAGCTCGTATGAAGTTGACACACACATTCGCTTGAACTACCCTTTTTTAAAGGAGGACAGTTTCACACGCCTTACAGATAGAACACAAACATGCCAGAACCGAGACTCGAACCCAAGACTTCCAGATCATTGGAAAACGCGTTACCCCTAAGTCAGGACGCCGGGCAACCATTTCTTGTATTTCTTTAAAGATTGGTAGTTTTATATATAAGATATCAAATTTTTGTACCGAAATTTTTCCATCTTGATCGCTATGTTTCGTAATTATCGCGTTAATTTACGTTCAAACTACTGAATGGGCGGATTTTTTCTGAATGGATTTTGCTCAACATTTGATAGAAAACCACAAATTTGGTGTAAAGGCTATATGCCAAATTTCATCCGTCTCGCTGCAAACGATTTTGAGTTACATTTGTCATATATTAACAAATGGACCGTTGAAAAATATGTTTTTCGAATTCATGAAGATCTAAAACGTGGAGATTTGAAATTCGTCAAAATCTCAAATTTGAATTTTTTGACGATTGCTATACTTTCTCTATACTTCGTATAGAAGAAAGTAAAAAATGATCAAAGTGATGTTTTTCCTTTTGACTTATTTCAATATTATATTTTTTAAATTAATTTTCCTATCACTTAAAATAATATGAGAAATTTCCTGTCTTTTATATCTATTTATATTTAATTGTCTTTTACAATATATTTTACATTATTAAAAACCAAATTATGTATTAATACTAGCTCTAGAAGAAATTTTTTCTTTAATTCCATGTATCAGGTATATGAAAGTCATACTGATTTATTTAATATCTGATTATATATTTTTTCCGTTTTGTTTTCATCTCTATATATAATAAATATACAATAAAATTTTCTTACTAGTGTCACTTACCAAATTTTATAACTATTCAAAAACATTTTTGTCTGTAAAAATTTTTAAAGAAATATTGATTCTGGTTCTTTCTATTACGGATAATGGAATTGGGTTTTAATCAAAGAAATCAATTTTTCTAACGATCAAGAGGTCAATTTGGAAAAGTTTTTCTCCATTTAAACGCTACTGACTGCTTTTAGCAGTAAATACATTAACAACAGACATGTTTCTTAAATTGATTTTTATTTCCCATTCTCCAAACTGGATTTTTTTTTCTTAAAGTATTTGCTTAATGTTTACACTTAGAAAGAGGTAATAAACCTTTTCTTCCACTGAAATAAAATAATTAATCAAGCAAATATTAGACTTTTGATCAAATATTAAACAAGGCTCTAAAATTTGATTCCATTTAAAGTTATCTCTCCAAAAAATGAGGTCCGATGATAAAGGTAGTTTGCCCATTGGGGCAAAAGTGGACTTTATACCTCCACAAAAAATTCCATGGTCAAGTTGCATCAACCACCATTCGAGCTAGGAACTGAAGAGCAAAAATTATATGGACCTCTAAGTCCCCGTCTTGCAATAGGTGCCCAGACTTAATTTTGTATCGATAAAAATGCAAAATCTGAGGTACGAGTTTTCGTAAAGTTGAATACGGCATATTCAGAAAACTGGAAAACTCACATTATAATGCGGCGACTGACTGGCTTTAACGACCGCAATCGCAACATTTTTAATGCTGGAAAAGGGGATTTTTTTTCGTCTTCTACCTGGAAGACTGGTACTTAGCACAGTTCTTTTAGAAATTTTCGCATCATCTAGCATAGGACACCTAGAAGTATTGGACCTCTTCGTATCTCTTTCGAGCTACGAAACTCCTTTAGAGCTGCAACGGAGTTTTGTTAATTCTGGTAGAACAATTTCACCAGTGGAGCTTTTCTTTTGCAACGTAGGCGTGACGAATACAGAGGAAACTAACGTTCATGCAGAATTCCCTTCTTTTTATCCAAAGAAAAAGGATATTAAACATGCGTTGTAACGCAAATTTGTTTTACATTTTTAATATATGCAAATAAATTCTAGTTTTGTTACGGCACCATTTATTGGTGAATTTTTGTTGTAATTTTTTAAATTGATAAATGTAAAGCGCATCATTTGAATAATACGTAGTTCAATTTTTATCTTCTTCGGATTAATAGAACGCATTTTATGGTTATCTGAAGTGAGTACCTTATTTCTTTGCTAACTTTGTATACATAAATATATTGTTGGCGACTGTACAAACGCCAGTAATGATACGAAATAAGCAGAAAGAAATCCGATTTTTTTTTAAAATTGTATCTTGTAATTAATGGAAAGCATTCGAAATGCCGAAAAATAAATCTATCATCTGACAACAATTGTTCTAGATTATTTCAAATGCTTTTATGGCATAAGAAAATTGGAAATCGTGGCCAAACAAACGAGCGTTTTGCATGTTTTGTTCTTTATTGCACATAAAATGAACTTTTGTACTAAGCCAAAAACATTGACCCCCCAAAAAATTTGACAATGACTTTACCCTCTTTATTTCACACTATTTTTGGGATAGAAGTACTAATTCTGGTGTTTGCTGCCTGGTGGTGTCGTAATTGATATTACCTGGTAATGCATAGTCAGTTCGCTACACCTAGACACCAAATTTGTAGAAAAAGTTGTATACCATTCCCAAGTTACTGTAAGATCTAGGATTATAATGGAACCCTGTATAAAGAGGAAGTGCTGTATCTTTAAATAATTCGACCATAAAATTTTGTTCCATATTATGTAAATCCTATTGGTCAAAAAACCCATTTTTGAAATTATTTTTGTTAGTAAACACGGTAATTCCTTAACAGAGAAAAGTAGACGAACTAAATGTATTACTTTGTATTTATGTCAATCTTATCGCAATTATTTCACAAACTAGCGTGAAAAATTCAAAATTGCAATTAAAAGAAAAAAAAAGCAATGAAACAGCAATAGGCAAGTCTGTTCTATACTTATTAACACAAGTTACTGCAACATAAACTGCATCTCCACAATGCTTTCGATATTTTAAATACTGGACAATATAAGAAATAATAATGAATAAGGTAAAATTTCCACCACATAAAAGGAGTAATCGAAAAAAGTTTTCTTGCAGCATTTCATTTTTGAAATTTAGGATGAATATACTGCATAATATTTTAAAATATTGATCAATATCATTATGAAATATCTTTCAATATCTTTTTAAAAATTGTTGAATTGAAAGAATGTTGTGATCTATTTAGGATAATCAATTTTCTCCTAGTTGTATCAATAGAAATTTTAAATTATTCTTAACAATTGAAAACAAAACTATGTTACTTAGAAATTTTTAACAAAATCTCTTTCTAAATTGTTCTATTAATTTTTTCACAGACTTTTTGTCACATTTTTTTAGGGAAAATAATGTCCAATTATCTTTATCTATCTCTCTGAAGATAAATGTTTTTCTAACATCTTCCTCTATATTATTGTAGTTAATTTCTTCCCGTCACATTTCGAACTGTTGAAAGGTCTATTTTTGAGAATACCACAAGATTTTGAGTCATGCTCAAATGATTGGGACGAAAGTCGATTCTGTGCATCTCGCCACTCATTAAATTTTCAAATCCCATCTTTAAATCCGCACCTGAACATTTGACTTCAGACGTATTTGATTTTCATTTTACCCCTTTGAAATTTCAATGGAATTGAATTTCAAGCATATGACCTTAATATCTAATGTCACGAATGTCACCAGGTCATTACAGCTACTCAAAATACTGCCATTCCAATCGGTGTCCTGGCATGGGGATAGCGCGTCTTCCCCATGGTCTGGGCGTCCTGGTTCGAGCATGATTTTTCTTCTATCTGTGAGATGTGTGAATGTGCCCTCCTGTAAAAAGAGGTATGCAAACGAGGAGTGATGCGTGAGTGGCAAAATCGTACTCTTGGAAATAGTTAGTGCTCTTAAAAACAAGAGACCCATCTTATCGTTGTTGTCGTAACAGTGGGTTTGTCCAAGAGAAAGTGTCATAAACAAACTACCATTCCAACTACGTGAAATGACTGACAAGCGTACGTAGTGTTCAAGATATGTGGTTTGTAGATTCTCTTTATTTGGTTCATATTATAGTACCAAATGATACGAATATATAGTGATTACTATCATATCGTAGTCGGTATTTTGCTGTGCAGAATAATTTTTAATTTTTTTTAAAAACCTTCTAACCATTTCTAAAGTAATACTCTTTTTTTAATAAAAGCTTTCAAAATATGTGAACCTGTCGTATTTCAAAATATTGGTTGTTTGAACTTTTGAATGCTTTGGCATCTGTTCTCAACTGCATTTTTTTCTTCTTTTCTTTTCCTTTTCGTAATGGATAGCTAGCCAAAGTGAATAAAAGAAACATTTCCTTTTTATCTCACTTCTGGTTGGATTACAACAAACTCAGAAAAGAAGTTGCCTTCGTATCGAGGATTCCAGTGGCGTAAGGAATTCGAGTGAATGCAAAGAAGAGAAAAAAGAAAGGCGATCGCTCGTAAAAAAGTATTTCAAAAAACCGCCCCGTTTTATGTATTGGCGTCCAAATGCGAGGTCCGATGTGGGGTTTCAGTTTGCAAATGCACGCAATTGGAGGAGCTCAAGTACTTTAACGATCGGACCAGCTGACAAGTTTCCCATCGAAAGTGGGTTGCCATAACTCTTCGTTTAGCCCCTAACATGGGACTTTTCAAGATTTTGATGCAATTTTTTTTTATAGGAAATGAATAAAAATATGAAAATGTGCAAATTCAAGTAGGAAATTAAGTAGGGTCCTCTGATCTTTGGGAACCCAAGTCCTCAAGATTTTTTAATAACATTTTCATAGTAATTTAATGTTATGTATTCATTTATTGTAAAGGCAGAAAACTGGAATTTATTTCATTTATTACTTAACATGAAATCAATTCTTTTTAAATTGCTGGAAACTGTTACAACAACATTTTCATATCATGTTATTTTATAATTTTTTTTAATTATAATTATAAAAATGTTTCGTCCAATAAATAAATATTATTTATAATGTGTTGAAAATTTGCAAAAAATTAAGGCTTTTAAATTTTGTTAATTTTTAAATTTGAGCATGCATTTTTTTACATGCGATGTACTAACATCTTCTTAAAACTAACCTTCAACTAAATATTCTTATACCCTGTAATTTGTTTATCAAAATTTGTCGCTTCAAACTTCTTATATAGAGACAAAATTGGAAAAAAACATAATGATCTGATCTTTTAAAGTTGGGATAGTTAAAGGGCATTTTCGATACTTATACTATCTTACGGTTCACCAGATAGACTCAAAGGATTAGGTTAAATGGTGAAAGAATCAAACTAAAGTATTTATTTAACTAATTTTTAAAAAAAATATTTCTATTTACATGTATTCAAGCTCCGTAAAAAAGAAAATGTGAAATTTTTCTGCCATATCAGCTTTAATGCCATTCTCTGTCTTATAGCCTACAGTTTAAGTCAACTATATTTAAATAAATTCATTTGCTTTGAACGTTTTTTTTTCAATCGTTAACTGTGTCATAAACAATTTTAAGATTTTGTCTATAAAGAAAATAAGGAATTATTATTATTGTTTTTGTTGTTTTATGGTATCCGACAACGTTCGAAGGAAAAAAATTTAAAATTGGGGTTTTTTTTCTAAACTATTTAAAATTATTGTTTTTAGATGTGTTGTCAATTATAATACAAAATACTATAAATACAACAACATCATTTATAAATATAATAAATATTAAGAAATGGGAAAATGTGTAGCAAGTTTTGATGAAACTTAACCAAAACAGTTAACACTCTACACAAAATTGTAATGCAGCAATCCTATATTTCTTTGTACACAAATTATAGAATATGATGATGAATGAAATGTATCAAAATCCAAGAAAAATCTGCAGATACAAAGATATTATGGGTAAAAATATACGTATATGTGTATTTTTTCCATAAATTCACCATTTAATTTTTCCAGAAACACCTATAAATGAAAAAGTATTTCACCGTCACTAAAACTTTTGGTTTATTTCATGCCAATATTATTTAAAACACACTCTGAGATTTTTTAGGTAAATATTTCTATTAGTGTTTGAAATAACATGTTAACGGTGAGGAATTTTTATGAAAATTCAAGTTTTGAGAAAATTGAAAATAAAAACAAATTTTAGCTGAAAAACATGTAACCCTGGATGATAGATCAGGCAAAAAATTAATTGTTTTGGAAAGAGGAAAGTCTGAACTACAAGAAGTAACAATTTAAAAAACATTCGTCAATGTAATCGATAACCAGTGTTTTGAACGTAGTCGGATACCTTAATTCGAATTGCACTTCTCTGGATTCAATAAACATGTAAAAATGATATCGCAATTGATTATTTGAATGCCAATCATCATTTTGTAATCGCTTCATAACATGCCCTAAGATTATATGTATATCTTTCAGAAACCAGTTAATCTGCACATTAGGTTTAAAGTACGGAAAATTCTTTTGTTTCTCAAATTACAACGATAATCTGCGAATTATTTAGATAAGCTGTACATTACCTGTCAGGCGCTCGTTGAAGTGAAAATAAGTTCTTTACTGGTACAACAGCAACGGTTCTGTATACAAATTAAATATAATCAGTTTTTCAGTTTTGATGCATCATACATTTGAATTATTCGATAATCTTGAGATATTCTTTTCTTCTTGGAAACTTTTATTCGCTTTACATTTTCAATTTTGAAATCATATTTTCTTTTTGCCATTAAAAAATTATTATATTTTGAGTCTTCACTAAAGCTTTTCTTTATTTTATTCACCAATTCGGTGCCTGTTACATATATGGAACTAAATTTTCTGCTTTCAAAAAATTAACAGAAATTCACGCATTAACAGGTAGAAATGAATTTGAAAACAGAATTAGCTATGCTGCGTAACTGACAACCGACGCAAATTATGAGAAATAAAAATAACAGCCGATGATCAGACGCTACCGAACACAAACTAAAAGGAGAAGGGGAAAGAGTAGGGAAAGGAAATTAGAGAAATAAATATTTGAACTTTAAGCAATACTCCGTTTGCAGAAGTCGCTAATGTCCACATTAATTAGTTAAAATGAGGAGAAAGAAATTCTTTATTCCGCACTTTAATGAAGTAATTCAGTTAATCTGAAGATTAGTTAGGTAATCTGCACATTAATAATTTCTAAGCTTAAACGGTAGTATAATCATATGATCATCAAAACAGCAATTATTAGTTTTAGGAATAAAAAAGAATTATAGGGGGCTTAATAAACGAATATAGTGATACAACACTTTTTCATTAACCGTTGTCGAAAATCTACTAAAAATAATATTGTGAAGGATGAAATAAATCTCACTTCCATTGTCCTAATAATTTAGACAAAAATGGCTGCCAAGTCCTTCAAAACATTAAAATAATTTTTACCAGGAATGCTTTGTCAATATGGAACAAATTTCTTACAAATAACATCCACACGATTAATTATTGTTATCGAAAGGTGAGATGAATATTTTTTGATTTCGTAAGAAATCTTTCTCGAGGGGAGGGTATATGTGTATATGTGTGTGTATGTAGAACTAATTTTTACTTCCAAACTGTATTTGTTATTTTAAAATCATTCAGTATACACAATGTTTTATCGCTCATAAAACCTTTATCAAGAAATTGCTTTAATTTTCAACAGCTAAAACAATATTTCATCAATGTGCACTTCTCAATCGTTCTTTTATTTAGCTAACATGACCAAAACTTATTTAATATTAATTGTTATTTTGCCTAAATCATCATTCAAGATCATTGAAATAGTTTCTTTGTTGGTTTTTAAAAACTTTTCCACCAATCTCAGTGATTAACAGCGATTTTTTTGCGACAATATCACGTAATTGCTTAATATTTTCAAAAGTCTTATTTAAAATACGTCGTCTAATATGCTAGTTAAGTTAAAGCATTTTTTTCCTGTCCAATAAAGCCAGTGATACAGGCAATAATTTTATTAACTTGAATAAAACTTATCTTAAACTTGTTTCATCAGCTAATAAGATTCCCATACCTTTTTATTAGATTTGTCACAGACTCAATTACAGCCCTTTGCTCCAGCCTAATAATTCAACAATTGGTACGAAAAAAATTGCTCTTGAAAGTAAACTGCCATATTAGTTAATGTATCAAATAAATAGAACTTTTCGCTTTACCACAGCAAAAAGTTCATCATGCACGTGCGAGTTTACTAACACTATTCTAATCAGAGATCTAGCCAAATTCCAGAAGTTCTTTTATACATTGCGTATTTCCGAATAAGAATTGTTGTATAGAATTATTCGTTTGCAAAGAAAAAAAAACTAGATAGAATAATTCTAAATCAAAAAATCATACAAAATTGTAAGACATTTTTCAGCAAGGTTAGAAACTAACATTAAGATAAAAAAAGATCTAATGATTAATAATATAGTAAACAATTTTAACTACCCAATAGTTCTGGAGTAGCTGAAGTAATGAAGAAGTTACACCACGTTATACAACGATCACGTCAATGATATAAAAGTTCTGAGTGTTATCTTTCATTCAGAGGTTCAGCTGTTAGATGGTAAAACGACAATTTTTTAAAACAAATACTGCTTTCCACTAAGCAATATTTCTGTTGTCTATATTCTTACTACTACAAAAAATATTGCTTTATGTTGCTTCAAAATTTGTAATTTCGTGCCAAAAACGTGATTTCCAGAATGAAACACGATATCCTGAGTATTCTTACGACTTAGTAGCTCAAATGTTTAGTGTGTCATCTTTTATTTAGAGACTCAGATGGCAGATGGAAAAATAATAGATCATTAAAAAATTTGAATTCAGTTATTTGACTATTCTCTACTTTTCAGTCTCTCTGAGTTAGCGAAACACATTTTAGAAAAATATCTATCTCTGACAAAGATAACTCAAGGGCTATTTGAGCTTTGAGAACGATTTGAAATTTGGTGTGCAGTCCTTATTGTAAGTTTACAGATCTCCATCGAATTATGAAAATACATAAAGTCTGTCTATCCGGCTGTCTAAATATAACATGATAATTATGAATGAGAAGAGTTAATTTGATAAAATATTCAAAATATATATTCTTATCGAATGAGGCGTCAAAAACATAGATTCTTATCAAATTGTTAATAATCAGTTCTTTCCAATTCATGCACATGGGATAACTCTACAGTGCAAGTACTTAAATGGATGAATTTCGATACGTATGCAACAATGGTTTCAAACTAAATTTTGATTTCAATCTGTCTGAAAAAAAGGAAGAACAAAATACATGTGGTTACCAAAATAATCGATACACCTTAGATATATAAAGAATTTATTATTAATATGGTGTAGGACCTCCTTTGACATGTAACAAAACTTGGATTCACCTCGGAATCGATTTATGCAAGTGTTGAATAGT
This sequence comes from Argiope trifasciata, assembly GCA_026543055.1. Lineage (NCBI taxonomy): Eukaryota > Metazoa > Arthropoda > Arachnida > Araneae > Araneidae > Argiope > Argiope trifasciata. Next base: position 854,168 of record JAPMOQ010048821.1, read on the forward strand.
GTTTAGAGGATTATTGTACCATTGTTTCCGGAATATTATGAAAGTTCTGGAAGAAATCCTGGAAAATTATATCGACTCCTGTCCCAGCATTAAACGCTCTAAAATTTATTGTAATGGTTCAGCCATATTGAGAAGGATGAGCTGTGCAGGCCAAGGCAGATGTTTAATTTTAGCCTCTTGTTCCTCACACCAGGATTGGATAAATCTCGCTGCATGGTTAATTGCATTATCATGTTGGAAAATTCCATCTCCTGCAGGAAACGAAGATTGAATCGTAGCATGTATCTGGTCAGCTAACATTTATCTACACTTCTCACCCCTTCCCTTCATGGTTACGACTGGTCCAGCATTAAACCACAACACTTCTGACCATGTCATGACAGATCTACTTCCATGCTTCACAGTTGGAAAGAGACAATTACGATCATGCGCTTTTACAATTGTCCTCCAAACGTGCACATGTCCTGTTGTAGGGAAAAGTGGTAAACTCGATTCGTCAGACCACATTGCTTCCTTCCACTCATCAAACTGCCAGGCTTTCTGAGTGTGACACCATTGTAGACGAAGTTTACTATTAACATCTGTGACAAGTGGCTTGAGAATTGCTACTCTGCTATAAATGTTTTGTTTATGAATCTACCTTCTAACTGTAATCACTGACCCTGGAGAATCCAGATAGGTATTCAGCTTTTCGGTCTCTACTACTGCAGTTGTTCACTTTTTAGACATTACTATCCACTTCAGTAACCGTCGTTCTCTTTCACTGGACTTCTGTTTTTCTTATGGCTCTGATATTTTGCTTTGCTGAACTTGTCTTGCCGGCACGACCCTACAACATGTTGTCACTGAAATTGAATCAAAGTTTACCTCTATTAATACTAAAATTCCTCAAATGACCGTTCAGCAAAACTATGGAGGATGCCCAAAATGGCTAGGTATGAATATAAAATTTACGTCCCTTTTCGATAAGTAAGTTTGATTGAACATTCAAAGGCTTGAGATTTGTTAGTTAGAGACACTCATTCCAGATGAATTTGGAGAACAAAGAAATTTTTTTGAAAACTTTCAAAGGGTGTCCGAATCTACATTTGAAGTTATCAGTTAATAGAGTTCCTTTTAAGGATATCAATATTTTAAGAACACTGGCATTTTTGAGAGGATAAAGAATTTTTAATTTCAATAAAAAGAAACTTTGGGTTTCTATTATTCTGAAGTATTTGAACGCGAATAGTTGTAGGAATTAGAGAGTTAATATATATAATTGGATAATAATTAAATTATGGAAGTGATGAAATAGTAAAATCTCATCGAGAATATGTATATGCTCTTATTGACAAGTCAGAAAGAGTGTAAAATTATGACCACAAAAATGATTTGAATTATTTTTTTCACTATAAATTAAAAAATATATATTTTTTTCAAATAAATTACTAAGTGACACCATAGATATAGAATCAGAATTTAATCCTAATTAATTATTAGTAAACTTTTATCTCATGAAAATGTTGAAGTAATATATTACCATTAAAAATAGAGAATTAATATCCACCAGTAAATCTTGAATAAAGAATTTCGATTCTCTGGCATATCAGATATTACTTGGAAAAACAATTTCAAAATTTCAACTTTACAAGCAAGGTAAAGTTAAATAGAGTTATTTAAAAGTATCCAACAAAACAAATATTATCATATAAAATTATAAACAAAAAGATTAGCATTAATAACATTAAAATTACATTATAAAAAGAGACTGAGCAACCAGAAATGTTAAAATAATTGCCAGAAGAATGATAAAGACTCGGATTTTGAAATGAGTTTAAATTACCAGACATTATTCGATCGGCAAATTAGAAACATTAGTAAAATGACCAGAAAGACCGAAACTGCAGGAAAATTAATGAGACATTTTTGAGTAATAAAAGGAAGAAAGAAAGTAAGAAAAAGAACATAAACTATAGTAACAAAGGATAAAATAAAAATTTAAAAAAAATTATGGACATGAAAATGAGCATGTATTTAAAAGGAAATTGTCTCTAAATGAGTGTTCCATGTTTATTTTTTTCAAATGGGCTTTACTAAACGGATAAAATTGGTCTTTCATTGATTATTGTATTAATAAATCAGTAGACCGTCAACCTTTAGATGGATTTCTTTCAGGATTTAATAAGAATCTGCATTTTAGATACTAATCTGTATACTAAGTTTCCTATACACGTTTTACATGTATACGATCGCCTTGACAGCTAGACTTCTGAACATATTTCGTTCAAATTTTGACAGCAATATAGAAATTAAGTAAAATCCATGTACCGAATTCCATTTCTCTCTTTAAAACGGTTTTGATTTATCTAAAAAGTAGACAGAGAGTCATAATTAAAAAGATGTTTTTATCGGACTCAATGAGATTTGAAATCTGTAGATATATCAAAATTTTGAATCGAAATTTTTTAGAGATTATATTGTTTTCCATTTGTTAATAATAATAAAAAGAAAATTTTTTGTTTGTATGTAAATGTAGATAGAGACACGGTCGACCTCTTGGCGGATGTAGATCCAAGTTTGAAATTTCTATACTTTAGATGCTGAACCCAAAATGTATTCAAACCCAAAATTCTATGTTTTAGATGTTAAAAATATAATTTCACCCATCTAGTTCGCTTCGTTATTGTCTAAATTTGAATTCGGACAGATTTCCTTTGAGTGTATATTGTTCTGTTGTGAAAAACTTAATAGAAATCCTTAAATTTGGTGGAAAATCCATATACCAGATTTCATCCATCTAGCTCAAAAGTGTTTTGAGTAGTGTTCACATACAGACATTATTAAAAAAAATCATTTAAAATCCGGATGATATTTTAACATTAATAATATCATTGATTCAATGATTTGGCCCATAGTAACTTCATTCTAAAAATATTCTGTTATTTTCTGATTCGATTCCACATTAGCTAGTTAATTAATTCAAGAAATAATTTGTAAAAATGCGTAGACAAAGATTCCCACCCTGCGAGTGAAAAAATTGCTGACGCAAGCAAATAGTTTTTTAAAAAGATCCTTTTTTACCTTCCTTTGACACTGACACCCTGAAATCCCTATTAATAATTCATAATAATATATATTAATAAGCAATATTTTCCCTATCAAAATATGGTTTATAAGACAAGAGAAAATTCGTTTCATGCCTTTTCTGCTCACTACTGCTTTCTTGCCTCTCTCTGACCGGACGTGTCCATGTCCACACCTTTTTGTAAATATGCCTGCCTCCGGAGTGAATAAAATTCTCTCTCTCTCTCTCTCTCTCTCTCTCTATATATATATATATATATATATATATATATTTCGGATATATATATATTCTTGATTAATTTTTCGTTATGATAAATTTAGTTTCAAATAAAAGTGAATTATTCGCATTAAATTTTGCTGTACTGTAAATGTAAACTCGCTCCATTTGTCAGCTGCTAAAGTTTTGATTTTTGACATTGTTTTTTCCTGAAGGAATCAATAAGTCACATATTTTAATAGGTGTTCCGAATTTTTTTTAAAAAAAGTACTAAATTAGTGATATTAAGAAGAGAAAATTAGCTGAGGGGTCTACATGGTAAAGTTTGGGTTCAGAAAAAGGGTACATGTTCAAAAACCGATTCTATCAAAGAATCTTCATATAAGCAATGAGTGCCAAATCCATCGGGATCAAATATATCAAAGAATTTAACAAAATGAGCCGAATTTTTCGAGACATCTTTCTTACTTATGATACGTCAGTGAGCTTCAAATAAAGTTCCATATTTAAATGAATTCATTTGATAAATATAATCTTTTAATACGCATGATTAATATGGATAGCTATTTAATAGTTTTTGATTACATGTATGTTAAAATGGTAGAAATATCTTCATGACCGCAAAAGCATCAGTTTTTTCTGCCTAATGCGTAAAAGTCTCTGCCATTCTGTTTTAAGTACCGCCAATATAACTCTGAGATAGGACGTAACGTTAAACGGTATTCCGATTTATGGGACAATTACGTTGCATTAGTAGAAGAGAAAAGTCTTATCTTATTACCCTACCTATAGAATAAACCAATAATAACACTAAACGAAGCGGTATTAATGTTATCTGATGTGATAATTTCGTGTTACCTTCAGAACATAAACGAATATTTTTTTAAAAATTTTCAATATAAATTTGTTATTAATGTTTAATATTGCCTCACGGCGGTAATTAAAAAAATTATGACGAAGAAAAAAAATTAGCTTTATCTTTATAGACAGTTACGGTCTTTTAACTTTGTTGATAATTAAATTTGATTTAGAAATGATTGAATATTAATTTTATATTATACTTTGAACTATAGCTTCTTAAATAGTTTATTTCGTATTTTAAAGAATATTACATAAGTGAACTGTACTGATCATCATAATATAAACACTGAGACTGTGATGATCTCGATATTTTTGTAGCTCCTTGATCCCATTTATTTAAAAAAATTATGTATTTTTTAAAAAATTAACTTCATTTATCTATTTGTGAATATAACAAAAAAGGCATAAAATGAGAATAACTGTCCCTGTGTGTGTGGTTGCACCAATTCAAAATAGAAATGAACTTGGAAGATTAAGTTTAGCATGTGGTTTTATCATTATAATTGTAAGTTTATTTAATTTGAACCAAATCCATTAATGACTGTCCTTCTGTAGTGTATCAAAACTATAATTGAAAACATCTCTGATAAATAAAATTTGTGAGTTATTGCCACCAAAAATTTAGTTCTGAGTAAAATTGTATTATAATTGGAAAATTGAAAAAAAGTCGTTAGAACTGCTAACATCACCATCTTTTTTACGCTAAGAGGTATATAACATACGATATTACATAAGCATGACACCAAATTCTTAAACATTAAAACCCTCAGTAAAAAGTTTATTAGCGATGTTTCTAATCTATCGACGCTCTTCCTAAGACCGATTCTGAGTATGTGTTACTAAACTAAAATTTAAACGAGCATTTTAATACATCTACTCAATTTAAATATTCATTGGATTAAAGGAAAGAGTTAAAGACAATTATTCTGAATTTTTGTTTATAATTAGTAAAACATTTCGTATACCTTTTGCATCTAATATGAAGCTTAAAATCAGTACTATGCCGAAGTTACAAACATGTGTTGATGATAAATATTGGAAACATTTTATAAACATCTGAAACTGTGTTATTGACATGTGATTGTGTCATCAACAGAATTGTCATTTTTAACACTTTTTATTTTCCAGCAAGAATTGATAAAAGTGAAAGGATTGCAATCTTTGTTGATGGCTATTCTTTTCAATAGAAGTTGAGTTTTTTAGTGCTTCAGACATTTATTTCATATTCTCTCTACCTCCGTTGCAATAACTTGACATTTTCCCTCTGCTCTTCCTCTAACTAAAGTTCTTGATGAGAATAAAGGGAATAAAGGACCTCTTAATTTCGTTAACTAGAATATTTTGCCTTTTACATCGGAAATTCTTTATAATCTTGTATTGCATTTATTGTAAACATTATAAATTAATTTTAATACTTCAGTCTGTGTAATAATAAAAGGAAAAATCTATATTTGAATCCAACAACTTTATTGCAGAATTTTTGTCTTTTAATACGTTTAAGTGCTCAACTATTCTTAATTTTTTTCTTTTTTTTAGATAGTTCCTGATTAAAATACTATTAGCCGATTCATTCTATTTGATTTAGTTATTCTAAGGTATTTTGAATATCCACACAACTGTTTTCAATATAAATTATAAAAGAACTACTACCCCCTCCTAGTAATATTTTTCCTTCATGGTTTTATATTTTCATTAATCATATTTGTTATTTTGCTGTACGTTTCTTTTGAAACAATTTGGTTGGAATATAATATATCCAAGCAAACATATTCAGTCTGGATATTTCTCTCCCTCCCCCCCCCTTTCCAAATCCAAAATGAATCTGCACAAGTCAGAATGCAGCTGCCTTTACAATGTTCTCTTGCGATCTTTTTCCATGTTTGCTTTGTATGTTTAATCAGTTTTGAGGGTGTGGCTGCTACATGTTATCATCCGAGTTTGTTTTGAATACTCACTGTCACTAATATTTAAACCGTTGCAAACCGGAAGCAGAAAGTCCCAAACATAAATCAATAGCATTTATATGACCATTTCCTTTCCTTTATTCATGTCTTGCACGTTACTTAATGGATTTAAATTTTAATTTTAGGATCATAGGAAAAAATTGAGAAAATACTCGAAGGAATTTTCGGATGTTGAAAAATATATCGACTCCTAACCTTGAAATAATGTTGGGTATTTTTATTTGGGGGGGAGGGCAAGTTTATATGATAACCTTTTCATCGGTCTCTCTGGCATCTCAGATCTTTGGATATAATAATATTTCACATTCACTTTATTTCTTCTTTTGTTTTCCAAAATATTTTTCTGGCCGGCCTCTTGGCTTAAGGGTAGCATGTCTTCGCTGTGATCTGGGCGTCCGGGTTCGAGTCCTGTTTCTGGCGTGGTTGTTCTTCCTTTGTGTTCTATATGTGAGATGTGTGAATGAGCTCCGACATAAATAGAGGTTGTGCAAGCGAATGTGTGTGTGTGTGTCATCTACATTTGATCTAGAAGTCAGACTCTGTCTTCGGATGCTTAGGGGTGTTTATCCTCAGAAGACACTGCATACCCTTTCCGCATTGACACAGAAACGACATCATCATTTACAGCAACATGGGCGAAGAAATAATAATTTGGAAAAATCTAAAAGAGGTGCAATGGTATAAAATGAAGTTACCGATTTTTGTTGGCATATATTTAACTAGTTTTATAGTTTATTGCATTTTGAGTATTAGTTTGTATGACAACAATGCATCCTCATGGCTATGTTCGAGAGAATCTGAGTCATACTTTTCCGTCTCGATAGATTGATATATTTGACCTGTCACCTCAATATCTAGATTCTTCGTCTTTTCCTCATAATATTCCTTCTCTATAGTTTTGAGCAAGATATCTTATGACTTTTAACAAGAGCTGTTGAACAAGAGTTAATGAAGCAACTGGTTTCCGGAACAAATCTAGGACTTTTAGACTCACTCATCAATGCGTGATTCAGTTTAATTTTTGATTTAATTTAGTTATAGTAACTTCTCGCTTAGAAGCAATGTTAAGGCTATTTTGAAACAGTCCTCTTCATTTTATACCCTGATCAGTGATGTAAACGACACCGGAGAGTTTTCCTTAAAAACTATTTCCACTTTTGAACAATGCCATCAGATTTGAATTTTACTGGTCTAGAATATTTTACAAATCTTTAACACAGTCATATTTCAAGTTTTGAGTCCATCAACCTCGAAACACACTAACCATTATGCTACAAGGCCTCTCAATGCATGGTTCACTGTAATGATTCTTTTGGCAGTTGGTATCGATTTTAAATAATTTCTGTAACATCAAGTAAGCAATTTTAATACACCTATTTTATAAACATCACATTAATTCGTTTTTGATATATACTGTATGGTTACTAAAACACTTCAAAATAGGCCTTGACCAGGATAACAGTTTTTGTTGCTAAACATCCACATTATTTACATCCAAGATTAAAGATATGAGTATTTTCCCACTTATACTGTTTAAGTAAGTAGATTTGATATATTTTAAATTTTGGTGTGTTGATCTATTCTTAAAGTTTTTGGATACATATTAAAGTTGAATCTTGTTGAATGTATTGCGTGAAAATACCATTCCAGATAATAGTAAAATCCTTAATAATAATAGAAGTATTTATAAATGAATATCCCTATTTCGCAAAGCTAGTATGGAATAAAATCAAAACAAACTACGATTTTGTGTTTGATCAAAATAACAGAAAAAAGTCGGATTTCAACACAGTTATATCTGAGATCATATGAAGCTCTGTGGATATCAACGTAACACAATAACTCAACCTACAATTTTTTTTCTTAATATGAGTTTTGAATCTTTGAAATATAAATATACATGGACGCAATAGTCGGTTTTTCTTTCTGAGACTACATCAAACCATTAAACAGCAGATATTTGCCTTATCTCTCAAACTGATTACAAACTTATTACGGGCATATCCACAATCTTTTACAATGTAATGTTAGGAATTCTGAAAAAGGTATAGAATGAGCTGCTCAAGCCACCGCGTTCTTATTAGTACAAGATATTATATATCCATTATGGTATCCGTTATCCCGAATGCCAGTCATTACAGTGAAGAAATAGTAGCAATATTATAGAGAAATTAATGCTAATAGGGAATAGATATTCTTCATGTTCTTGGTGGGGATCGATCCCATTGAACATTTGTAATTGCGTTGAATGTAAATTTTCCTTTTTTAAAAAACATTTTTTTCAGAGAGCAATAAAGTTGCATTTTGTTTTGTTTTCTTTCAATGACCCTCAAAAGTTTGGATATTAAACCTGTATTGTTATGATATGTTTAGTTAGAATACTGAGCATCATGGAATTGCTATAAAATACTTTACGTCAATAGAATTTTTTGGATGGCTAAAGCTTTCAAACGGAAACTAAGTCAAACATGTATATGATTACAAACTTGAGATATGTCAAGTATATACGTGCCTAAGTCCAAGCACGTACGTACTTAAATTAAAGAATCTTAGATATATTGGATCATTCATTATCGATGTCCCTTTTCTTCCATATTTAATGCAATTTGGCAACCCTAATAATGCATTATCGTAACCAAACACGCTATTCTACTATTCTATTGTACCAATGTCTAGTTTTAAAAACAACTTTGATCTTTGTTGCCAAAGAAGAGAAGTCATTTTATCACGAAAAATTCTACTACAAACAGATACAATAAAAAAGAGAAAAGGGAAAAATGTGTAAAATATTGTAGTTTTCTTTTCTTTTAGTATTAAACCTGAATAATCTGTCTTCTGTTATTTTTTATAACATCTTTTATTTTTTATACAATCGCTTATTTTCCGTGCAACTTGCCCCCCCCCGGGAGGGAGGGCATTTTTGCGTGACTTGGCGATCATCTGTAACCACTGCCGGTTTGTGCAATTTCCGATTTCTATTTATTTTAGAATTAAAGAGGAGCAATAATTTTTGACTCGAGTGGAATATTAATTCTAAAAAAATGACCTTTACTTTTTACTTTATTTTTATCCTTTCATTCTTTAAAGAGTTTTCGGCTTTTGTTTTAAATAAAGTTGCAATAGTGTTGTTCCCAGCATTGTTTCTAAAGTAATGGCGAAAGTAAATGTATTTAACTTTTAGCTTTTTTCAAAAGAAATTTAAACATTCATGATTTTCGAAATTTTATTTCTATTATTGGTAATTGATAAGTCATTTCCTTAAGTTTAATTATGCATTTTAACCTAAGATGGAAAAATAAGCTGTGGTTATTTTGTGTTACTTAGGAGTCTAGGTACTTACTATCACCAAATAAGCTGGAATCTTTCAAAATATTATTGAGTCGGGCAACCCTTTGCACTCGTATTAAATTTGGTCGTAGGCATCGTGATGGCCGAAATTAATTTCTGTTGTGTTAACCCCTTCCTTCTCGCTCCCGTGAAAACGACTGGGTGAAATTTCTACCTCTGTTTCTCAGGCCCATGATATTTCCGGGCTGGCCTATTCAAAAGTAAGGCGCCAAAAATATTAAAACAATATATTTCTTATGCCCAGAATCATGCTTATTTCTCAATATATACGCCAGATGTCTGCCCTAGACTATTTGTTATGTTTTTAGAGATAGTTCATTTATTTTAAACTAGATGTCAGCAGAAAGGAAACTCGATACTATTGTCCTGATTGTGATGTTGGCCTATGCATCTCGTGATTTAAAATTTATCACACAAGAAAAAATGACTAGTATTTATTTACAATATGTGTAAATGCAATAAAATTATGTTTGAATGCTTAAAACACATTTTTTATTTTCTCTCTTTGTTGGAAAGCTAACATTCAGTCATAATAACCCTGAATGTTGGCTTTTCCGATTTTTTTTTAAATTTCAAACTAAAAATCAACTAAAAAATTAAAACTGAATTATTGTACATATACTCAGTTTTGTATAATTTTCTTGAATAAAAAAAGGCACTTTTATGACCATTCTCTTCAAAACGATGCGACCATTAAGGGGTTAACAGGGTTACGTAGAGTATTCAAGATTATGAAGGAATTTTCCTCTCTTTAGTTTATTTGAAAAAAATTAATCGTTTTGTAAACTTCGATATTGTAAACATAAAAATACATTTTAATGTAATGTTTTATTGTAAAAAATTGTTTATAATTCACTATCATATGGTATATTTCGAAACAAAACAAACTCCAATATTAAGTTCTGGTTTTCAATAACAAGCATCTCAAAAATAATTCTTCAACGTATTCCATTTTTGATTTTTCTTTTGGAATAGGCAGCACAATCCTTACTCTTGAAGTCTTTACAGTTCCGAAATATATGTAATCTGCCATTGAGTTTATCCTCTCCATCTAAGGACGATCGTCTTCCTGATCTCGATAATTCTCCATGTTGAAAATCTATTTATTTCACCGTATACTTTTTTTGGTAACTTTCTTTTTCTATTTTAGAGTATTATTATTGAAATATTTTAAAAAGCGATAACGCCAAATCACATCAAAACAATGCATAAAAGTCTATTTCGCATTTTACGAAGTATCTCCAAAGACTCTTAAATTTCTTCACGTTCGAGATGCAACTGACTTGCTACGACGCCTTACATGACGAGTCAGAAGATGCGCCATTAATGATGGGTTTCGTTGTCATGAAGTAGTTGAAGCACTGTATTGGTTCGTGAATAAGTTTTTTAAGCCATTTCTGTTCTTTCATAGAAAGTGCAAGCTGATATATCTTAAATGGAGATGAATACGATGACTATAATATAAGTTTAATATGTATCTTTGCTACGGCGGCTGAGAGCAGACATACGTCAGCAAAGGGTTAAACATCAGTTTTTGTCAACTTTAGGAACATATTCATATTACTAATATAAATAATCTAATAACACGTATTAGCTTTGACAAACTATTTTAAATGAACCAAATGAAAGCAGTATTTGAAATTATACTTGCACTGCGATCTCTTCTGATTGGCTAACAAGTGAAAATTAATTGCCCTATGAAATTTGGGATATTAGACTAAATATTGAAGTTGTTAGCCTTGTTAAGGTCTTAATTTGCGAAATCTCTTGGAAATAGAAATTTGAAAGAGGAGATACTAGTGAATGCTGATGATGAATTTTATTGCCAAGAGTTTACAGCTGAAATGAAAAGTGACGAAAACGGTACGTGGAAGGAACTGGTGGATTTATCATGTATTCCTTCCATAAAGAATGTGCAAGGAAGTAACGTTCCCTCCCATTTCTTATTAAATAGAGGACGATAAGTTGAGGCAACTACTGATAATATTTAGAGGTCATCAGTTTTATGATAAAATAAAAGGTAAGATAAAAGATCTGCAATTAGGACTGGTTTCCATGTATATGTTTTATATGCAGATGGAAATCCATTATGTTGTTTGACTTATAATACACATAATTTATATCTCCCTGGAAAAGGATTCATCCGTTTTATTTAGTGTCATATACTCTTCTCTATGTATGGATTTGATAGCTCTGCTATCACCTTACTAATTTCCTGCAAAGATAGTCAAATAATGAAATACAAAAAAGAAACCGCAACTACATTTTCAATGCTTTAAATCTTTATTAATATAGGAATGTAAGAAATTTACCCTTTAGGCAGGAAAAATCATTTTTTTATGATTATCAATTTTTATTTATTTTTAACATACTGCAGAACTTTTTGAAAGTTACACAACATTGAATTTAAGAGGAATAAATTATTTTAAAATCGATTGTGGCCTCCCCAAAACTTTCTTGCAATCTCTTTATTAAAGGTATTGGGTCGTTCGGAAAGTCATTTCGTATTTTTGTGTCAAAATGAAAAGAAATTTTCGTTTAATGAATAAATTATTTATTAAATTATAAAATTGCCATTCTGGTCTAATACCTTTTGGTAGTAACATGATTACACGCTCATAAATGTTTTGGTCTTTGCTGTAAAAAAAACTGATCGAGGTGGTTTTTGGCCTCCTCATTTGAAGGAAAAATTTTGCAAATCAGTTCTGATACTGATGTACTGTTAACACATCTTCTCCACACATATTGGCTAATTTATTTCTGGCTTGACAGCATTTTTACCTTTTATATAGCAAAAAAGAAAAAAATGACGAAAATGCTGTTTATTGCTCTCCATATTTAAAAGGGCACCATCCAAAAACTACTGTGAAGAATCAGCTGCACTTTTTCACACTCAAGCCTTGCTATATCAGCTCTTAAAACATAAAATGATTTTGCGGTTTAAGTATGAAATTGGGTGCGAAAAATGCAATTAAATCCTTTGTCAGGAAAAAACGAAATTACTTTCCGAACAACCTAATATTATCCCAAAGAATGGGGCAGCGGTGGCCTGGTGGTAAGATCTCGGCTTCGGAACCGGAGGGTTTATGGTTCGAGACTCGATTCCACCGAAGAACCGTCGTGGGAGGGGGTCTCTTGCACGTTAAATCTGTCAGGCCAAACATCCTCTCGCTGGTGTGGCGTGGTGTGGAGAGGGGGTGCCACTTCAGGTGTCGTCCTCGTCATCTGACCGTGGTTCAAAATGACGAAGTCCGTCCCAAAATAGCCCTCGTGTTACTTTAAAAACGGGACGTTAAAATAACTAAACTAAACCCAGAGGATGCCTAGCATGTCACTGTAGTACAATAATTATGAAACATTGATCTTCCACTTAACTTAAAATTTTTTCCTGAATCTATTGTGTCACCTTGTATGCAGTTTCGGGTATTAGAAAAGAAGTGTCCGAGATGCATCTTCCCCAACCGATTAAAATTTGACACATAACTACAAACTGCAGTCCCGAAATCCAGCGTGACATTTTTCCTAAATCTGTTGTGTCACCCTGGTATGCAGTTAATAGTATTCGAAACTCGAATATGTATTTGAGATGCATCTTCCCCAACCGATTAAAATTTGTCACTTAACTACAAACTGTAGTCCCTAAATCCAGGGTGACATTTTTCCTAAATCTGTTGTGTCACCCTGGTATGCAGTTAATAGTATTCGAAACTCGAATATGTATTTGAGATGCGTCTTCATCAACCAATTAAAGTTTGATACATTACTGCGACTGTAGTCACAAAATACCAAACAAATTTCATACATTTAATTTATTGCGTCTTTGTGTTATTCCGCGGCATGTTTCTGAAAGTACAGACCGACAAATGGTCAACGACTTGTTTGATTTGGCTCAAACTTTGAAAGGAGCCTAGATTAACTATGTTAATTTTGTGTATCAATTGTTATCGAAATAAGATCACCTCGTTTTGTAGTTATTGTCTGAAGTTGTATTCAAACAACCGTATAAAAGGTCGTACTCCTTTGGGGCTGTTTGCTCAAAATTTAATAGAAATCTACAAATTTGATATTAAGACCTTATACCAAATTTCTTTTGTCTAAATCAAACCATTTTAGAGACATACAATTAACTATAATACGTTTTCGAACTCATGGAGGTCTGAACATGAAAATTCGTCAGAATCTCGAATTCGAATTGTTTGATGATTACTACGAATACGAGAATATAGAAAAATAGGCATGTAATAATAAATAAAACTCTCCCCAAAACTTTCTCACATACTCCATAGTAAACTTTTGTCAGCGGAAACCACTTGTGTTTATAGACATGGCGAGCTATTTGACGATTAATCCCTGGCATTCCATTAATAGAGTCTGAAAATCTTATGAGCCTTTGATACGTTATTCTTAACCGATTGAGACAAATGTTTGACTGAAGCAACAATTGTCACAAAGGTCGTACTGAAATTTATCTATTTAAGTTCACTGTATGTCTCAGTTATCGTGTTTACATGCTTCAGAAAGTGCAGATCGACGGACAATCTGCCCTTAGGTGGATTTGGTAGATATCTACACTATAGATGTTAAATTTGTGCAGCGAATGTTAGCTTTCTTCGTTTTATAATTATCGTGTTTATTCAAATAGCTGGACATATACACTTTCTCTGAACAGCATTTACTCATATTTTAATAGAAATCCACAAATTTAGCATAAATACCGTATACCAAATTTAAACTGTCTAGTTCAAAATGACAAACAGATTATATGTTTTTGAGTTACAGACAAATATATAATCTGTTTTTTTCAATGCGTTTTTCGAGCGCAGAGATATTTATAACGCAGGGATCCATCAAAATCTTGATTTCGTGTTTTATGAAGATTATAATGTTTTCCCCATACTACACATCGGAAAGTACTAAGCAAAACTTAAAATGGTTCTTCAAAATTTCAGATTTCAGCGTATCTTTTAAGACGAATTACTAGGTATATTTAATTAAACTTTCATATATTTCTACTTTCTAACCATTATCTTAACTTGAAAATTCTCAAATATGTCTCCCCCTTAAGACGATGTTTTAAATATTCTAATATTTTAATACAGTAAATATTCTTATATTTTCATACAGTTCATACAGTTATCAATATTTCAAGCGCACACACTCCCACACCAAAAAGATACCCTGCATATTAAGAGTGATTCCTACACCACTCTTTTCGTGGCCTTTTCAATAACTTAATATAACTGTAAAGCTCAAACTGTGTTAAATTTTTAAAATATTACTTGCCTTTAAATTCTAATGTTATGCTTTCTTATTTGACAAATGAAAATGTGGTCATAGACAAACACCCAGCGGGAAATGCACGATCGATTGCAGTGGAGACTTGCCAAGGAGAACTAACTGCAACCGTGAGACAAAAGTACCCTGAGAGGGATCCTCCCCCCTAAATGTAGGATTGTGACAAATGATCATCGGGAGAGTTGGAGACAGAAGCAGATTCTTAACAAGGTTCAGGAAGTGGGAATACCTCTCAACAAAATTAAAGAAGTAATTTCGAAAAAAATAAATAAATGGAAGTAATCTCATTTATTACGGTCAAAAGAAAATTTAACATTTTTTTTTTGTTTCGGACACAAGGTACAAACCTTCATATTGTTTTAAAAAGAAACTTGAAGGAAAAAGATTTTGCAGATGAGCTCATGGACTGCAAGATTATGGTGGTTTGGTTCTTTTGTTAAAGAAACTTAGGTAAGCATTATGTTTTCTTTTTCCAACGTAAAAATGAAGATTAAGAAATGTAATTAGGGATCCTAACTTTTTCTTAAAACTTTTTTTTCTCTGTTTTTTGTGTTAAAATATTCTAAAACCGGAGTATGCATATATAAGTATATATTAAAAAAATAACTAATTTAACTATGGTCTCGAAATAAGTGTTTGTTCTTAGTTTAAAAAACCACCAGAATTAGTAGTCTCTCCCCCACATAAAGCTATAGACATTGGATAATGCTGCGATTGCACTGAATGGTATTAGCGAACAATAGTTGTTAATTATTGATCTTTGCTATTACTGTTGTATTTTTTATAAAATCCATTGTCTGCTGTTTAGAGATTAATTCGAAGCATCTGAATATCATCTTTACCAAATATCCGAAGTATCCGACATCCAGATATCCGAAATATTTTTACTAAGCATAGGAATATCATTTTCGCCAAATATATCGTTTAATTTTTGGCAAATAATTTGAAGTTTCTGAATATATTTTTTATATTTTAGTCAATTTTTTTCCGAATGATTGAAACCAAAATTTGAGGTATGGAACTACAATTGTAATTATTAGACTCTTATAATAAAGTTAATTTCTTTAAATCCTTACGTTAACATGCATGCAAAAGTTCAGATTAGCCCTTGGAAGATTTCAGCATCTTCAAGGAAATTTTATATGGATCTATATTTTAGACATTAAATCCTTATATATTAAATTTTAGCTGCAAATAATTTCTAGTTTTCGTATTGGCATGTATTCAGACAACTGGACCTGAATTTCATTTAACATTTGATAGAAATAAATAATTATGTTTTTAAATATATACAATCTAGTTCAGAATGTTTTTTAATCTTTATGTTCACAGACAGACGGATTCAAACAATTCCTGAGTTTTGCAGACTCAAAAAAAAAGCTTTAAACATAGAGATTCTAACCTTTTTGTACATGTTTAATAATTAAATTGTCATTATCATTGGTTAGATTTAAATTAAGATAACGCTTTTATCATTATATTTGCAAAACATTAATCTATCTTTAAAATTCTCGCTAAACAAATGTCATCTGGTAAATAATGGAAATTGGTTGGGCCACGGTGGTCTGGTGGTAATGTCTCGGCTCGTGAGTCACAAGGTTTCAGGTTTAAGTCTCGATTTTATCAAAGAATCATCGTGTAAAGCCCTGTTGCACATTGAATTCGCCAGCGCCAAACGTCCTCCCACTGTTATGGTTCTGAGAGGATTACCAGAAGTTGACTCCTCAAACGTAGATGCATA
This sequence comes from Argiope trifasciata, assembly GCA_026543055.1. NCBI lineage: Eukaryota > Metazoa > Arthropoda > Arachnida > Araneae > Araneidae > Argiope > Argiope trifasciata. The sequence goes on from JAPMOQ010048821.1 coordinate 870,660, forward strand.
TTCTCTAATAAAGATGATATCCCTTTATCGAGCATAATTTTGGGGATTTGCAACGAAATCGTGAGCGCTACGTACTCGGATTCTTATTTTCAGTATCCCATGTGTGAAATTAAGCGGTACTGCTTGTATTTTGATTGGTATTGTGAAAAATAGTTTCAAAAGTTCGCACTTTGTTGTGAATTTCGCTTGCAGTAGTTGGTCATTATTCGCCGGGATGGGATAATTACGCATGTACCAAAGAATCGAGTGTGTTCAAACCGATTGACACCTGAATTTTACTTGGCAATTACACTTCCGCTTTACATGCTTCATTTAAGTGAAAATAAAAACAAACCAAATAACAGAAAGTAAACAACATAGAAGGAAACTAGGAAACTTTTAATAAACTATACATAAGTATAGTGGTGGTCTCGCATAGCTACATTACAAGCAAAAATAAAAAAATAAAATGTGCTATCGCAAATTTCAATTTATCATGTGAGAACATAACTATTTATAAGTCCTTATTTGTCTTAGTTAATTTAAGACCAGTTTAAATCAGTTTGAAACAATCACGAGAGTTCTCTCTCTCTCTCTCACTCTTATACTATAAATTTTTTAAGCTTTCAATTCTAGCTGGAAAACAAAGTTTTGGAACTCGGTCGATTTTGAGATAGGAAGGGGATCTTTTTTCTAAATATTGAAGCATGCACAATCTGATAGTTTCGCGATTGTTTCAAACCTGTTTAAAATGGTTAACGGCCTTAAATTAATTGAGACCATTCTTAAGTATAGTTTGGAAATCAAGTTGTAACTTTAGTTGGCGATAAACCGTCAAATGTGACAACCTTCTACATAATTTTCTAATAACCCTAAAAGCGAAAAATGAATGCCTCAAAGTGATGAATCACCAATTGGTTGCCTAAATCTTTTGAGGCTTCAACAATTTGTTGCTACTTCTTTTGAGGCTTCAAAAACCACATACCAAAACAGCTTCATGCTCTCACATGATAATAACGTAGAAAATTGCACATTGCAATGTTTTCTAATGTAATTTCAAATGCAACGCCACATTATAGCTTCAATTAATTACTTTGTTTGTAAATGATATAGTTTTGAAGTATTTTTTAATAAACCAACTTGAAACTCAACTGATAATTATTGATTAACTGGACTCCTTCAAGAATGCCATTAACTTCATTCGCTAAGACCATCCTTTAATGAATACTTTCATTATCCTATCTGAAGTTTAATTTTCTAAACAATGAAATGGTCTCTAATCGATAATTTTGCGACTGTATCTCAGGGTCAAAGATTAAACAAGAAAATTGATCGATACATTTCTTTCAAATTGAAAGTACACGTGAATTCAATGCATTGTTGATTGCATTGAACTTTTATAACTTTCACAGAGTTTAAATTTAAAAATCATATCTCATTTTATCAGTGAGTTCTTGATTCAACTTTTATTTTGATTTAAACGAATATGTCTTAATGCTAACTTTGGGTTTCAACCTTATCATGAAGAAATTTCAAACATATATAATACCAGAAATAATTTTTTTCAGATTCAAGCAAATATCATCAGAAATTGCAAATCGAATTTTCGACGATTCCAATGTTTTCATTTGCATGTTGAGTAATTTATAAAATAAAAAATTGATTTTCATAATTTATATTTTAAATTAATTTTTGATATACTAATATACTGTTGTGCCACTTTAATTCTCCAGCTGTTTATTCCTCGATTTTCGCGTGTTGGTAATCAATCCATTTTCTATTGCATCCTTGATTTTTAGCAGTTTAGATTGTTTATTTTTATGATTACAGATTTTTATTATATCAGAATATTATGGTGTAAGATTTAGTATGTTCACTTTGTTTGAAAAAAAAATTGAGTATTTGCAAATAATGCATCTAAATATTATTTTTAAAATTACACAGTCAGAGGGCTAACCCTTTGCACTCAGAAAGGAAATTAGATGAATTGTTACTCAGTTAATACATGGACCTTTTCATTACACCAAAAAATAAATGCATACAATTGTCAAAAGCTGAGTTTCCTTGAAAATTTTATCTACAGCTTTCTACCATTTTGTAAGAATTTTTAACAATTAAAATTTAAAAAATAAATTATAAAAAATGTCAAAATAATACATCATCTTGAATGGTGCTTGAGATACGACCCTCGAGTGAAAAGGATGAATATACTTGCTAATTTATTTTCATATTTTAGAAGATAAACATAATCACGATTTTTTAGGTTAATTATCTATATCTGAAACACATTTTAAAAATGTATTTTTTTATTTATCTAGTATGTCTACAGACTACCCTGCAATTACATTTCTTCTCAATTTTGAGGTAATCGTTTAATCTATCTATATAATACTATAATACGAGGAATGGTTGCCAAGTCGAAAATCGCCCCAGAATTAATAAACTCCGGTAAACTTGGGGGTTTGGGGTTTTTGGCCACGAGGAATCGATTGGCGCCAGTTTTGAAGCGCTACGGTCGAGCATTTCGGAGTTACAGATAGGATATTTTCAAAATTTATTAGTTCGCCATAATGGCTACTTAAATTTTCAAGCGGTAACGTGCTGCCATCTATAGCCAATATGGCGAACTAATAAAGTTTTATGTTTATGCTGTTATAGGTTTATAATATGTTTCTTATGTATGTATATATGTTTGGTTTTTCTAAATAAATTTGTCAAAAATATTGAACTTCAACACACTTCAATCTTTACCTTTACTTTACCTTTGTATAGAATAGCTCCCTTTCCAAACTCTAACTTTGTTTAGAATAGTTTACAATGGTGCACTTTAACCGGTTATCTTTTCACCAATGGTTTCACAAATTTTCTTATGGCATGTATTGTTTTGAAAAATCACAATTGAAAATTTAAATCTTCGAGTTAGCTTCGATACCTGTTTTCTCCGAGCGGAGCTCGGTCACCCGCTGGTGTATATAAATATTCTAATAATTACGAAAGAGTGATGAAACATATAGGGGTCCTGCTATACTTAAGTGAATATTATCATAATATTCTATAATTAAAAGAATATTTATATATTTTAAAAGCTCATTTATACGGCAACTAGAAAAGATATTCTAATGGATTTTTCTTGGGGCTGCTTTCTCGATATAGAAGCCCTAGGCATCTGCCTAGATGAAAATCCACCACTGATACGCATGCAGATACTCTTTAGGTGACTACATTACTGAATAGCATGTGAAATAGAACATTACTATATTTTTTTCTTGTAGGAAGATGAATTTTCTTATGATTCCATTAAACTTTATAAATATGATTCTATTTTCATCTAAATTTAAAATCAACCAATCCTATCAATCGAAGAATAGAGATGATTTATTTTTTGCTCTAATATTAATGTAATTTGAATACGTTGACATATATATACCGAGGATGGATGGATGCAAGCTTTAGTGGAGCAAACAATAATGTTAATGAACATCTATACTAAAAAACAAAAAATTTTAGCTATAAAAATATTTTTCAAGCAATTTTTAAACAATATAACATTAGTAATTTATTAATCATTTGAAAGTTAAAACGAGAAGAGAACCGTGATAAACAAATAATCAGCCAGCGAAACTTCTTATTGATTTTTTATTGTTTGAATAAATTTGATAACTAATCCGTAGTATAAATATCCAAGATAATTAAGAGTTGCAACTTTTTTGAGTGAATTTTGTAAATGGGAGGGTACAAAGTAATTATGAAGACTACTAATATAGTGTACTGTATGTCATTTGATATCTTGTGAGGTATTTATGCCAAAAGTTTTATCAGCAGAAATTTTGTGTTCTATGAGATAGTTAATAATCATTATGTACCTTTAAAGTAGTTTAATAATTTAACAAATAGAATTTTAGCTCTATGATGACGTTTTGAACGATGTCAGTCGCAAAGATACATGCCCTTTAACCCATTTGCATCATTAGCGTATATATACGCTCAATTTTCCTGGTCACTATCCCTGGAACGTATATATACGTTGCATCATATTATATGCTTTGCATATAATATAATATGGTATATGCTATATTCACATTATATACTATATACCTATATGCATCCCACATTTCAAATATTACCCACAATGAACAAAATTACTAACAAATAATGCTCAAAAATGATTTTTTTCTACTTTTGTACAATTTTACACCTAAATATGAAAAAAAAATTCCTTGATATGGGCCTTTTTTATCTTTTCATATGATGCAAATGGGTTAAAAAAAGAATTATTCATTCTAGATTTTTGCTATAAAGTGAACTGACATTTCAATTTTCAAATTTGTCAGAAAATTGCAAAAATGCATCGTGCATGAATTAAACATTCATTTCATTTTTATAAGTAAATATATTATATACTATCTATCTATATGCATCCCACATTTCAAATATTACCACACTGAACAAAATGGCTAACAAATAATGCTCAAAAATGATTTTTTTTCTACTTTTTTACACCTAAATATGAAATTAAAAAAATTCCGTGATATGGGCCTTTTTTCATATTTACGTATGATCCAAATGGGTTAGTAGCAAAGTAAGTCATTTCGTTTTTAAAGCGCTAAATGAATTTTTGAAAATTAATTTTTAGTAACTTTGAAATTAATGTTTTAGTTTACTGCAAAATAAAATTCATTTAATCAGTTTTTATTGTAAAATAACCGTCTATGGTGAGCAGCTGGCTCTCTGGTAATACTGAAAGTGGTTTAATTTTCATGAAATACCTAAACATAACTTGTTCTCAACAGAGAATGTTTGAACATTAAATTGTGGCAGACATAAATTTTACGTTGTTTTAATGTCTTTAGGCCTGCTCTGTTTATTGTGTTCATGATTAACCATAATGGAGTGGAATCTTACAGCATTAGGGTCATTATACAGTTAAGTATTTTAACTGCCCGTTACATTGCTTTTACAATTTTGTAGTAATGTAATTTCACTTTCTAATTAATCAGATAAACTGCTGTAATAATAAACAAAATCTGCAAGATAAAATTTTCTATAAAAGTGATTTCAATACTAGAGAAAATTTACGACAAATTATTTGAGCAAACAATAAAAAAGATTTTAATTTCATGGCGACAATGAATTTTATAATTAAAAAAAATCTATATCGACAAATATTGACATAGAATATAAATGGTACAGAATAGTTTTTATTATTTGTTGTGGAGTGGCAACAATCAAACATAAACAAATGGCTGTATAAACGTTTCAGATTGCTTCTTGGAACGTTTTCACACTTGTAATTCACCCAACGGTTCGCAAGTTAACGGTGCTACAAAATATTATTAGAAACACTCTTTATAGGGCTTATTGTATCTTCTAAAACTCTATTCAGTCAGAGGAAACAAGCTGTAAAAGAAATCAAAGTAAAAGACGTCAAACAGAAAGTTAGAATTTGTTTACCTTCTACCAGAATGATGATGGTTATGACTTAACAATGGAAATTGGTGATCATATGTTACAGAAATATTGTCTCACAAAAATGATTTATGCATTATTAAGAATAATCTTTTTAATGATGCAAAAATCATTTTTTAAAGTTGAAAAATTGTATAGCTTCAATTTAAATAATTTTGCTTTATGCTCAGTAATTTTTAATTTGCTATAAAATTTGTGATAGTTTTTCTAATGTTAAGTTAAAATTCAAAGTTATTCGTCAAAGCATTCAAACCCATTCTTTTGCCAGCGCAAAAATTTTTTTTAATGTTTTATTAGGACATCAATTACGCAATAGAGTTTTTATTTCATTGTACATACAGTTTTTAATTACTGCCCTTGGAAAATTTGTAACAAATTAATTCAGTTAAATTTTTTTTCATTCGTATCAAATAACACAAATAAAATTTTAAATTTACAGCATTAAAAAATCTAAAATAATTAAGAACAAACTAATTTGTAAAAGAAAAAAAATAATGACAACAGTCAATGTCATAAAAAAAAGATAATCTTTTTGAAATTCAAAACTTTAAAAAACATTTTGTAATAAAAAGTGTCTGAAATTATTGTTGTGCCCAAAAATATCTATTGATTTTTAATTAAAAATTTTAAAATACCTTTTCATCATCTCGAAATATTCATTTCCGCTTTATGACCTAAAATATCTACGCTATTTTTAGATCTTGATGAAACGATCTGTTCTGTAGTGTACACTTACACTCAATGCTCCATAATTATTATTAGAAGAAAATCTTAACACAAAACCACTTCTAAGTAAATTGCATTTATTTTAAGAAAGAAATCCTAAAATAGAAGTTGTTCATTTACGTTTTTAATTTTCTCAATATATTTTCCAAACGATTTTATACTTTTCTTACAATTTTCATTTATTAAAAAATATCTGAAATTAATGTCTTGAAAAATTGCCCATGGAGCATACGCAAAATTTTTTCAGCTGAATATATTCTTGCTATTAAAATCAAACACCAGATGAATTTCAAAAGCTCTTCTAAAATCAGTTAAAACAAAAAAAAGAATCTTACCAAACTAAATTTATGGTTGTTTTTAATCTGATCGTCTGCAAGAAAAAAAAATTGTAGAAAGAATGAAGAGATGTGTGGTTTGAATACCGAACCAGAATAACGTGACCTGGCAATTCGTTTTAAATGAAATGAAGTGGAACAGCTGATTGATGCGAAAACGTAGTGGGAAAAAAAAGGACAAAAGAATATAATTTGGAAGAAGCTCTTAGAAAATCGTCTGCTTGGCTGAGAAAAAAAAAATTGAAAAACAAAAAAGAAGGGAAATTTCTCCATGTTGTGAGTTTGAATAAATATTGATTTTCCTCTTTTCATGGTTTGTTGACTATGCGAAATTGTTTTTTTACGGGCATTTGGGAGATATTTGGCAGTTAGAAAGTCAAAAAGACGAATTAATTTGATAATCGATTCTTTGATTTCTTTTTAGGAAAATAAATGCTGTCGTTTCCTAACTTTTAAATGATGAAATTGAAAAGGCGGAAAAGCTCAATTATAGCATCCAGTTTATACAATTTTAATAACTCAAATAAAAATTTATTTAATTCTTTTTAATAAAATTTAAAATTGCCTTCTTCTTAACTCTTTTTCTTCAAACTTACAGATTTTTAATAATTTTTTTTTTACAAATAATTGTTTAAAAATTAATCGATTTGCTTTGAAAAAATGAATATAACTTTGATGTCATTAGGGAAATGTTTTATACATAATTAAAAAATATAATTATAACTAAACCAAATTAAATCTCTTAACAATTTATATATAATTATATATAAAGAACATTAAATCTTCAGAAGCAAAAAAAAGAAGGAAAAGGAAAAGCAAATCACATCTCTTAAAACAAAATAAATAAATGAACATAAGCAAAAAAAAATTTAAAAAATCCCCCGCCCCCCAAAAAAAAATTGATATGTCCGATTTAAACTGACTAGGGTTAAATTTCTTAAATGTGACATAAGTGTCAGCCTATATGAATTCTATGCAGGATCTAAGTTATTAATTCAAAGAAAAATTTATTTAATTATTTATATTAAATTCAAAATTGTTTACTTCCTAATTCTGTCTTTCCAATTTCAGATTTTTAATAAAGGAATTTTTTCTTCAAACAATTGTTTAAAAATTAATCATTTTGCTTTGAAAAAGGAATATAATTTTTATATTAGGGAAATGTTTAATACATAATTGAAAAAAATTATAAATAAAAGAAATTAAATCTTTAACTGATAAAATTAACTAAATCTTTTTTTCCAGAACTGAAGCGATTTACTATAATTTGTTTTTGTATATAAGCCTCTTGGCTATAATTATAATTTGTCATGTAAATATTCATGGGAATGATAATTATTAGTTTAAATACTGATGGAAAGATACAATTCGATTAAATTCTTTCTAATAAAAAGAATTTAATCATATGAAAGGACTGCAATACCATTAAACAATTGTATTTAATGGTTCTTACTTGTAATAATAAGTCATTAAACATGCAGTGAAATAACTTTCAAAAGAGATTATACTGACATTTTTTTTTATTTACGTGTTTTAGATAAATAAAGCAAATCATAATAATAATTTGAGTAGATGTTTTTTGCAATTTTTTTAGTTTGACTTATTTTGCTCCAAAAAGAATATTCTTTCTCTTTCATAATTATGTCTGTTGGTCTGTTTGATTTTGAACATTATTCAAAAGTAGAATCAATTAGAAGAATGAAATTTGGTTTGTGGTTTCTACATTACATCGGTTGATGCGTCGAAAAGATTTTGTGAAAAGAAATATCAACCAAGAGGCTATCAATCAATACATCTGTTTAACATAGTAAACAATTAGGATTAACATAATTAAAAAAAACGTAGATAGATGAAATAGGGTATAAGGTTGTATTACCAAATTCAAGAAAATCCATGAATAGATTACCCCTGAGTGGCTCACCTTTTT